>JAVTVJ010000979.1:0-544637 GCA_034509425.1 Eopsaltria australis
TCTGTCTTAGCAAATTCTCAATGGCATCAAACTTCATTAAAAGAGCTCTCAGGATACATCTACCAAGGACAGCGCTCAGATGTAGGACAGAAAATTCTGGTCAAGTGCTCCAATAGGCTGAAATCTACAGAATTCTTGGGCATGAGGGAACAGTAACAGACTTTTAGAAAACAGTAAACAGGTGGAAAACTTTTTCATAATGTCACTTGAACCAAAATGGCAAGGTGCTTATAAAACAAAACCAAACTCTATCTATATATAAAAGATCCTAATCTATGTTGTGGCTTTTTGCTATTTTTTTATCTTGATGAACTGCACATCATACTGTATTATAAAGGGTTGATAGTATCAAATAAAATCACTATAATGAATGAATGGATAGAGATATATTGGGAAGTTAGTAGAAAGACCAGTCTTAAAGAAGCAGGACACAAAGTGATCAGGAAAAACAGGCTATGTTACACCAGTGATGGAGTTGTGTTGTATGTTAAAGAGTGTTTTATTTGAATCACTTTAGTGAAGCAATGCTATCAGTCACTGACATGAAATCTACATAAAATAAATGTCACTTACAGGAAAAATATGAGAGTATTAACTTTATATCAGATAGGAGAGTTGCATATTTCAGTTGACACAGAAATTATTTAAAATTTCCATAAGAGAAGACCAGAGAAAATGAGTGCTACCACTCAAAACTGTTTAACAAAGTTCAAAAGAAATCATAATTTTATAAGTAGGGGTAATGGAGTTTTTTTAAAAATAAGGAGACACTGTTCAAAAACAAAAAGGCATTTTTAGGTGAAGAATATATTATGAATATAAAGGAATTAGATATCTGTGGTATTAAATTATAAGTATAACAAAAAATAACAAAAATTGATTCTGATATACAGTTTTACAAAATACATTAAAACTACTATTACCATTTCAGGATCAAGAAATGAGGCAGAGAGATTCTAGTCTCAGTATATGATTAAGGCAGCAAATGACTAAATGTGTTCTTAGAGGAACTGAGGAAACAGAAACCAAATATTTTTCTTTTTTTCTTTTCTTTTCTTTTCTTTTCTTTTCTTTTCTTTTCTTTTCTTTTCTTTTCTTTTCTTTTCTTTTCTTTTCTTTTCTTTTCTTTTCTTTTTTTTCTTTTCTTTTCTCTTTTCTCTCTTCTCTCTTCTCTCTTCTCTCTTCTCTCTTCTCTCTTCTCTCTCCTCTCTCCTCTCTCCTCTCTTCTCTCTCCTCTCTCCTCTCTTCTCCTCTCTTCTCTCTTCTCCTCTCTTCTCTCTTCTCCTCTCTTCTCTCTTCTCCTCTCTTCTCTCTTCTTCTCTCTTCTCTCTTTTCTTCCCTTTCCCTTTCCCTTTCCCTTTCCCTTTCCCTTTCCCTTTCCCTTTCCCTTTCCCTTTCCCTTTCCCTTTCCCTTTCCCTTTCCCTTTCCCTCTTTCTTTCTTAAGGGAGTATTCAAATATTGCACAATCGTGAAGTATTTAAAAAGATTGTGAAACAAGTTGACCAACTGCAAGAGGTTGCCCATATATGCCATATTCATCCAAGCACTTTAAAGGAAATCTAGATTAAATGCTAGTTGTGCCATGAAATTTCATAGTAAAAAAACCCAAACAACAAAGCTACAACAAACTCAACATTGGTTCTAAGGACTGAAATATGACAAATATCATACCTGCTTTAAAGAAAGGATTACGTATGTTTGCAGAACAGTATTACTTAGTAAACCTCAGAAACGTAAATGGCAAATTAATCAAAAGCTGAAATAATGAATATTGTTAGTGAACATGTATTAGTAGGAAAAATGGCACAAGGCTTAACAGCATGTTTATTAAATAGAGTCATGCCTTACACATCTTTGGGTTTCTTTGAAGACATCAATAAATGTGGATAAATTCAATCTTATTGATAAGGTATTCACAAGGTCTGTCTACCAAAACTTCTCCAGGGAATTTTACAGAAATACATGAAGTGATACAATATGATATTATTATATGGAGACAAAAATATAATTACTTGAGTAGACTCAGAGGTGAGGAGTGAAAATATATTTTTCAAAATGAAAGAAGGTCTTTTCTTGAACACATGATGTTCAACAGATTTGGAAGTAATCTTAAAATTGGTCTGAATAAAGAGGTGAAAAAATTTGTTGGTAATTCCATAAAGTATGAAGGAAATCCCACTGTGAAAGATTACAGGAATAACTGCATAATTATGTGGTTTATAAAATCCAGACCAGATTTACTTCAAAATGATACAGCTGGGAAGCTTCACATAAAGCAAATGGACACAGACCTATCTTTGTCCTCAGGAGTGAAATCTTTATGTTATAGCAGATTGTTCCACAAAAATGCCACCTCTGTGCTCAGTAGTGGGCAAAGTACAAATAAAATATTAAGTACTAATCATGAAAGAAAAGAAACCAAACCAGAACAAATTGTATAAATAAATATATTTTCATAAAGATCTAAAGAATCACAAATGCCACAATGTTCTGGCTTTGTCTTGGGTAGGTCATTTTCTTTACAGTAGGTAATAGGGGGCTGTGTTGTGGTTTTGTGCTGGAAACAGTATTGATAGCACAGGGATGTTTTTGGTATTGCTGAGCAGTGCTTACAGAGTTTCAAGGCCTTTTCTGCTCCTCACAGCACCTCCAGAGACCAGGCTGGGCAGGCTGGGGTTGCACGAGAAGTTGATAGGAGACACAGGCCAGCTGACCCCAACTGACCAAAAGGATAATCCCGACTATATGGCATCATGCTCATCATAGAAAGACAAGGAAAGAAGAAGGAAGGGGGGCATGTTTAGAGCAATGGCATTTGCCTTCCTGGCTCACTGTTATGTGTGATGGAGCCCTATGCTTTCCTGTCTATGTCTGAACACGTGCCTCTCCATGGGAGATGGTGAATGAATTCCTAGTTTTGCTTTTCTTGTGTGCACAGCTTCCGTTTTCCCTATTAAACTTCCTTTATCTCAACTCATGAATTTTCTCACTTTTCCTATTCTCTCCCCCATTCCAACGTGAAAGGAGTGAGAGAGCTGCTGTGGGGTGCTTAGTTGCTAGCCTGGGTCCAGTCATGGCACAGAAGTATCAGGAAAGGGTAAATAGGCGTTAATCTACTATCTCTTTCACATCACAACATGGAAAATTCTAATGAAAGTAGTAGGAGGCAGGCTAGAAACCAAAAGGTGTTCCTCTATGAAGTTAGGTTGTGTTGCTGTTTGCTGTGGTGTATTGCTAATTAAGACAGAGACTGAAGAGGAGACTGAATGACTCATCCATCAAAGGAAGTACAGAAGTTACATCTGGCTCTGGATTGCCCTAATACGCAACTTCTTGAAGGACAGGAGTAAATTCAGGAAATGCTTTCCCTAGTTATCCTCTGTAGCTGGAGGTAGATGATCTTGTCAATTCAGTACTGTTGTTCTTAAGGAGTTTTTTTGGGTTATTTCATTCCTTCATCAACCATGGGGAATATTTTTTTCCTGCGTTAAGATATAAATAAGTCAGATGTGTAACAAGGTTTCATATTTTTTTCTAGATAAACAAAGCTATGATTTTATAAGTTCTTATAAAGATAATACTTTTAAATGCTACATTCAAAATATCCAGAAACTGTAGGAAATGTATTGTGCTGTAGGTGCATGTCTCTGAATAACTCTTACGAGCAGAAGTATGAGAATTTACAAGGCTCTGAAGTGACCAGAAACTATGCTTCCATAGTGTCTTAGGTTACAATGGTATATATTCTATCACCATCTTCGTGGGATGTTGGGGCCGGGCGTGGCAGTGTTCCTGATGGCTGCAGAACGGTGTGCTAATGGGCCAGTCGTTGGGGCCGGATGGGCACTTCACTCACCCCAAACATTGCAGATAGTGGCTCATCATCCCATTGTGAGATGTCGGGCCCAAGGGGAGGAACCAATGTATCCTGATCTGCATATAAACTGAGATTTGAAGCACCATAAGGAGCTTTTCCCACGGGATTCCCAGAGGAAGACCAGACCCTTCTACACCACCACTGGACCTTCAGAGGAGAACTACACCTTTCTCAAGATCACTGCTTCAACAGAAGCGCATCTATCACTCCCAGAGGACTGCAACCACCTTCTAAGTGGACTACTACCAACACCCTGACTGACAGGGTGTCAGGTTGTATTCTGACTCTGTCAGCGTTTTTTTGTATTATTACATTTTTTCCTATTAAATTGTAGTTCTGACTTTGAGCCTCTCACTGATTTGCTTTCAAACTACCACACATAGTAATGCAGTGAGGAGGTGAAATTCTGTACCAAATCTTCCAGTAATAAAATCTCTAATGGATCTGTTCAAATGGACTTTACATATTCCAGAAAAACTACCATTTAGGTATACACTCTATGATCCATAATTAATACAGTTGTGCCTATGCCACTGTCATCCATGGTAGATAACTGTCTTGCTCATAAATGCAAGAGTTAGAGAATTTGTAAGATAGTAAATTCATGAATCAATGTAGTATTAAGTTAGAAACTTAGCAAATTAGACCAGTCTATTAATAGGAGATTGCCTCCTGACAGTTTTGCACTCAAAACACATTTTATGCAAAGAAGGACCTGGGAGCCTTGGTGGATGGCAAGTTCACCAGAATCATGCCCTTGTGACCAGGAGGGCCACGGTATCCTGGGATACATTGGGAAGAGTGTGGCAAGCAGGTCAATGGAAGTGATTCTGCCCCTCTACTCAGCCCTAGTGATGCCACATCTGGAGTATTGTGTTCAATTCCAGTCCCTACAGTGGAAGAAAGAGAAGGAGCTACTACAGAATGTAGATGATCAGGGGTCTGGATCATATCTCTTATGAGGAGAGACTCAGGGAGATGGTATATTTAATCTAGAGAAGAGCAGACTGACTGGGCACCTCATCAATATGTATAAATGTCTTAAAGTTTGTTAAGAGGAGCGTGCCAGACTCTTTTCAGTGATGCCCAGAGACAGGACAAGGAGCAATGGTCATAAACTAAAACACAAGAAGTTTCACCTCAACATCAGGAAGAACTTCTTTACATTGCGGGTGGTAGAGTGCTGGAATGATCTGCTCAGGGAGGTCATGGAGTCTCCCTCTCTGAAGAGATTCAAACCCCACATTCCAGCTCCAGGTGACCCTGCCTTGGCAGAAGAGTCGAACTAAATACTCTCCAGAGGTCCCTTCTAACCTTAACCATTCTGTGATTCTGTGATTATATGTCTTTTTTTTCACTTTATATTGATAAGTAAAAATCTTAGGCAGAAATTAAAGTAGAAATAGGTGTAATTGAAAGGAAAAAACCCCATAATTTCTGAAAGAGTACTGCCAAAATAAAAAATTAGTGAAAATCTGGGATGTTATTGTTTTCACTTGTCATATAAGTGAAAGCAAATAAATTCAAAAACAGTTTACAAAAATGGCTAGCACAGCTGTTGCCACCATCTTGCAGGGACATACTAGTTTAGGAAAAGGTTACAAAAGATACAGAACAAAACTAGATAGGGACAGTTTTGACAGCAAGCTAAACAATTTCCAACAATATAAATAATTCCATTTTGTACTGTAAAAGCTGAAGCAGTGGAGTTCATGTTAGTAAAGCTATATTCTATATGCCATGAAGTGAATTAGAGTATATTTTTCAGAGAGCCTGTGTGGGCAGAGGACAGGCTGACTGATCTTACAGGGCTATTTCATCTTTAAATTCTTACATTTTATGATTAATGGTCATTGATCCGACTGCATACACACTGTTCTTTTCATATCAATGTTATAAACTACAACAATTGGATTACTGTCAACCGCTGAAATTCTGTTCTGTGGATCACCTTTCCTTGCATTTTTCTGGCTGGTATATTGCCCATTTTTTTCTTTTTCTTTGCTGAGTTTTTTCCTTTTTTTTTGTTTTTTTTTTTTGTTTTTTTTTTTGTTTTGCTTGTTGAGAAATGCCTAAGTGACTTTTTTTTTCTGCTAGGACCAATGTGTTTAAGATAATGTTTGTTCAGAAACTTTATTAATAGAGCTTCTTTCTGTCCCTGTATCAGAGTATAATCATCATAAAGTACACGAACCTACGCAAACACATACTTCATGTGTGACCTATCTTTCTGATGCCACTTCATTTTAGAAGTGTTCTCATTATGTACTGTGTTATGAGGATGGCTAGAAGGCTTGAAATAACAAAATTCTGTCAAAATCCTGGCAGTGCAAGTCATTGCATTAAGGTTCCTCATTCAAAGGACTTGTGCATACAATACAAGATACATGGTGGTCATAAGGAGACAAGATAAGAAACCTACTTTGGTCCTTGGATGTAACATAAGAGGATTTGCAGTGATATTCATGGTCCTCAGCTGATATAAAATATCAGATTATTAACAATTAACCTGTACAGTTCTTGAAAGGAGTCATTCTGGAGACACTAATACTGAGAAAAATGAACATTTTTTTATCCTTAATAATTGTCTTCCTAGGCAGTGCTTTGGGACTGAGAGACAGCTGAAGTCAATGCTTTTGTTTTCTTATTTCAGGCAATAGATTGTAGGTGCATTTTTCTATTTAGAAACTCCTTTCTGTGTATCACATTTCCAGCTATATTAATATCTTCAAGTATCATACTGGTATTACTGAAGCAATAGTCCTGAGTTTGATCTGAGAATTATGTTTGCCAAGTCATAGTCATAGCAATCACAGTGGATGAGCTTAAAATAAGAACCTCTTGTGAACTTGTGAAGTTCTCCTATAGAAACACAACAGATATAGGACAAAATTATGGACAACTCCTCCTAAAAATAGTGACTGTTAAGAGGAACAGGTTTTTTTAATTGTAGCCATTTTTGAATAATTTTCTAGAGAGGACATGGCTCACAGATGTCAAGAAGACTCCACACTATCTTGTGTGTGGACTTCTGGTCTGGATTGTCAGGATGCAGCATTATTCATCACCTGTATTATTGTCAGATTTACCACTGTACATTCTAATCATTTTCTAGCATCTGAAAAAAACCCAAACTTTGTGCACACTTTTTAGGAAGTTATATGTTTCCTTTTACCGTGCATATGCACCTGTTGTTTTGGAAACACACTTCCAAACAATCTGAAAATGTGTTCCAAATAAATCTTATGATAACTCAAGTGTCTGAAAATACCTATATCCAAGATCAGCCATAAATATCTATACTTGGATTTATATAAGCATTTAAGCATATGTGTATATACTCTTTTTTTACAAGGTAGTCAACAAGAGTACTTTTTAACTTGTTCCCTGTTAATACTATTACTCCCTAACCTTTATATAAGTAGAGATTTATATTCAGTAGAGTAACTGAGGCAAATGACTCCAAAATGAAGTCATGTACTTATTACAGCAGTATTCAGTTTCTTGTCCTGTATGATCTTGGCACACATTCTATCTGTCATAAGAAATTGTCTAAGTCTTCCATGGAGGCACAAAACTCCCTTTGAAAAAACAAAGATCCTTTTCTATTACATGAGGAAATTTTTCCAGTTATTCCTTTAATCTCCAGGATTAATCTGGAAAAGTAACACCAGATTAATCAAATTTTATCCTAGCTTACATGACCATTTCCTCTTCTCTGCCCATGTACAAATAGTCTTCTTTCTTTTACTCAGTAGTTTTCTTTATTGTTTCACTTTCCCATTTGCCAAGAGAAATCTTTATGGAATTGACTGCTATCACAAATTTTATTGGCTTCTCGTTTGCTGAAAAGTTTCCTGAGGTTACTAGGATTTTCTTTCACTATGTGAATAAATTCACTCATTTCTGGTGTTAAAGACTTGGTGAATTGCTTCTATGAAGTGTTCAAAACAGTATTGGCTTTCAATAATATTCTTATGCTATATTTCATGGAAACTATACTGTGTCAAAATGCCTATAACTTTACTTAAATAATGCTACCTTTTTCGCCTTTTAGAAATAAGCAAATTATAAAGAAATGTACCCTTATCAGTGCCTGAAGTAAGTGAGAAGAAGATTTGATAGCAGTTAAAGACAAAATGTCTGAAAGGAAGTGAAAAGAAGCTATTAGGTGGAGGCAACAATGCTATTTTAACTGAGAAGTGACAAAGAACGAAAGAGGTCCTGATCAGCATCAAAATTTAGTCAGGAAATCTTAAAACTAACTCAGTTCTGGAATGTGTCATGTGCTGGTGCCAATCAGAGCTAACATCTTGGCCAGCAATAGTAATTCAGGAAGATCTAACATCTACGTCTCTAGAAACAAAACTCTCTACTTTCTCCTTTCCCATCCAGCAATCTCAAAGTGGCAGAGGGGGAAGGGTAAGGTGGTATTAGTGATAGGAGAAAGAGGATTCTATGTCAGGTGCTTACAGGTAAATCCTATTGACCCACCTGTCCTTTGTGCTACTGGGTAAGGCAGCCATACATCCTCAGAGGATTCCTTTATGACAGCTATTGCCTTAAGGCAAGATAAAGTCTTTTTCCCACTGCAGTAGCACTAAAGGGAATTACAAGAACTCAAGAAAAAGGCTTGTTGGTTTCAGTAATTACAGACAGTTTTGTCATATCCTTAGACTGGGATTTCAAACACTCTGAAATTCAGTCCTTGTGGGAGGTAGAAATAACAATTTTTACAGGTTGCATAGGAACTTATGCATAGAACTTGTTAAAGAAGTTCTCCTTTCTTATTTAGTGCTCAGTTTTGTTCTGCTGTAGCTTCATAAGAACAAATATAACTGTTGTTTGTGTCAGTTACCATAAAAGGTCATATTTTTCAGGGTAGTAGGGAAGTGGCTTAATACAAGCAATGATTAACAGTCTACTTTTAAAATTTTTCTGTGTATTCTGTCTATTAAAAAAATTACTGATGATTTCCTTCTACTTTTTTTGTTTAGAGTGTAAATAAAGAGTAGAAAATTGGCAACTACTTGTTTTTTATAGATTTATCTACTAGATTTATTTAGAGACAATAGCTATAAAAGAACATAGAATTCAGTGGATTTTAGATTTTTTCTTAGATGTACTACATTAAGTGTGTTATAATGGGCCAGCAACTATGTCTGACCTTTGTTTGGTGACTGATAGTACTAAATACCCTCAGTCTGAATTTAAGGAAGATGGACATTGAAGCTGAAAATGCCTGATTGTCTCTCAGCAATGGTCAATGAAACTCATTCCATTTAACTTCATAAGAAAAATGGCTGTTCTCAAGTCAAGCATTCTGTGTGCTTCAAGAACCTGACAGCAAATGACAGTTCTAAAGTTGTTCTCTTACATTTTTGTGTTCTGAAGTGTCTTAAATAAAACTGGAACGACGTATCTCTACAGAAAAGACGGAATTACCTTTATTTAAAAAAAAATCCCAAAGCATAAACTACCTTAAAGCTAATGTTTTTTTTCCTATAAAAATAAACTCTACCAAAAAAGTCTAATATAGATTTCAGAGACATTGAGTGACAAGACTAAATCCTCAAGTGAAAAATGAAAGGAAGATTATATGGTGGATGGTATTTTAAATGCATGAATGATGAAATATGTTGGAAAAAACCAGAAATGTCAGAGATGTAATGAACTGTTCTAACAACAGAAGTCCAGACTGTAGTGGAATAATCAAGTCAGACTTGACTGAAATTATAATTTTTTCTTTCTGTATAAATAAGTCTTTTAATGGTATAGCTTCAGGTTTTCAAAATTTCAAAGTTTCTGACCAAATCAGTCATCATAACAGACCTTACCAAATCAGGAACAGTAGTATTATTGTGACATCTTACCATTCGAATAAAAATCAGTGCATCATTTTTATCAGTCTGCTATTACCAAGATGGGAAATGTATGCTTATTAATCCACATCTGATCAGTTCTTCACATGTGTTTTCCTTACGCAGCCTTTCTTTTCATGTAGGCCAAACAACTTCAGTTTTCATTGTTTATTTGCATAACAATTTCACCAAGACACGGTGGGAAGTAGCTTTTGAAGAAATGTATAAGGCCAAATGTATACTATTCATTTCCAGTTCATAACTTGATTGCTTGACTTGAGAAAAAGATGCAAAAACATTAAAAAAAAGTTGGAAGACCACAGAAATTATAACTCTAGATTAAATAAACTGAATTTTTGAGTGAATATATAATGTATGTTCCATTGGAAAAAGGAGCATCCCTATTAGTTAATAAATGCAAATACTGTGTTGCAGGAGGAACGCTTTTTTGTAGTTATTGCACCTGAACAAAGATTAAATTAACTGTGACCGTAGTGCCTGAAGATATACACACATTTTCCAAAGTAGGAAGCATTTCAAACTGCCTTTCTCACATCAGGCAGTTATAGGCTGTTTGAATCCACAGGCGGAGGCAACTGATTCTAGGTTTAAAAGTTATCTGCTGCATCCAGAATTTTGCAATTTCAGTTCTGAAACTCTGCTTGCAAATACTTGCTGTTTCCTTTTCCCCCTGACATTTTTAACATTATCATACTACATGTATGTAAACGGGATATTTTAAGGAGGGAGACCACATAGTTTATGATTAATAGAATTTCTATAAGCTGATGTCTTAGGAGATAACTTCATTATTAGGAAATAAGGAGTTTACAGTGTGATTATAGGCTGTTCAGATGGATAATAGAAAAATTTTGGTTCATATTTTATTGTCTCTGAATGACTTTACTTTTGGGTACAAAATCTCTTCAGAAATCAATCAAAGTATTTCCATTTATCTGAATGGCACAAAGGTAAAATAAAGAATACTCAACTGCATTTACATCTATGAAACTACAGATTGAAAATGTGGCAACAAGAAGAATCTTATTTTGTGTATGTGTGACTGTCCTGAAGAAACTGGTGATGCTTCTACATTTTTCTGAACTTGCTTAGCAACATAGAAACAGCTCTAATACTGAAAAAGCCCAAAAACTACTAAGGCTACTTATGCAGAAAAGTTACAATGAATATCGAGGGCAAAGAAAAATATGGGGAGAGCAAAAAAACCTGTCATTGGGAACCAACCCTGCATGCCAAAGAAATGAAACTGAAAATCTTGGGGATATTTAACTCAGGGGGCTGGACACTGACACAACTCTTCTGATGTAAATAAGCGGAAGAAAAAACTAAACAGGTCTTCTCTTCTCAGAAAATTGATTTAAAACCAAAAATGTTTTTCCTTTTCACAGGGTGCAAACACATATCTGAAAAATATAAAAACTAACTGCAAATTCCACAAAACATAGCCAGTATTTATTAGTAATTATGATTGTTAAATTGTTCGTTAAATAAGATAGCACTTTTTATATTTTGAACTCATCCTGCTGTTTTCAAAGAATTTAAACTCAAATGTTTTCAGGTTAAAGGGAAATTAAAGGATGATAGCATTTTTTTCTGAACTGAACTTGATTATGCAAACCAGCCAGATAAACATGAATGCTTTTATACATTTTATTTTGATGCTTTTTACATTTTTTCCCCAAAGAAAAGAAATTTTGAAAAGATGTCTGTATTGACTTTGTCAGAAATTTCTCATAAAACATTTGTTTGAAGTTTCAGTGAAGCATTTTTTTAAGGAAAATTATGATTAAAGTGATTTCTGCCAAAGTTACCATATTCATGATGATCAAAAAGAAAACGGATGTCACAACATACAGAGGGGTTGAGTGAAGGAGAAAAGGGGAATGCAGAGCCACGTGGCTGCTTGTGAGTGAGCAATGGAAAGCTCAAGACATCTGTGGCTGGGGACCACACCTTGGCCGTGCATGAGGCACAGGAATCGCTGGGAACGAGAGAGAAGAACAAGCTGCTGGAGCCTTGGCATCCAGGCTCAGCTCTGCATCTGCTGACTGCAAACCCTGATATTTCTATACTCATATGCTTTCCAGCTCTCTCTGTGTATGGCTGGAGGAGATGTAGTGCTCAAAACACTCAGGTTGAACATGTTTGCCTAAAAAACCCCAGTCTTGGGCAGGAGTTCAACCAGCAGAAAGCATTCCCCAAGCAAATATCAGCTTACAAAGCCTCAGTATATGGAAGCCTAAATTCCAGACCGGGTATAATCCAGGTTTTGAGCCTCCAAAAAGAAAAATAATTTTATATCTTGCAGTATTTTGCAAAATCCTTTGTAGAATCTTCAACTATTTTCAAAAGTAGCTGCCAGTCCTTGCCTGCTCGTTTGTAGAGAAGAGATTGGTTTGGTGGTACAGCTCACAATGTAGGACACTGCCTTTGCTTCAAGGCATAGCTACACAGTGCTCAGCAATGCTCTGCCCCATAAAAGAAGATTGACGTTCTGATGAGTTTAGAAGCTGAGAGCTGCTTACAGAGTGTGTAGGGGGAAAGCTTTGATTTTTGTTTCTAAATTATGAAACAATTTATGTTTATCTTGAAGCTATAGAACTTCTATTTTTAGCAAATTCCAGAGATCTTAGGCTTTGCAATAGAGAGAAGCTTCCAGCTTTCAGTTTGCTGATAAAAGTTTAAAGTTGTGATCAACGAGTAAGATTAAAAAAAAAATCTTTTACACAAAATGTTTAAAAGCAGGGGAGCTCTTTACACTGGTGTTTGTAGTGAAACCGTTCATCCCTCTAAGTGAAACTTAATTTGCACTTATTAGCACGCAGATATTATGGCAAGATGTTTATTAGAGATACTTGAAGCAGATGAAGGTAAAATTAAACCAAGTTTCCTTTTTAAAATATAGCATCTTTTTTTTTCTATCATGTCTTTACTCTACAAGTAAGTACAAGAGAAAAGGCTTACAAATCTGTGTTCCTCAGCCTGTTTGAACAAAATACACGTAATGTCTGTGTGATACTCCTGTAATGTAAACAGCTTAAATGAAGCAGGCACAAAAAACAAAACTGAGGAATGTCAGAAAGCCAGCTGGAAAATGATCAGACAGCAAAAATAATCTGCCCCATGCTGTTAAACTTTAAATTCTGAAGCCTGCTTTAATTTATCCTCTCTTCACAGGTGCTGAAAATACATAGTGCTTAGTGAGTGCACAGAGGAGAGAGGTCTTCTGAAGGTCTCTCCCCTCGGTGTCTCTCCCCATGTGTGCTGAACACTGCTGGCAAGGACACTTATCCTATTGGGTGGAATTCAGCCAGCAAGAACAACCTTGTGCAAGCCTTTCCCAAAGTCTTTGGTCAAACTTAATGATGTGCAGGTCTGCTGCTCCTCTTGTGCCTCCAGACAGGTGATGGCAGTTCAGGGGTGGAGAGGAAGGTGTAGGTCTGTGTCCAAGCCACTGGCATTGATGGGATTCTTGCTGTTGACTGCTGTGTGTTTGAGATCAGAACTTTTATACCTCTCTAGCAAAACTTTCCCGCAGTTTGCCCCTTATGTAAAGACCGCCATACCAGGCCAGGGTAAAGGTCTTCTGCCTCTTTCTGTGGCTTGTGATCAAATATTAGGAGTATGGGAAGCAGGGAATACTTCTCTCCTGGCTCAGGTATCTGGCTGATGGTGGTCCTGAGACTTCCCACTCCTGAGACTGCAGCCACAGCACCATGTTTAATACATGGGCATTTCTTCAATGAATATACTTAATAATTTTTGAACTCTTCATGTTTACTTCCTGTAACAATGAATTCCAAAGACTGATTATACACGTGTGCAAAACAGTTTTAGATAAGAACTTTTGCTGATTCTACAGAAGCTGTACATTGAACTCTGATGAAAAATCAAGAATAAATATAATTTATTCATTTTTTGCAAGACATCCAGATTCCAATATGTTGCGTATATGTTACATTCTACATAGGCTATCTAAACTAAAGACCAGGGAATATTTAATTTTTGTCAAGTAGAAACTCCCCATATCTGATCTGTTCTGTTAGTTTGCACTACATCTGGATCTTCTATATGATCTTGAGTGGAAGATGGCTAAAGCAATAGCCAATATCCAAAATTCACATCCAACAAAGATTGAAATTAAACATAACAAAATAATTTGTTTGCTTTTTTTTTTTTTAAATTTCAAACTAATCCAAAACATCTTACTTGAGTTTTTGACCACTTCTGAATAACGAGCTGATATCTTCATGGAGCCATTCATAATGACACAAGGACCTCTTACCTGAATGAATGATATGCTAATAGTTCTTTCAAGCTTATCACTGTATGTGTGTAATTGTGACTGTTTTTCCCTTCATGAGCAGTACTTTGCATTTATCAAAGCTGGGTCTTGTCTGCCAACTTATCACAGAGTCATTCAAAACTCTGATTCCTCTGAGTATCTTTGTAGTCAGTTCTAATTTTGTACTCTAAATATGCTGTTGTTACCTCCCCATTTCCCTTTTTCCATGCTATTTATTAGTAGTTTGAGTAGTATTGTGCCCAGCACAGGTATCTGAAGAACTCTGTCAGAAATCTCTACTATAAAATACTGATATTCCTCTGTACGTTTGATTTCTTATTTTTCTCTATTTCTCCCTTAATACCTTGTGTTACAAATCTGAGACAGCTACCATCCTCTGGCAATGATGATCTAATCTCTTTAAGAACTTCTTTTAAGATAACTTATAAAAGTTTATTGGAAGCCTAAGCATCATCCCAATAAATCTTACCAAAAGATGTCATAAAAATTCATCGGATTTTGATTCGAGACTTTCTGCAGTGAAATCAGTGTTGAATCTTCCTCAGAATGTCCCATATCAAGGTACATAGCTCTATTCCTATATGGTTTTTACCAGTTTCTTCAGCACAGAAATCAATGCTTTTGGTCTATAGGCCTTTTTATTATCATATGTAATCTAGTCCCCTTCAAATAATGGTTTATTCATGGCAAACTAATCTAATAGTTCTTTATTTGAGCTTTTTTTAGACTTTGGGGATTAAAACTATTTTATTTCTGGTTGTTTTGGGATGGTTTTTTTGGTGGTTGTTGGTTTGTGGGGGGTTTTCTGTTACATTTCTGTTCATTTCAATGTTTTGTTCTGAAACCATTCTACTGACACTTCCCACTTCCATGTAAGATATTTTATCAAAATTGTGCCTTGTAAATTAGGATAAGTAATGAAGATCTTAAGCTATTCTGCAGTGAATCCTTGTATGAAAAGGTCATGTAGCTTTTCTGACCTAAACCTCCATGAATTTATATGAATCATCCCACAATTTCAGAATATCACACTGCAGACATAATTATAGAATATTTGACTTTAAAGTTAAACTTTTAAAGTATGAATTCATTGACAATGAATTTAGAATCAACAAAAAAGTTTGAATGAAATACATTAACACCTTTTGTTTGCTATTTGCTTGTAAGATGTAACTTCAGGTTAGAAAAGTTGCAGGGCTCCTTTGGCATCCTAGAAGTATGGCTGAAGCATGAGATCTCTTTCGCATTCCTATCACAGTTTGAAAGATATCCAGGCAATGCTGTTCATGAATACAGGGCAGCTTTAGCGTGTGATTTGCAGAAGTCTCCACTCTACCTCTTGCATAATAAATACTTGTGACACTAAATTCCTTCTGCCTCTCTTTGTTTCCTTCTGTCAACACATCTGTTGATGCTCTACTTCTAAGAAGTTAGCTTATCAAAAATGTTATTTCATATTTAAATGACCGGCATACTAGCTCCCTGGAAGAAAGGTATATAAACAACAACTCTTGGTGTCACAAATATTTGATTGCTATAACTGCCTTGACAGGACCAAGTATTACCATTCCTCTTGAAACAGAAATTAAAAATCTGATAAAAGTATTATTATTAACACTATTCTTGATCCACACGACAAACCTTCCACCTTTATATAGAAAAAAATTAAAGAAATTCTTTCTTCTTAGACGGATCAACAAAGACAGTCCAGATCCACTAGGTGCTGCCTTTCCCATTACACTCTTCTTTGGATTTCAGCTTTGCTTTTTACTCAATTGCAACACTATTTTGTGTTTCTAAAGGCTCTGGACTGTCTGTGACTTTCACCTAGCAGAAACAGCCCTAGTCCATTGGGACTCATCCTCGTATATTCACTTGTGGCCATAGTCGGTGTTTAAATAAAACTGCAGAATTTAATGTCTCCTATATTTACCTGATTAACTTGACATGAAAATAGAACTGAAAACAAAAACAAACTAACAAAAAATTACAACCCAAACAAAACCTACACCCCCCAAACAAACAAACAAACAAAGAAACCAACCAAGCAACCAAACCTCCAAAGGTACCAAAGAGCATGATATGTGTGGTTGCACAAGAAATGTCTGGCACAGCCCATCAACCCAAGTTTTCTAATCCTGCTTGTTGTTAATACTCAGCTTTTCTCTGGGCTGTGGGTTGTGGGGGTTTCTGCTTACCTTCTTTCATTGAATTTTAAGTCAAAGAGTGGGTCACTGCAGGTGTTACTATACAAAAGAATATAATCTGCAAAATATACATCTAACTTTCATTGCTGTAGTAATTTTTTTCTCTGAGTAATTCAAATAATAACTTTTCCTAAGGGAATTACTATTTTTTTGTGAACAAACTTATGACATACTTGATGTCTTTGCTTTGAGTTCCAGAGATTTAAAATTAAGTCCCTGTTTTGATACGTATTTTGTTATAATTCTGAAATGATGTGTTATCTCCTGATATGACTCAGATTTACACATTTTCATATCTAGCTATTCTTGCTGCTACTCACAGCATTATGAGAAGATAATTTTAATACTCAGTATTTTGCCAGCAGCACAGCCAGGTCTTTCTGTTTCCTAAGTATTTAACAATAGTATATTTTTGACAGTTGTTGCAACATCATTATTCATAGCCAGAAACATAAAAAAATCACCACCAAAGAAGAATGTGTTGTTATGTGATTTATAAAAAGCAGTGAAATTATTCTGAAGAAAACATTATCAAAATTGTGACATTTAGGATTGCTTTACAGGAAAAAATACTAGTGTTGTATTTTTCCTTCTATTTTCTTGGAAAAAAATATTTTCTATACTGAATAAAAAAACAGCAATCACTTTTCAGTCTTAAACGAAATTTTCATACCATAGTCATCCTTTTCTCCTTTAAAAATCCATTTGTTTTTCATTCTACAACCCTGATCCAGTTTGCCGCTAGCATGTGTGTCCCAGAGGAGTTTGTAACCTACAGTCTTGCTTTGGCCCTCTTGTGCAAATTCCACTTGCTGAATGCTGCACCTTCCATCATTTAGCCCAATTTACAGTGCTATGGATGAAAAGCCCAAATGTTTCTGTTTAAATTTAAGAGGAAGAATAAGCTTCAATGATTAAAGACTTAAAATACGCACAGTATCCCTTTGTGTGATGGCAGAATAATGGCACATTGCCGTTCTTCAATTTCTGTGCTTTTTTAATCTGAATTGTATCAATGATAACTACTGCATTGATAATGCCTTGTCTACTTCTTTTTTTAATGACATAATTCACTCATAGAGGGAGAGATGAGGAGAAGCTGTTATTATTAAGCTGTACACACAATGCTGCTATTTCCTGCTATCTCCTGATGGTTCCTGATCTACTACAGGTTGTCTGGAATGTGTTAAGAGAAAAGCAATATGGCCACAAGTGGAAATGAAACAGAGATAATGTAACTATTTTGAAGCAAAATACTCAGCATAGCCTCTGTCCTCTGCCATTCCTCTCAGTCACATGGTTTCAGTAAAGTCTTTGAAATTAGCTGTTCTCTAAGTGACATCCGTTTAGGGATTAGTTAGTCATGTAAGGATCAGTGTTTAAGTACAGGCTTGTTCCCTCTTCAACCCATCTGTCATTTTTCTGAGATAATACATTAATTTCCATAGCAACAGCCTGTAATGTTACCAATAGGATTATTATGACTTTGCTGCATGATCAAGCAAAGGAAGCTGGACTGGTCTGGAATAAACTGTTATCCAAGCCCAGGAAGCCTGAATAATAGGGAAGCTGTTATAAAAGCCATAGCTAAGCCTCCTTTGCTATCTGCCACATTAAAATAACTAGGAAAAATAAGTTAAATGTGGTGTGAATTGCCACCACTTGTAAACGTTAGTTATGTCCACTTGATTTGGCTTATTCCAGGTTTTGCTAAAGTCCTAGGGAAGTAGAGTCCTGGCCTAAATCCATTGCTGCTTTTTAAATAATTAAAAAATACAATCTGGATTCCCAACATTAGCACATTGTGCAACATCCTAAATATCATTATTTTTTACAGCATAACAGAAAAATAAGAGGAAATTCATTCCAACACTATATGAGGTGAAGCACATGCATTAACAGTATATTTAAACTTGCTGGTATTTTTACAGAATTATAATTCCATGTTAACAGAGTCTTTGACAGATTTGACAGAGGCACTCCAATCACAAACTGACACATTTTGCAGAATCACTGTTCCTACTGTGATCTGCACCACGTTTTTTTTTGCCTAATTTCTAGATAGAGAAAATGGACCAAAACAGCTAATAATGATTTAAAAAATAAAAACAAATAGGAAATTAATCAGAACACTGCTGATTATCACGTTATTTAGTTAATAAAATTTATATAGTATTCAAAGAATTCTATCTCCTACCAGTTCAAGACTTCTGTATTTCCACATGTAATTTAGAGTGAAAAAAACCATCTCATTAGACAGATAAAGGTAAATGTAGCAACTATGGCAGTGGAATTATATATTTATATGAGATTTAGTGTAAAAGTTACACATGGAAAAAAATCATGAAGCTAAATTGTTGCCATATTTTTTAAAGCTAATGCTCTAAGGCATATTAAAACTTATTGCTCGAAAAGTTACTCACAGAAGTCTAGAAAGCACTCTACATCCTACACTTCAATAAGGTACTATGGGTTAGGTGACCCAGTTTTGCAGGGAAAAATGAGATGTTGGGACCCTCTTAGAACTCAAGAGGATCTTCTAGAAGTCTTAAGTGAAAAAAGGGAAAACGCTGTTTACCGATAGGATTTGGATGAAGTACTTTGGACTAGTAAACTGCATATGCTGGTTTAATTGCTGAGTTCCCCAAAGGATTTAATGCTGCCATCCTAACTTATTTATTGAAGTCAACCCATTAGTGGCAGGGTATTTATTGAGCTTATAATCATTCTAGGAATTACTGGGTTTGGCTCCAAAATAAACAAGTTTCACAAATAAACTTCAGATTAAATGAATAACAGGCAGGGTCTTTGTTTTGCTTTTTAAAATTTTTTTTTAGATGACAATGGTGGAGGGATTATTTATATATATCCTTATAGGATAAAATTTATTTTTTATATATAATCACATTTTACTGTACGCAGGATTTTTGTCAGGTGCAAGAATTTAATCAATTTAGTCTTTCCATGAGTACCTTCATGGTTATATCCTTTCAATATCCTCCTCTGAAGAAGAATAACCTAGGCACTGGTAAGCAGTGGGGGACAACCAGCTGGAAATCACCTGGGCAGAGACCTAGGGGTCCTATTAGACTCCAAACTAGCATTAACAAGCAATGCATGCTTGTAGCAAAAAAACCCAACTTCATCCCAGGCTGCACAGGGAGGAGTGTTGTCAGCAAAGCAATAGAATTGTTCCTCCCCCTCTGCTCAGCCTTGGTGATACACAACTGGAATACTGGTTCCGGGCTCCCCAGTACTAGAGAGATAAGGACTTCCTGGAGATTCTTTTTGACATTTAGCTGAGCAGTTGATGGACAGGTAAAATCTATCAGACATCTTTGTTTTTTTTTCCAAAGAGGGCCCATATTTCTGCACTGGAGATTGATGCTGGTTTTCTATTCAGCTGTCCAGACACAGAATTAGCTAAAATTGTATCTAAAAAAGCTTTTTATTCCACCATGTTTGGAAGTTAGCTGCATATGACTGACCCGAGTAGTTTATTTCTGCTATACCTGTAATTTTCTCTCTCAAGGTCTCACCTCTCATGTTTACCAAATGCCAGCTGAAATCTTTGAGTGCTCAGGCTATAGCTGAGGAGGCATAAATCTCTAGGAAGAGATAAGTGGCTGAAAGCACCAAGTTGCCTCATTATACATTATTAAAAAGAAACAAATTTTATTTTATATATCTAACAGTTGTTAAACTTGTTGTGGTTTATCCATTTTATCAAGCACTTTTCTTGATTGTTTAATTGTTTAATTTTCTTTTTTTCTGCGTGTATCTAAAAAGATACTGAAATTCCTGTATCTGGTAAAATCAATTAACAATCTTCCAACATTTGTCTTAAGTAGAAAACAATTTACCACTTAAATTTACACCTAAAATTAGTATAAGTAAAAGTTCTGTTCTCCTATACTGATCTCAAATGGCAGCAAAACAGGCACTGGCATTATCTAACATTCTGTCTTAAACATGGGTACACTCTATGTTGACTACTATGGATGAGAAAGAGTAGAGCTACTATTAGTGTTCCTGATTTTCATAAGTAAATGCAGAATCCTGAGATACAGAGACCAAACCTAAAGATATGTGCACATTAGGATTGTATGCAATGGCAAAACGATGACTTCTCTCCTGTCCTCAATGCCTGCTATGATGAAGACCAACATTTTGTTGCCAGAACTGTTAGAAATACTGTCTGAAAGACTGTGTCTATTCTGAAGTTGTATGTACTAATAATACCCCTGAGTCAGAGGTTTCCATGAGATTGGCACCTGCACCAACTTATCTATGCTGTCTGTAGCAGTGTTACCCAATGGGGATCTGGAAATTGAAATACCCCAAACTGGAAGACCATCAGCTTAATTGTACTGACTACTGTTCCTTTTGCTGCACCTTACCTGAGCTGCTGTTAGAAAATGATTTCACCTGGATCACAGCCCTGGTTGTTCTCAAGCTTTCAGGTACTCTTTTGAGAGAGACCTTCCATGCAAACCAAACCTGCATCCTAATTAACATTTATGTCATTTAAAGTTCCATATCCATGTGAACATTGCCTTGAAATCATTGGTGATAAGATGTGTAGTCTGGCAAAAACCAAAACCAAAACCAACTAACCAAGCAACAAACTAATCAACCAAAATTATTTGTATTGTTAATTAAGCTTTTTCTGTAGTAATTAGACAGTTTAAGCTCTTAGACTGACAAAACCCAAACAGCAATAAGAGCATCCTTGGTCCTAGATATAAGAAGTATTCCTCTTTTGGCCTTAAAAAAAATTGTGTTCCAAAGCAAATCGAGTTTCTTGAAGCACTTTTCCTGAAATGTAGATTCATTGTCTACTCTGCCATTCAGCCTTGTGCATACACGACATTACAGCACAAACTGTGAGACTTGAATATCTTTATTAACTTACAGTTTGGTGAGATTCTCTTTGTTAATTTCCTGCCTGTTGCCCATGTATTATGTATAATACCAGTAGTTAGGGAATTAATCCAACTCCCTGTTGTACCCTTTATGAAGTTTAGGCTCTTAAGTGCCTATGGAAAGTTCCTGTACTTATTTTGTAGCTCCTTATTTTTTGAAAAAAATTCTGAATACTTGTTTTGAAATTTATTCCACACCTTCTAGTCTTCTTGCACATGTGTCTGATTGCCCTTGGTGCCCTGCTCCCCACTGAGATCTGTTATCTATCTTATATTAGAAACTTAGAAACTTACCTTAGAAACTTTAGTTTCTAAGATCAAAGTCTCATATAGTTTCTTGGAAAGCTTGACTTCTATATATGCATATTTCTCTGTAAAACCGCAAGTTCCTCCTCTCTTAAAATGATTTTTTGCCACTTCCCCATCTGTTACTTTCATTCCTAGGTAAGGGGTTATTTCGCTTTGTCAATCCTGTATTCTGTAGCAAACGAGAGTTCAAAACAATAGTAAGTCCATCAGGACCCTTTGTTATCTATGTCATGGCCTATTCTGGCTTAGTCCTTTGCCTAATTCTTGTTAAAGAATTGCTCTCTGTAGGAATTAAAGCCTTCTATACCAAAAATAAAAGTATTTCCCTAGTAACATATGGATGTTGATTTAATGTTGTAGTTTGCAAGCAAAGTCACAGACATGTTTAGTGTGAAAAAGGTGAGTGGGAAGAAAGGTAAGACAAAAAGCTTTCATGTAAGAATTTTTCTTTAGGTGTTCATTCTTTAGGTATCAGTGTCAGAGGGAAGATTCTCAGCTTATTTGTTTATTGCTGTAATTGCTTTGCAGTCTCAAACACTTGCACCCTCCTGTTGAATTTAGGTTGCTTATAGAAGCATAGTATAAGTACTTCTCCACATACAATCTGAAATATCTAGAAATTCTTCATCAGATATGCTTTTATCCTCAGTGGGATAATGGTTTTTGGTGGCCACAGCTAATTCACATTGGATCTGCTATATATTAACTCCAACACTCAACCTACCTTAATCATTAGTAAATGGAGAGTTATCTTTTAAAAACCATGCAGCAGTGAGCAAGTTTTGTGACTGTGTCAGATCTACAGTCAAGCTGTTGCCATTGCCACTGAAGTTGGTGCTAAGAAGTGAAGCATAACTGCATTTTCTGCTTACTCAGTACTCCATTTCTCAAATATGGTATATTTCAAACCCTTGGTAGCTCTCAGAAATCTAGTCTGGATCCTGCTCCCATGTTAGTGCAGTTTTACCTTGGCTCATGTGCATGTTTCCATGGCACTTCCCACAGGTAACCCCATGGCTGCAGCCACTGTGACTCGGAGAAGGACATTGGCATCACCACTCAAAATCCCACTGCCATGATTTCCCTGGGCTTTGTATGGCCATCTGGGAGTTATGGCTTTAATAACTGTAGCAGTCAACCCCAGAAGAGCTGTCTGCTCCTAGGATGCCTGATGTGCTGCTATCTGAAGATAGAGGTGCCTGGCTGCGCTGCTTCACTGCCCCCCAGGAGAAATCTACATCAGGTTCTGTCCAATACTTGGGCTGAAGTTGTGGCCCACTTCTGGTGGTGTAGCAACAAGGAAAAATTTGGAAATTGGTATTGACAGCTTTTGCCCATAAGCCTTCCTATTTTCTTAACACATTCTCACCTTCTTGTTACAAAAATAATAGGTTTGAGAGCAGCTCTGTTGACTTCTTGTGCATGGACTAACCAAATACACTTTCTAGACCACCAGACAATTATCTCTACAGCACTTCAGGAAACATTTTGTTGAGGTTTATGTATTCCTTGAAACAGTAGCTCAAGGTTCTTTGAAATTGCAGAAGTTTGAATCAACAAAATGTAAGACAAAACGTCTATCAAAATACTGGCAATTGAGACTGCACACCTCCATTTTCATTTAAGCTCTATTTTCAAGGATTCATGCCCCTAACATTCTTACTCTTTTCTAATAAATGCTCTAGAAACAATACAAAGGAGGTTTGTGACTACTGGATTTACTGACATTTTTCTGACACAATAAATATTTGCCCATTTCAAATTATATTTTGCAGGAAAAAACTTGAGCTCATTGCTGAAATAAGAACTTTTATTATTATGTTTAGTATAACAAAGAGATGGAAGATGGGATTCTTTATATGTCAGTGTCTGTGAGCTGAGCAAGATAAAAGCTGATTAATGTCAGCATGCTGTAGATCTTTTCCACAAAAGAAATTTTGAGTAATGTTATACACTTGGTTTACTGAAATGGATTTAACATACTGCATACCAAACAGCAGCTCACCCTTCCTGTCCTTCTGTAAGAGAATAATGTTGTGCTTCAGCATGTGGATAATTTCTCTTTGTGCTAATCACCGAATTAATGAGATTTAAAGACCAATTTCTTCCTCTGCTACTCCTTTATTGTATTGATGCACACACTATAGCTATTTTGTCACTAGACAAGGATAGGTGAGAAGAAGGTGACTTGTTTATGAACGCTGAAATATATTGTGGATTATTGTAGATATCTTTATTTATTTTAAAATACTTGAATTAAAAGGAAAAAATCTAAGTTTAGAGAAGTCCTCTACATAGCTGATTTCTATCAAAATTAATTGGACTGTAATAACTAAACACTTTGGAAGTGAATTAATTTTTATTTAGAAGGTTCCCTGTACAATTAAACCCTACACATCCACTTCCAAATTTTGAATCACCTTATATATTAAAGTAGGTAACATCACAGAAGAGGACATAAGCACTACTAGTCAAGTAACATAATTTAACTAATATGCTTTATCATTAAAAGCATACAATTTATTAGCATCTACAACTTTAGTGTTATTTTTATTGCCAGAGATGAACATTTTTGTACAAGGATACCTAGAAGACACGTTGATCCACATCTGTGAAACTGAGGTGAATGGTGATTTCTAAAAGAGACATTGTTCTCTTAAAAGTTTGTGTATCGTCAAGCCATGTAAAATTATTTTATTATGCTAAAAATATATGCATATCCCAAAAATATATGCTTATTGTTTTTTAAAAATATAAAACAGGCATAAAATAAACATGTTCCAGTAGAGTATTATGTCTGTTGTTTAACACTTTTTTTTTTAAAGTAGTGTTTATTTTATTCTGTTGGGAAAAATCTGGAAACAGGAACATTTATTTAAAATCCAAATGAGATTTTGGTATTTTGAGTAAATTTGGTGCATTTTGGTGCATTCCATGTGGATAGTGGTAAATATTGCTGATGACTTTAAGTATATTAGTTCAACTTTCTCAAAGCATGGGGAAAAAAATGGCAGCGGCTGTGTGAGAAAACTATATCCAGCTTGTAGACTACTCTGTGAGTGCTGTCACCTCAGTCAATATATAAGAGAATTTGAGGAGGCATCTGGTGTTTCTCTCAGAAGCATCAGTTTCTCTATTTTTTTCTTCCTTCAGTGGAAAATACTCACTACATAATGAGCCTGCCAAATAAATAACAACTTCTCTCGTCTTTCTGCAGATTCCTTTCCCTATGATTAGTTTTGATACTGGATGACATAAAGGAACAGTGAGCTCTATAGACTAGAATAAGTGTTAAGCTAAAAAACATCTTAAGAAGCTCAAATTCAGGGCTTAAGACTGTAGCAAAAAAAAAAAAAAAAAAAAAAGCATAAATGGATTCAGAGAAATGAATATGTATTTCTTAGGAAAAGCACTCCTAATCCTCCCACTATTCTTTAAATCCATGCCTTAAGAATTGACCAAGGACCTTAACAAATATCCCAAAGCATACTTTACTTCTGTATGCAGAGAAATCCTACATTGAAATAACATCTGCTATTCCTGCTTAAAAATATTCTTTCTTCTCCTGTGACATTACAATTACATGGCGAGTTATATTGAGCTACATTTCCATATTTACCATCCACCTGTCTCTCTGCTACTGTGTAAATGTGGTGTTCAAGAATTGGATTTTTAATGATATTTTAAAACCAATAATTGAATTTTGTGTTGCCATTTGGTATCTTATTTAGTTGAGATTACAAAAAATGTTTTCTAGATGGTTATATGAAAGTGGAAGGAAAACATGCTCAAATGCTGATTTGAAATAAGTGGTTTAGTTCTTTGTTTTTAATTTGTGCAAGATGTACTTTGGCTTTGGTAAAGTTTTCAGTCCTTTTATGTCAGCTAATATGAAGTACATTTGTAGGATAAGATCAGTCATATACCCTTACAAAAAATACAAATGTTATTTGGAAGTGATAATACAAATGTACACACAGATACATCTGCACTTTAAGCATTGAGAACTACTAATGGCTTAATCCAGTAAATCAAGTAACAAGATGACTACATTAAGTAGGATGAAGAGAGTTGCCTGCCATGCCTGTCATATATTGTCAGGGAACAGGATTGCAAAAGGATTTGTTTCCAGCTTCCTCTGTATTTATTATGCTTTGTGTAAATCATTAACGCACTAACACATTTGTTCTACCTGAACAGTGCTATGAGTACAGGTTGCTATTAACACCTTCTGCAAGAAAACACATGGTATTATGCTCTGTACAGAGATTTTTGTCCACTATCTAGGCCTACCTTTCAACTGGAAAGACCAACATCCACTGAAAAGAATGGACTTTTTGTGGCTTTTCTTGGAACTAGATCAGATTCTAAAAGAGGCAGACAAGTATCCCATAATATTCTGGTTTTTCTTCTTTATGCCTCTTCCTGTGTTACAAGACTATGGGCAGCCTATAAGCTCTCATTGATTTAATTAGTGTTCCCTTGCTTGAAATGTTAATAGAGCTGCTACCAGTTTAAGTTAGGCCCATTTAAGCCAATTTTTGTTTTTGTCAAGGTAATAGAAAGAGACATATGAACATTTCCAGACACGATGCTGTAGTTCAATGGACTTAGAGCTTCTGATTCTGTACATTGGGCCCTACTGCTACTGAACAATGTTTTGCCCATTGTATCAATCCATAGATCTAGGTCACCCTCTCATCTTCTTTCCTTAGAGCAAAACAGTGAATGTAGCTAGTGAGTGCAGTATCTTGTTGCAAACATAATATGACTCTTGAACAAAGACAAATCACAACTGGATTTGGTGATATATTTCAGTCATGGCCCATTTTCTCTGACTAAAAAGTGGCAAATTTAAACTTCTACTCAACAGTTCAAGTGTTTGAAAGAGCTGTTTCACACAGCATCAAGTGCAGTGGAAAAAAAGAAAGACTTTGTGTTTCTGAAAAAGTCCTAGACTTTTTTAACTCTATGATTCCATCTGCTCAGATAGAACAATCTCCTATTTTCAAATACAAGCATGCTTCAGAATGGAAGAGATTAATCTTTAAACTGTAATTATGAGTGTTTTAATTCCTCTTTCAAATCTTCAAAAATCTCTGTTTTCATGTTTCTTGTCTGGTTTCTTTTTTTTTTCCAAACCAGACAAAACCTAAATTCATCTCAAATTCTGAGGTAGAAATCTCAGCAACAAATATTATAAAATAAATAATAAATTACTCTAGGAAGTAGTGCTTGAAAATCTCCATTTCTCCAAGTTTCACATTTTCTTAAAAGGAACACATTCCTTCAATTGAAGAGCAGAAAAAGAACCTGGCTTGTGATCATTTACTGAGATATTAGCATAATTTTCATTTAGCAGAGTGTACACCAAACACTTGCAAAATAGTGTGACTTATATTCCAGACAGACTTGAGCAAATATTTATCCATGATACTCACATACGCATTCAAAGAATTTGCAGCCTTTTTATGGACACATCACAAGGAAGGAAGAAAAAAAAAATCCACTAGATTTTTTTTTACTGGTTGATTGAGTATGAATTATTTGATCAATCCCAGTGCTTTTTCACTCTGTAAGTATCTTAAAATGCAAGGCATTTTTAATGATTGATAATGTTTCCCTTCAGTGTAGCACTTCAAGAGTATAAAACTCTTCAGAGTCAGCCACTGCAAGGGAAAATAATTCAATTCACTGTAATGCCAGCTACCACATATCATCCATCAGCTTTTTCAGGGGTAGTAAACACTAGACATGAACATCAAGGACAGTCTGTATCTCAAAAGAGTCAGCTTGAGGCAGCTTAACTGTTTTACCATTGCTAACTGTCATCTGAACTGTGACATGCTGCTTTCACTACTTCTAACTGATGTCAAAATGAAGAGTATAAAAGTAACTGAACAAACCACAAGAACTAAAGTAGTTCCTTTATCTAATAGCTTTATACCTACAAATCACTTGATAAGAAAAACACAGGTCACAGATTGTATTTGTGCAAAAAACGTTGACTGCCGTTGCTGAACAGATTTTAAAGTTATTGCAGTCACATAATAAATTAAATCCTGAATAATACGTCCTGCAACAATGGCTGCCCAGCTAATGGTCTCCCAAAAAAGGATCTTGGGCCACTGATGATCTGCAATTAATTGTCTTTGATGAACTGTACCTGCGTCTATTTTCAGAATTTTTGTGTGCTTACTATTTTTGAGAATTAAATGGGAAAGGATTTGTGAAAAGTGTTTTTAACACTCATGTAAACGGTGTTTTTTGTTACAGTGTATTCTACTTTTCTGCACTTTGTCAGACACATATGACCTTATAACTAGGACTGTAGTTTTTGGTTCGGGGATTTTTGGATAGTTTTCTGGGTATCTTTTTTAAAGGAAAGCTCTCATCTGCACGATTCCAACCACTGCCATTAAATAGATCCTGTGATTTATGTACTTTATCAGAAGCATGTCAGAGGAGTCGCAAGCTGGTCCCAGGAAATTTGTCATTGCTTTCTTTGGCAAAGATAGTCTATATCACTGTTTGTGCTACAATCTGGCAAAGCTTTTGCATTTGTTTATTCATACAGTTGGTGAACACACCCAGTTGAGCCTAAAGCACTATAATGATTACAAAGACTTTTACTTAACTGGACACAATATTTTCATTTTATGTATCAATGATAAAGAGCACTATAGCAGTGGGAATGTAGTGGGAATGCAGCTCAGTAACACACTTCATATTTGACAAATGCTGGATTTATAAAGACAGAAATACACTGTGGCAAAAGGGTGAGGTGGCCTGCTGACCACTCAGAACTATGGACTTTGGGAAACTTAGAAAGCCACAGTTGGTGGACCTCTCTGTTTTTTGGTTTTTTTTTTTCCTCAGAAGAGGAAAAACATTGGCTTCAAAATAATGAAGAATTAATCTGAAGAAAATGCTCCAAATGTTGACCTCTTCTCTAGATAAATTATCTCAGCATTAAAATTACATTTCTATGTGTGAATATTTAATCTTCACAAAAGTAAAACAGGAAATACATTAATATTCTTGGGCAATATTTTAAAATAATTGTTGATATATTTACTGTTGCTTACACAAAAATCTTAAGTCTTTTTTTTTCTTTTTGTTTTAGGTTAATAATGGTTTACTTCAACTATAACCTTTTGATAACCTTTCAGAGAAAGGTAAAAAACTGTTATATCACTGGAAACTTGAATAATTTAGACTTTTAATGCAAGTTTTCTTGCATCATCTTTCCATTTAATTCCACAGACACTTTTAAAGGAGTAAGCATATTTCTAATCTTAGACAGTAGAAAGAAAATTTTAAGTGTCTTCTCTGGAGAAAGTCAAACAATTTCTGTTTGTGCTTATGATGGACTTTAATCTTGTTCCCCTTAAGAGAAATAACATAATTTTGCCCAAGAAGAACACAAAAAATGAAATTAAAGAAATTGCACATAATATTCTGTTTCTCTTCTTTCCTTATTTGCACCTAGCTTTCTAGCTGAAATGTCCTCTGCTGAAAGTAATACATTGTAAACCATTACTTATATTGACAGAGGTAGAATATATTGCCTATGTATTAGAACAAGGTAAAGGAAAAAATACAGAAACTGCATATCCCAGATATTCAGCTTTGAGGTATTTTTTATTTGTTTGATCTATTCTTTGTTGTTTGGGGATTTGTTTTATGACTGTTATGTGTTAATTATTCCTCTTTCGTCTTATAAAATTACTCTAACTTGTTTTCAGTTTAACAGTAGTCATTTGGACTGCAAGATGTTTTTTCACACTTTTAAATTCCTGGATAACCAGCAATTCATCCTCTAGTTTTTCTGATTTTATTTTTATCTTGGAAACATATGCATTTAATGATAAACTAATATTCTTTTCTGCAAAAAATTTTGACTCATTCTGCTCATAGTTCAGGTTTACTGGACTTTGATGTAGGAGTTCTCCATCTGAATCCTTGAGTATCTAAAAACTAAACTGCATGTGACAAGAGAGACAAATGTATAAATGTCAAATGATTGAAGCTTTTTCCTCCTAGAAAACTATAGGCAAAGCTTTATTAGCTTTCATTTTACCATATATCTCCAAATAATTATTATGACATTGATACTTTGTCTATATTGAAGAAAGGAAATAAAGAACAAAATCAATATTAATTTCAGAGGGACCTATTCTACTCTTCTAGCCATAGCATTCAGATGTCATGGATAGTTATGGTTTATAATGAGGTCATGGAAAACAGAAGAAATGATGGACTCAAGCAAGTGACAAAAAGTGAAGATCTCTCCCAGCTGGAGAATACAAATAGCACTTATCCCTAGCAAAACAAATACAGGATGCAGTTGCTTGGGTGGGGGAAGGTGCAGAGATGGAAGCAAAAAGCTATTGAAAAACAAAAAGATGAAAAGAAACATTAAAAAATTTAGAGATATGTAAACCTCAAATAATGTTTTTTCTTTGTCCAATATATTTCTCTGATATATGTAAAATATATTTTAAAATATCCTTTCACTTTTTCTGTGTTGCCTAACTCATACAGTCTTTCACTATCTCTTTCCAGTGCACTCAAATGTCCACAAATTCATTGTCCAGCATTCTTAAATATCTATTTTCTTATGAAGACAAACATTCAGAAATAAACTGATAACACCCAGTACTGCTGGGTGAAATGGCATAGTTTCAAGATTATTAACCTTCTATTTTGACTGCCCATGTTATTTCTACTGACTAGTTCTTTGAAAACCAATAAAAATTTTAAATTCTTTTATTAGTAGCTGTAGTTGATTAAAACAAAGGAGAAAGATGGTTTTTTGAGTAATTCCACAATATTTTGAATGTCATGCCTGGCTTTAAAGATTTGAAAAAGTGAATCAGTCTTGGAAAAGCATGTTGAGGAGTATATATTTTTCTATTCTCCATTCCAAGTCAAATTTCTGGGAAAAATAAACAAGTCTACAAGGTAAACTATATATATATATAATATATATATATATATTAACAATATACCTACATATATAAATCTGTAGATATATATGTACAGTTTCTTTAAAATGGAAGGGACTTTGCATTAAAAAAATGGATATTAACCTGAGAATGATAGGATAAGAAACAGTTAACTAGAATTTTTGGAGAGTCTTTAAAAACAACAGGTGTTCCTCTTTCCTGCAAGTAGCAAAAGTGATCTAGTAATATGAAATAGTTTTCTAACAATACATGCAATTAAGAGCCAGAATGTGGAACGTACTGGGGTTTTGATCAAACAAACCTCCTGGGGACAGCTCTGAAACCTTATTAATGAAATGCAACCAAGAACGGATTTTTCCTAGAGAAAAGCCACATTCAAATACGGTTCTAAACTCAGTTAAACATGGTCAGAGAAGAAGATAGCAAAGCAATGAGTGATAGATAAAACTCAGTGGGAAGATTCCAAAGAGTACTAAAAGAGATAGCAACTCTATCATGGAAATTTACCTACATATTGGAAAAGTCTTTGGGAATGTTTAATATCAGCAGTACTATATGCACTGACTATAGTGTTCTAAAATGCAATGGACATGACAGCTGCTACAAGGGATTTGAGTAAATGGTGAATGCAAAACGTGACTAGAAAGGATCTAAAATACAAGTATAAGAAATTCTTCATTTTGTGGGAGAAACTCAATTTCGAATCAGAATTTCCTCAAGAACATACCCTTGGTGCACAGAAATATTCAGCACTTTTAGACTTGAATAAGTCTTGGTAGAGGAGGATTGTATTTAAATTTAGCAGCTTGCTGAAATGAAAGACAAATTGTTCATTTATTGATGTTAGACTTTTTTCAGGGAACAAATGGAACTAAAACTTTTTGTTTATTTCTTTTTCATTCAGCTTCAAAAACAGGATACAGAGGTGATACAAACTGAAAAGACTAATAAAAAAGCTATGAGGGTTAATTTGCATTAAAAATATAATATTAAAAATTTTAAAGAACACAAGTGGAACTGTACTTCATGGTAGCATGACCCATATGTGGTTCTCTTTAAGAGCATGCACATGTCAGAGCTAGAATTCTGTGCAGAAAACAGATATGTAGCACAAATGCATAGGAAAAAGTGTCTGTTGGTATAGGTAAAATGGATATATGAATGATTTCCATGACCCCAATACAAGATTTATCTATGCCAGAGTTCTGGAAAGTGGGCAGGCAACGGTGGCAGCTGCTGGTGTGGGAGCAGTTGTTCCTCACATTTTCCCATCTGCCAGGCAGCAGGAGCAGGAGCAAGCAGTTGAGCTCACCACAGCTTCTCTGCGGCTTTGTATTCCTGCTCCAGCCATTCTCAGATTCTTACCTATAGAGCTGCAAAATTTAATTTTTTCTATGTTGCCAAAAGAGGTCTTGAGCCAGCTCTGGGGATCTTTCTGAGTAACTTGAAAGAAAAAATTATTGAGGCAGCAAAACTGCTGGTCATTGTAGAAGCTCCCACTCTCTTTTTCTCTTCATGATATTAAACCAAAAGGTTTCTGTGGGATGTTTGTACACCGATGCTGTCTATTCATGCACGCACAAGCACATCCCTTTCTAACTTTGGTCAGAAAAGTTCTATGACAGGTAGTCATAAAAATTATTAAGTGTTTCTGGGCTTCTAAAGATGCAAGGAAATGTTACTATTTCATGCTGTTGCAATCTTTTTATTATCAAATCTGGGGTCCTTACGGCTTTAGTATTGCAGACCTTGGGACAATCTGAGAGATCTCTTTAGATGATGCTGGAAAACAACAGATGATCTAAATCACATCAGATCTATCTTTTGACCCTCTGTCAATCACTCTTCAAATAAACAAATGTTTCTTATTCATATGCATAAGCTTCTCACCCTCATTCAGAAGTCAGATTATCTCAGCTACCAGAAGGGGAATATGTAAATCCTGTTAGATGGCTTACTTTAAAATGAAATAAGTCACCCAATACAGCTTTATCAGTTTGTCTATACAGCAGCTATTCAGTTTGTCTAGTTAGCTGATGAAGCACTTTGGCATGCAACTAAGCTGTTCTAGCTAAGTTATTCGAACTGGCACACAGAATACAGTTACTACAGCAAAACCATGATTACACTCTAGACCCCTTTCCTTTCTTCTTCTATGCTGCCCTCACCAGGAGTAAACCCAACAAAACAAATAAACACTGCAAAAATAATTTGAGATCCACTTGATATAGGAGAGGAAAGGAGGAAATGAACAGTTCTTTTCACTTAAGAAAGACTTGAATATGCTGATTTACCCTATTGATTTCCCCACCAAAGTAGTTTAAGCAGAGGATCAGCTCCCTTAAGGGAGTTATCAGTGGCATGACCAAGGAGAACCAAGCAGACAGGTGAAGAGCTGAGATGAGCATGAAGGGCTTCACAAAAATCATACAGGAAAGGATCTGATGAATAGGTAAGTTAGACAGCAGTGAGGTTTTCAACTGAAGCAGAAGTAGAATCAAAGAATCATGGAATGGTTGGAGCTGGAAGGAGCCTAGTTCCAACCTGTCTGCCATTGACAGGGAAACTTCTGCTAGACGAGGTTTATATGTTAAAGAACTTCCACCTATATCTAATCTACTCTGCCTCGAGTACGGGTGAGGCATCCCTGACTAAGGGATGAACATGAAATTAGTGCTCTACATGGAGGGAGTCAGTTCCAGGCTCCATCATGACCATGGCAACAAAGGGAAACAAATTCATATCCCTGGTATTCTTTCTACCCATTCATCCTTCTGCCACTTAATGTTGTACTTTTGCTTCCTCATTTGGTGACATATTACAAGAATCCGCCTCTCATACAGCATGTTCAACTCACTTTGTGTTGTCTTTTTCTAATGAGAAGCAATGGAATTCATTGTGAATCCAGAAAATTCCAGAACTGGAAAATGAGGGGGGGTGAAAAAGGAAATCAAGAGCTAAGGAGCTCTTATGATCCACTCTAATCACAGAAGAGCAAATGAGCTCTATGTGGATTATGAATATTCAAAGGTTCAAAATATTCAAGGGTTAAAATACTCCCCAAAACATGATTAAAACCAAATGAGGTTAAATGTTGATACTAAAAATTGATATATTTTATTTAAAAGTATATATTTTATTTAGCAGTAATAAAGGAAGAGAAAGAAAGTAATAGAAAAGGAGGAGGGGGCAGATGGACAGGAATATTGACAGAGATGTATTAAGAAAAAACGTATCACTACTTCGTGGGTCCCAACTATGTCTTGTCTCAAATCTGGTCTTGGTGGTGAGAGTCCCCTGCAGAAAAGTATAGAATCGAAAGGATTAATATGCATTTGGGCCAGGTGAGAACACCCTGGTGCCTCTCCTGGGGAAGACAAGTTTGACAGTCTCTTGCAGTTGCGTCATTTTGCATCACATGCAGTGATCTGGTGCAAGGCCACAGGAATGAATTTGGGGGAGTTTCAGGGGCCATTGATGGATTGTGACACATCCTCTTCTGCCCCTTCATGTGCATGTTCTGTGGATGAGGCTTTCCCAGGGCAGGGGGGTGATTTCACAGCTGACCCAGTTTGTATAACAGAGGATGGGTGTTCACTGTCTCTGACCAGAGGTTATGTCACACACCCAAGACTCTCCTCTTCCCCACATTGGTGGGCGATCTGTGCAAGCCTGGCAGCAGATAAGCCTGGAGCTATGGCCTCCACTCCGAAGCTTCTGGGCTTGATCCTCCAGTGGAAGTGTCCTCCCAGCCTTACCAATTACTTCTCAGAGCTGAGATGCTTAAAATAATAGTGTCACTTTCTTATCTGGAATAGCCTTAGGTGGTTTAACTCACAGTTTGGGGCCTCAGCCCAGGGACTCCATTCAGGGTGCAGTGGTCTTCCATGCAGTTTTTGTTACACAACTTTGACATAATAAGCAAAAGTCCTTCATACAAATGTTTAAGAGACAAACCATAACATTTCAGTCTCTGACAAGAGGTATGAGTAAAATTGCTTAATTTATACTGCTAGAAAAAATTAAATTTTTTTTCTTGCAATAGAAACACATTTCCACAGAGAAAATCATGTCTGTATGGATTTCCACTCATGTGACTGCAGTAAAATTTCAGGCTATAAATATTTGAAATGTGCAGATGAATTGTAAGGAGTTTAAAGAAAAACAATGGGATTGATCAGACATTCCGAATGAGAACTGATGTAGTCTATCTAGAGCAGAAGTTGGAAGCAAAATGTTAAATCTCTAAATACATAAAAGACAATTGTAAAGCAAAAGGGTGTAATCTGTTCTCTGTGTGCACTGTCAATAGAATGACAATAATGGATTTGAAAGGGAATAATGCAGGTTAATGTCCTAATCAGAAGGAAAAAAAAGAACAATGGTAAATGTAATTATACACTTTAATGAAATACCTTGAAAGATTATAATATCTCCAACACCAGAAAATTTTTAAAAAGTAAGAAAAATATGTTATGAAAGTTGATAGCTGTCATGGTTTAACCCCAAACTGCAGCTCTGTACACACACTCAGTCTGTCATTCATTCCACTGCCCACCTTCCCCCTGGTGGAGAGGAGAATTAGAGAAAGAAAAAAAAGTAAACCTCATGGGTTGAGATGAAAAGAGTTTAATAACTGAAACAAAATACATATGATACTATTAGTGCTACTACTACTACTACTAATTTATAAAAGTACTGATAATTGTAATGGAAAAGAGAGAGTGGGGGAACGAAGAATCATCTGCTGTAGTGGGAGATCAGGTAGAAAACTATCTCAGGCATCTGAAGAGATCCATGGGATCTGATACATCCAAAGGTTCTGGGGGAGTTGGCTGAGGAGATTACAAAGCCACTGTCCACTATATTTGAAAAGACATGGCAGTCTGGGAAAGTACCCATTGACTGGAAATGGGGAATGTAATCCCTATTTTAAAAAAGAGAAATAGGGAAGACCCAGGGAATTACACGTCCGTCAGCCTTGGTGCCCAACAAAATCATGGAGCATATGCTCCTGGAAACTATGCTAGGACACACGGAAAATAAGGAGGTGATTAGTGACAGCCATTATGGCTTCCCTAACAGCAAATTGTGCCTGACAAATTTCTTGTCCACTTACGACGAGGTTACAGCAATGATGAATGAGAGAAGAGCAACTGATGTCATCTACCAGAACTTCTGCAAAGTATTTGACACTGTTCTGCATGACATCCTTTTCTCTAAACTGTAGAGGCATGGATTTGATGGGTTGTCTACTCAGTGGTTAAGGATTTGGATGGATGGCTGCACTCAATGAGTTGTGGTCATGTGGTCCCATGTCCAAGTGGAGACCACTGATGAGTGGTACTCCTCAGGAGTCAGTTTTGGGACCAGCACTGGTTAACATCTTTGGCACAGACAGTGCACCCTCAGCAAGTTTGCCAACACCAAACTGTGGTGCAGTCAGCATGCTGGAGGGAAGAGATACCATCCTGAGGGACCTGGAGAGGTGGGGCTGTAGGAACCTAATGCAGTTCAACAGGGGCAAGTGCAAGGTCCTGCGCCTGTGTTGGGGTAATCCCAAGCAGACATACAGGCTGGGAGATGAAGGGATTGAGAGCAGACTGGAGGAGAAGGATGTTGGGGTGTTGGTGGGCAAGAAGCTGAACATGGCGGTGTGCACTCACAGTCTGGGAAGTCAACTCTATCCTGGGCTGCATCAAGAGCAGTGGGGCTGGCACGCTGAGAGAAGTGATTCTCCCCTTCTACTCCACTCTTGTGAGAGACCACCTGGAGTGCTGCATGCTCACTCCAGACTCCCAAGAGCATGTGGACCTGCTGGACTGAGTCCAGAGGAGGGCCACGAAGATGACCAGAGAGCTGAAACACCTCTCCTATGAAGACAGGCTGAAAGAGTTGGGGTTTACCAGACTAGAGACAAGAAGTCTGGGGACACCTTATAGGAGTCTTCCAGTACCTAAAAGGAGTCTACAAAAAGGCTGGAAAGGGACTTTTTGCACAGGCATATAGTAATAGGACCAGAGGTGATGGCTTTAAATTGAAAGAGAGTGGGGTTAGACTAGATTTTAGGAAGGCATTCTTTACTGTGGGGGTGGTGAGACACTGGAACAGGGTGCCCAAAAAAGTTTTGGATGGCCCATCCCTGAAAGTGTTCAAGGCCAGGCTGGAGTGGACATTGAACAACCTGGTCTAGTGGAAGCTGTCCCTGCCCATTGGAGGGGGGTTAGAACTAGATGATCTTTAAGGTTCCTTTCAAATCAAGTCATTCTATGGAATGACACCTGAGAGAAAGAAGTAAGACAAATACAATTGGCCACCACCCACTGACCAACGTCCAGCCTCTCTCCAAGAAGCTCCTGGTCAATGCAACCCCAGTTTATAAATGGAGCTTGACATTCTATGGCGTGGAATATCTCTTGAGTCAGTTCAGGTCAGCTGACCTGCCCATGCTTCCTTCCAGATTTTTGTACAGCTCCTCACTGGCACAACATGGGAAGCTGAAAAGTTTTTTTAAACACTACTTAGCACCAACTGAAACATCACTGTATTATCAACATTATTCTCATAGTAAATCCAAAACACAGCACTGTAGCCACTACTAAGATGAAAATTAACTCTATTTCAGCTGAAACCAGGATCATACATGCATCACAGCCCCTCACGATCTCCTTCTGTTCTGCATTTCTGTGACTCCCAAGTGAACCAAAAATAGGATTAAATTTCACTGTGTACATCTATATGGAAATATATATATGTATATGTGTTTGGATATGCAGCTACTCAGATTTTCTAAAGAATACAGCCAATTTTTCTTACTAACCTAACAATTAACTAAAATAATTAAGATTTTTTGTCTGCAACACAAAGTGTGGTAGTAAGGAATATAGGAATGTTACATTTTTCAGAGCATTAGACAACTAAGGGAAGGTACCTAATAGGCCTTAAAAATGTGTGTAACAACTAATGACCCTTTCCCTCATTAAAGTAATTGAGACATATACTAACAAAGTCAATTTTTTCACCGATTTGGTCTAGACTGAAGTGAAAGTGATTATGAAATATCTCTCTTAATGGAGTGCTAAACCGACAAATGTTGGTTTACAACCTATGCAGTTCATTAGCACATGCTTTATCCTCAGCTGGAGTCCTGCTGACTTGAGTACAACTTTGTAACCTTCAGAAACATCAATCCCCTTTCAAGCTATCAAATACGTGGAACAATCACAGAAGGTTTCCATCAGGTCTCTTTACCCTTCAGAAAATATTTTCTTCTTTGTGGCATTTGTTTAACTATAATGCTTTTCTATGTTCATGCAAAACACATGAGAATAAATATTCTTGGTTGTCAGCTAGCACTGTAATGGGTGGACTGACTCATCCCCAGTATGACAATTCTTATCTTCTCTCATATGTTAGTTACTTGCTGCAAAAAAAAACAATTACATTGTTAAGAGTCCTGATCTATTTCTAAAGAGACCCCAGCTCAGTTTTGTTAACAAAGGAAATTAGCTAGAGACCCTCAAAAATTTCCTAAAATCTGACAATAGTGGAGGTGCAGATAAAATATAGCTTGTACATATCAGTATTTCAAATTATAGTGAAAAAAAAAAAGAAGCAGTGTGATTGTCTCAATTTCAGGGCTGCACAGGGATATTATTTTTGCAGTGATAAATTATTTTCAAGCAAGAGTACAACTCTTTGTAAGACAGAAAAGATAAAAGAGGTTTTAGAAACAGAACAACACAGTCAGTTGCCTTGTGACATTTCTCAGTGGGAGAATCCATTGGCAGCTGTTCAACACCATTTTTAATCTAACATTAAATTAAGTCTAAATGTAAGCAGTACTTAACCATACTCTTCCACCTAAATATTGACAAATTTTGGATGACTTAAAAAGAAAAACATTATATTTTACAACTGAACTCCTTGCCTCATGACCTTTAAACTACTTAGGATATCTTCCAGCCTTCTTTACTTTCATGTAGCTTCTGCTCAGAATTATATTTAAATCAAAGAACGTGCATATCACAGGACTGTCATGGGATGGTTTCTTCTTTCCCAGCCTGTTGATTTGTTGGTGCCATGAAGAACAGACAAATAACAAGATACTGTTTACCACGTGTTCACTTTTGGAGTGATTGAATAAGACCAGGCTGGTAGAAAATGAAATCTGACGTAGAATTTGAGGTGTGTACTTAAAGACATCCAGGAGTTTCTGCCTGAAATAGCTGTCACCAAGGCTGCCAGAACCCAGGCAGCAAGCAGTAACAAATAATTGGACCAGTTTATTTTCTAATGACTTTTACCTTAATTTCTAATCATTTTTGATTTAACTACAATTTAAGTGTTTTCAGTGTTTCAATTTCTGCTTTATCAGGTTCAGAAAATTATTTCAAACAGGCATTCTAATATTAACTGCAATTTTATTTATGCTTATATGACAAGATTTTTATTGTATTAAGGTTTATATGGGAACAGTTTGTAAGTATGCCTGAATTCAGGCAATTTAATACTCAGAAGAAATACTTTTTAGTCATCGTGCTTTGTGGTTTTCACCCAGTTCTAGTGTTTCTTCAACAATAAAAATGCACAAAGTAGACCAAGTACATTGCTTGCCTGGGAACTTCACAATTCGTTCTTCACCTGTAAAGAAACTCAAGCATACTGGAAGGGTCAAGGATTTTCAGATCAGAAATCTCAATCTCTTAAGTCTCCTCTCTCATGCTTTTACAAGCAATCAGACACAAGAAGAACAGTTTGCTTTACTTTACTACAAAAAGTAGGCATGTGTAAAGCGATTTCTTGTAGAATATCCTCCTCTCAATATGCAACTCCTTCTGGAAATCCATAAATGTCTTTTAAAGTTAATGGACAAATGGGATATTGGACTTTTCCGTAGACTTATATTTTTTCCTTACTTTTATATTTTTACCTTGATATTTTTATTTAATAAATAGGAAAAAATCAATTTCTTCCTTCTTCCATTAATGATTTTGTTATGGCATATCATCATAACTCAGTATCCAACACAATAATGAGGCACACATGGTATTTAAAAAGGTATTTATCTCCTTAGGTCAGTGCTCATTCTTCTGAACTCCAAATGTTTTTAATTTCTGTGTTAGATGCAGCCACATGCCAGAAAATTATTTGCTACAGTAAGAGAAATAGGGTTCAGATCCATCTAATGCAGATTTAATAAATACATTGATTTATGAATGATAAAATCACTAAACCATGTCAGCTACAAAACAAAACAAAACAAAACAAAAGATTATGGTAAAATATGTATCAGAGAAGAAAGGATTTAAAGAAAGATAAGTTGTTAAAAAGAGCCCCTGGCTTTGGTTTGTTTGTTTGGGGTTATTTTTTTACTTACGATAAAGCCATCTATTCTGAGCACCCAGGAAGTAGTATTTGAAAGGAAAAAGGAAAGTTGTGCATTTCAGACCAGACAGCTTATTTAGTCAAGTGCAGGTTAGCAGAAAAAGGTGTGTATCTCTTAAGTCAGTTTATTAAATGTACAAACCACTTTATTGATTTGATAAGTAAGGAGGGAAGGTAAAAACAGGAAAAAAGAATTTAAGGGAGTGTGGAATTAAGATTGCAGGAGAAAGGACTACAACCACTTATAGCCTCGGTTTTGTTTCTCTTAGGACTTTGCATCTGACAAGTGACAGGCTCTTTGCAGTAGGGTTGATGACTTTGGTAACCTAGCTGTGTTAAGAATGGATACATAACCATCTGAGAACAAAAGAAAGAATACCAATGACTGACCTGAAAAGTAGTGGAAATTTTTCCAAAGTTTTCAGACACTTTCGTCAGTGCCTGGTCTAACATTTTGTCATGCTGGTATTCTTATCTTCAGTTCATAGCAGGAAGCTCTGTGACTTGAGGTTTCTATTGCCTCTATTGCTGTTGGCTACTACTTTCTGTACGTAGGGCTTTATAAGCTGTCAAGGGCTAAGCTGGTTCACACAGTAGTCCTTTGTTAAAAATTGCTTATTTGTTCATAGAGAGAGTCTTTGAATTAAACTTAAAAATACTGCCTTCTTACGTTTTATATCCAAGGGTAAAAGGAATGCGATGCTCGTATACTGTCCTTGACCCTATGTATGCTGCAGCCATGCTATGCCATGACCTACAAGATCAATCAAAACAAAGATTTTGAGAGTTTGATCTGAGGAATATAGCACCATAATTTAAAACAAAGTGAAGTATGATTTGAGCACAATCTATTCTTCACTAGTTACAGAAGTTCACCTACAGAAAGTTTTTCAAAGTAAAAAAGTCAAATGTGACCAGGTGTTGTGACAGTGGAACTAATGAAGACTTCTTCCAGAAGCATTCCCTTTCCCTGAAGCTTTACCAGCTATATTCCAGCAGAAGAGTATCTAAGTAAGTTCTTCTTATGAAAAACTGCAGGGAAGAAACCAAGTGAGGGTAGTTTCTTATGAAGAAAATATTGATTGTCTGAGTTCTTTCTCCTGTTTTCTCACTGGCAGCAGCAATTTGCATCTAATAGTTCATTTTAATTGAAACTTATGAGACCTTTTTTTAGTTCCTGTGAAAATGGCCAATACATTTAAGACTTTAAAGTGTTATGAGGAACAGACTGTGGGAAAGACAAATGGGCATCACAGACACACCAATAATATAGTATTTCAAATGTGTGTGTAGTAGTAGCATGATATACTTTTTTCAGCCCTAGAACACTCACATCACCTCCAAAGGAATTGATAGGATCACTCAGATTTCTATATGTGCATGTGTGTGTGCCTTTATAAATACATCTGCATGTAACTATACACACACTGGAGGGACAATACACAAGTATCTCTGTGTTCAAGCTTGGTGAGAAAATAGAGTTTTTAGAAAAACACTTTATCACCTTTGCCACTCCCCATGAAGAAGGAGTACTTCAAAAAGACATAGAAAATTACAAGAACTGTCAACTGGATGGTCCACATTTCTATCATAACAGATTTGCATATTTTCTATAGCTTTGCATCACTTAATAGATGTTTTTTTACCTCAGCTATAAGTTAATTAGTCTTTGATGGTACAAAATCAAACACAAGGCAACACTACACTAAAATTCGCTTATTGTGTGTGCTTGCTATACTAATTAAGAGAATAATTTTCAGCCCTTTCTTTTTCTTCTGTTTGTGAAATATAAGTTCAGACAACATGACAGAGACATAAGCAAATGATGTATGTAACTTAAAGAGGAATGAATATTCTTCATTGCTATAGTAGAAAGAGTAATTCTTGCACAGGATCCAATGCCAAAGAAATTTGCTAACTGGAAGAACCTGAGGATCTGATTCAGCTGCTATTAAATTTACCACACAGGAGTCTTTAATATTACTTCTCTGAAAGATACAACTAAACAGCAACTGCTCACAGAAACATGAAAAAACCCAACCAACCAAATAGTTAAATAATAATATATAAAATATAATAACACAGAATAGTTTAGAAGGCAACAGATAATTTTCTGAAGAATTTTGAAATCCTTAACGAATTATTGTAATATGAACACTTACTGTAATATAAACACTCTTAGTAATGGTGGTGTAGATCACAAGAATATTTTCCCTTTCATATTTTATGACATACAATCCATTACTTCTTTTATTTATTGATTTTTTTCTAAGAAGCCTGTACCTGATGATGAAACATTTCTTTTAAATACAAAGAGCTTAATTGATAATACAGATTAAATCATGGTATTTATGCTTCATATTCTTTTGTAATGTAGTTAATCCATCTGTTTCTCCAAAGGCAAAAATCAATCATTATGTGCTGGAGTATTTTTTCCCCACCATTTCACAAAATATCAGTTCAGATTACCTTTAAGTACCTTGATAGAACTAGGTGCATTTTGTTACCTTGCTTGGATTGCTGCCCAGCATGTGCAGTCTCTCTCTGATGCACCAGAATTTGGAATCAGATTGAAGGAGGTAGCTTATTTTACTGAATGGAAACTCTGGGGGACGGAGCTTTTAATTTACTGTATTTCAAATTCAGATGAAACTAACAAATTAGCTGAAATTGCAATTAACCCCATCTAAGTAAATAAATAAGTAATTACACTGTTGAACATTGTTGACTCTGTATAGAGGAATGGTAGTTATAGATATCAATGTGGAGAGTTCAACTCCCCACTTATCAAAACACCATAATAGAATCCAAGCCATTAAAGTAATTTCTTTATGCTGGACAAGAAAGTACTGTGGAATTTTGGATCATGCAAGGCTGCAATGGATGCTGTTTGACTTCCTTATGATTATTGTTGAAGTTACAGCAAACAGTGCTTCTCAGTAAGGCTAAGTATAACGAACAAACATAAGATTTTTCAGGAGATATGCTAAATATAAGAAAACACAGTTTGATTCTGAAAAACAAAAGGGAGGCACTTATGTCATGCTTTAACCCCAGTCAGCAACCAAGCCCCATGCAGCTGCTTGCTCACTCCCCCCAGATGGTATCAGGAAGAGAATTGGAAGCATGAAAGGTAGAAAACTTGTGGGTTGAGATAGAGTTTAATGGGGAAAGCAAAAGTCACACATACAAGCAGAACAAAACTAAGAATTAATTCATTCCTTCCCATGGATGGGCAGGTGTACAGCCATCCCCAGGAGTGCAGGGCTACATCACTCAGAATGGTGACTTTGGAAGACAAATGTCATCACTCCAAATGCCCAACCCTTTCCTCCTTCTTCTGCCCACTTTATATGCAGAGCATGATGTCATATGGTCTGGAATATCCCTTTGGTCAGTTTGGGTTATCTCTCCTGGATATGTCTTCTCCCAGCCTCCCATGTCCCTCCAGTCTCCACACCAGCAGGGCTGTGCAAAAAGCAGAAAAGGCCTTGTCTCTGTGCGACCCCTGCTCAGCAATAACAAAAATGTCTCTGTTTTATCAACTCTGTGTTCAGCACAAACCTACTTGTAAGGCTAGATGGAAGTATGAAATAATTTTTAAATGAACATTTTATAGTTTTAGTTTTACATGGGGTAATAGGTGTGAAAAATTCATCTCATTATCACATTCTGACTAAGGCCAGTCCAAGTACAAGTATCCCTGAGAAGAAGGCTCAGAAAGTATATCCGATAATCCCTTCTGTCCTTTACTACTACCATCTGTAGTGGAGAGCTAAATGAACATTTTGGAAAATACCAAAAATATTCAAGAATCCTAGCCCAGCTGACTTTAATGAAAAATTCTATGAACTTAGAACCTTAAATACTTGCCTCTGGAATCTTCTGATTTCAAAAGTTAAACTTGAAAAGATGAATTTTAAAATAACAGAAAAGAAGACCAAGATATGACCAGTCTGGAGCTGATTCTACAACTCGGTAGAAATATATGCCATTTCTAATTTTGTTGTTAATCTAGTTTACTAGGAAATGCCAGAGAACATTTTTTTAAGCATATCAGCTCTATTGCCACTAACATTAAAGCTGTAATGGTTCATAAGTGTATCTGTATTCACTATTTGTCTATTCCAGATGATATTTTAATAGCCTATATTTCACTGTTTTTAATAGAAAACAAGTTGGTAAAGCAATTGGATTGTATGCAAGGCTTTGACTGAAAGAAGTGCTCAGTGCAATCACACATCTTACACTGAATTTTTCATATTTTTCACATTTTTTTAATTTGCAAATGAATCTGATGAAGAAAACCTCGCTGAGAAAGCATCATCATAATGTTCAATACTGAAAAATAAAACCATCAGTATCTGTCTGCCCCAATTTTCTTTCCTTCCCCAAATAATAAACATCACATTAATATGGCCAACATTATATCTGAAGGCATCATTATGCAAACATGTTGAAAATCTATTATAAAAGCATTTAAGGTACAATATTATGGAGACAGAAATCATTTTTGTAATGCTATCAGCTCTGTATGTTGAATGTCAGTGAGAGTTCAGCTTGTTAGACATTATTTTGACTACAAAAATTATGTGATACTAAGAAATTGACAGTACAAATACAATTGTTGCACTGTTTCAGGTTTTAATAATGCTACTAGTCTATGAGAAAATTTCAGATTACAGTTTTCATAAATTCCTTTCTAATGCAGGGTCTGGGCAGATAAGAGGAATAAAAAGAAATAGGCAGACACTGGGTCAGGTGTGCAAACACTGAAGAAATGATGATTTTACTAGAAAATACTATAATAAAAGACTATTGTAAATGTTTGTATTGTCAAGGTAAAAAGCCAAAAGAATAAGATGATGGCTTACTCAAACAAGGTACAGGTGACAGGTACAGCTTTGATGTGCTCAAAAATGAAGATCATCTAAAAGGGCAAGATTACATGGTTACTTGATAAATACATGTCCTTTTTTCTGTAGACAAAATATTATGAGGTTGATGGGAAACTAACTGGACAATAGTTTGTTACTTCAGGTTAGTAGTTTGAATTGTAATACCTTGATAAAGCAGGACATTTACATATTGTGCTCCATTTTGTGTCTGAAATTATACAAATTCAAATGCAAACTCCAAGACTATTGGAATATTTTATGTAAGAACTGATTTGAAAGAATACAGTAAATTATATTGCCTCAGTTCTAAGCAGTTGTCAAGAAGCAGTAAACAAACTTAGATGAAATAAAAACTGCGTTTGTGTGTATGTGGGTGGATACATAGCATCAAGTACACAAATACTGGTCCAGAAAGAACAAAAAACATGTGACCAAGTGAAAAAGAATACTTTTGGATTGCCTTTAACTTCAGGTCGATGGCAAGCTGAATCTGAGTCAGCAGTGCCCTGGCAGCCAGGAGGGCCAGCAGTGTCATGAGGGACATCAGACACAGCATCGCCAGCCGGGCAAGGGAGGGGATTGTCCTGCTCTGCTTTGCATTGGGGCAGCCTCACCTCGAGTGCTGGGTTCAGTTTTGGGTACAACAATATAAGAAAGACATTAAGCTATTAGAGATCATCCAAAGGAGGGCCACGAGGATGGTGAAGGGTCTGGAGGGGAAGCCCTATGAGTAACAGCTGAAGTCACTTGGTCTGTTCAGCCTGGAGAAGAGGAGACTGAGGGGAGACCAAATTGCAGTCTTGAAGATCCTCACAAGGGGAAGTGGAGGGGCAAGTAGTGATAGCTCTTAATTCTTGTGACCAGTGACAGAACTTGTGGAAACGGTATGAAGCTGGGTTAGGGGAGGTCTATCTTGAATATCAGTTCTTCACCCTAAGTGTGGATGTGCACCAGAACAGGCTCCCCAGGAAAATGGTCACAGTGCTAAGCCTGACAGAGCTCCAGAAGTATTTGGACAACACTCTCAGGCACATAGTGTGATTCTTGGGGTGACCTGTTCAGGGCCAGAAGTTGGACTTGATGATCCTCATGGGTCCCTTTCAACTCAGCATATTCTGTGATTCTATGATTCCATGATTCCATATACTTCTGAGCACCTAATGAGTAAAATAGAAATTGTTTTGTCATATTATCATATTAGAATATCCAAAGGTAAAGAGTAAAGAAAGAGCTATTTGCATAACACAATTTTCTGAAAGATATTAATCTGTTTTTACTTTAATAAGTGCTATTTATTTTGTGCATTGTTAGAAAACTTCTATCTTTGAAAAGGTAAATCTCAGAACAATGCCTCAGTCTGAAGTCCTTGACTTCATGAAGTCAAATGAAGACATTTCTCCAGACCTTCTTATTGCAGGCTTGAGGCCCTGCTCATTGTAGAACCATAGAATATCCTGAGTTGGAAGGGACCAAGAAGGATCATTGAACTCCATCTCTACAAGGCAGTAGCTCTACAAGAGTTGTAGTAACTCATCCTTAATATTGTAAAACATTAACAGCAGCTGACCGCAGTATCACTAATGCTGACCGCTGTATCTGTACTTAGATAAATCATCCATTCCCTGAGAATCCATGTTATAAATACAATCACGCTGTGTTATTAGGAGTCAAGAGTTGTCCAGATAAACCTTGCAAGTGCCTTCTACAGATTTAAGCTTTAGAAATTCAGTCTTGCTTGGGTGAAACCTTAAGGTATGAAATAAGAGAGGAAAACAAGAAAGAAGACTGCCATCCCCATCTGTGGCACTTTTAGATTGGTGCATGTTGATGTTAATCGGAATATACAACTGAGAGAAAATAGCAATGCTTCTGAACTCAACAAAAATTATATAAATATTATTGCAAAAACAGCTCTTAAAACCACTGGGATGCTCCAGCTATGTAATTAATAATTTACTGAATAGTTCCCCAGTACAAAAAATCTGTGGCATTCAGTAAACATTGAACTCCACCAGAAACATCACACATTTGAGACATACCATGCAATAAATGATCAGCTCACTTGAGCACATAAGTTCAGACACTCTTGAAGCTCAAGAGTATTTCTGTGGTTAATTGACATAATCTCTGCAGGGAGGATATTTTTAAAAAGAAGGATTAGATTACACACAGTTACCCTTGAAACTGAGTAAAAATGTTGTTACACAGTGAAAGAAAATCTTATCAGGCAGTCATTTATGTTTTGAAGTTTATTAGGAGGTTCTGACATCCTAGTAAATTGCCATTCTACTCAGAAAATTAGTCTGCTTTTGTAAAAGGAAGGGTATGAGTGTATGAAAAAGTATTCACAGAGGACGAACACAGAGATAATACTGTTCTGATTTTCTTGACCTTTAAAGGCAAGAGACATGTACAATTTTATAGACTGTAATAACTCTAAACCACATTCTGCTAAAAACTCTCCAGGGTCAAAAGCTTCCCTACAAATGTCTATGTTAGGGACAACATAAGTTTCCAAGTAAGTTTTAGATTTTTTCTGACCTTAACAGCTTAAAAGACAATGTGTCAGATTCACCAACTACTCCCTGTAGGAGTGGAATCAGGGCTCTGTCCATCCTAGCTCTCCCAGCTGGCACGTAAAATCCTTTTATTCAAAAGAAAACAGACTTTTATTTATTCCCTACAGATATGAGCATCTCTCCAGTCTCCCAGCTTCTCTCTGAAGACATCTTTTTCTTGTGACTATTAAAATATTTAAAATAGGATTCACTGTGTTCATACATACATACATATATATAGATAGATGTACATGCACATTGACCATTTTCTAGTTTTTAGCCTTGTTTGACTGTAGGTGAAGCATAAATCTAATGTCAAGGTTTCTTTGCTTGAAGCTTTATCTTCCTTTTTTTTTTTTTTTTAATGAAGTGATTCCAAAAGATGTTAGATGAATTACAGAATATTTAAAAAGGAATTATTTTCAAATATGTGGTATTTCATAGCCTGGTCACTGGCCTTCAGATCATGGGCAAATTTTTCATTGTTGCTTGATTACAGTTTAAAAATATTTTGCTATGCAAAATAGGGAGAAAAAAACATTTTAGGATATAACAGAAGTCTGCTTGTAACCTTCACTGTGAAGATGCTCTTTATCAAAGTATTTTTGATGACCTGTAACTCAAAAACCAGCTTGACAGGTTTAAATTCACGATTTGCAGGAAATATACACATTTGGGTGCCACTCTGCAACAAATCCATTTCCACTGCAGAGGCGATAATCTACATAAACCATACAAACCTTCATATCTAGGATTAGCTCTTGTTAATCCTCTTTTTACTTCTCTCCACCGTATTTCTGTTCCCTGCTGCACCAAGAATAAATGATTTGCTTTCATATTTTAAGTCCTTATGACCTATCTCTGCCCAACCTTTCATCTCTCCTGTGATAGCAAGACATTGACCCCTACCTACAGTTCGGCACGCAGAACCTGTACATGTATTTGCTGCTTTTCAACCAAGAAGTTCCCTCCTTTTCACAAACCATCTTGAGGGAATGCTCAGTATATTCTTTTCATTCTGATCTCTCATATCTTCAAAATTATGACATTATCTTTCTTCAAGTCCCTTAAATCTATTCTGTGATTTACAGCCAATAATAGGTAGGTAAATGAGATGTTGTGACTCAAGTGTACCCCCTGCATAATTTTCCCTACCCTGAATATCCATAATTCTACTTCATCTACTAATACAATAGTACATATCTGTGGTGGTTTTTATGATACAGCTCATTCTCTGTACTTGATTGTTAAAGGGATAGTTTTCATCAGAACCATTCAAACACATTTTTTCCATTTTTTCTTTTTAGAATGTTGAGATTCTAATATGTCTGACTTTGGAAAATTTAAAGTATCCTGAAATGCATCATAGTGTCTAATGCCAGAATGAGTACTTGGGTTCTGGTGCTGGATTCATAAATAACAACATATCATTCTAGAGGTTTTGACAGAATTTTCTGACAAAAAATACGTTACTGACATGGAGAAATACCATCTTAGAGTGTGAGTTACATATTAAAGTCATTTATCTTCTTCCTTAAAGTCCACAGTACCCTCTCATCTGGCAGTTGGAATCCTACAGAAATTAGGGGCATTGGTTTATTCTGACCACAGACTCTGAAGTGCAATAACTATCCACACTTCTTATTTATCAACAGGCCTTTGCATGCACACTGCCTCACCTCATACCCCATCTTTATTGACATATTAATATTCTACTCACTTTTCTGGCATTAGTAAAAAAATACATCTAATAGAAAAGAAATAAATTAATCTAAGTGAACAGGTGTTGTCTCCTACTTTGATTTATACCAGCATTTTGGAAATTAAACGTAAACTTTACACTGTTCCTCTTCCCCCTTTTTCCTATGGTAAAAACTATTTTATGACTACTAAACAATCACGCTACTTGATGTTTGTCTGTTTTCACTAGGCAAAAGACATACAGACAGACATCAGTCAGACCTGACACGGACTTTGCATCAAGCTCAAATGTCATGCCAATTTGGGCCTTTATCGCTTTAAGAAAGCAACAACTTATACCTTTCCAGTAGAATGAAATAATATAATTTCTCAGTAACCTACATCAATAAAATAAAAATTAACCATACTCTTCCTAGCTGAAAATAATAAAAAATCTTTTCAGGGTCCCTGTGATATGGGAGCTGTCTATTGTGGGGCTAACAGAAAAGGTTAGAAATACAGCCTTCCAGTTTTTGAGACTCATGTCATTTGTCAACCTCAATTTCCGTGTAACAAGCAATAAGATGAAATGATAAAATGGTGCTTCACAGAAAAAGTTTGAGGCACTAAAAAGATATGCTCATCTGGGAATGTTGCCATCAATTCATGCTTTTCAGTGGGGAGAAAAATAATTATGCTGTGCTGGCTTCTATGTGAAGAGTAAAATTTGAATTGCAAGTATGTTTTATATTTATAATTCTTATCATTTAGCTGGATTTTAAAAGTGGAATGATAATAGTGAATAAAAGGTGTAATTAGACTTTCTGTGGTAGTTATGCATGAGTGATAACACATGTAAATCCCTTGTGATTTTGTTTTTGAAATCTGATAGCCTATCTAACGGCCAACAATAAATAGTTGATAAAGGACAGAGTTGATCTCTGCAGTTGCTGTTTCCAGGTTCTGACTATTGGTCTATAGACTCAAACTAGTATAGATACTTGTATTTATATATATTTGAATAGCAGAGGTTTTCCAGAATCATGTAAGAGAGGAGGGAGAATAGATGTACCAGGATCTGCATGTGTATAAACATTATGGATTATCATTTATATATTGTGGTGCTTCTGAAGAAAGTGTTCTGTGAAAATTGGACTAGCTTTGAGAGAACCTATGAAGATGTGGCTGGACACAAATTATTATGGTGAAGCAGCCCAAAATCATTCTGAAAATAAATATTTTACTTCATCTTTCTTAACTGCTGCCACAATGATTACTAAATTCTTAGGCTTTTCCTCACTGGGACACCAGTAATCTTGAAATGCTTAATACTGGATTAATTCTCAAGCTTGTCAACTTTACTGGAGAGTCTTGCATTGTCCTTGATTAGCATTGTAATTATGTTACCATGTCCCAAAGCCATATTTTCCAGCTCATTGACATTTCACTATGAAGTGTTCTTCTAGCCTGCAAATCCATGGCATATTTCCTTAAATACCTACACTGAGTCCCACAGACCATCTAGTCTTTTACATTACATGTACAGAACCGTAACTCAAGCAACTTAAGCTTCAGTGAGCCAAGTTCACGCTCAGAAACACACAATCAGAATATCTTGAGTACTGGGAAGCAATCCTTTTTTTCCCCCAGTCTCCAATATGTGATTGGACTATGGGTCTAAAATTTCCAACCTTTAGATAAGAACAGAAATCAAACATGGCTGAATTCATCCCAGGGGTTAAGAAAGAAGAAAGGACCTTCAGAGTCTTCAGAAACAAAAGATAGTACTGATATAGATGTTTAACGTAAAGAATGTATAGATGATTTCTAGCTTTTCTGTATCACAAACCCAGCAGTTCTTACAGTTCACACAATTTTATGGAAAGATAAGGAGGATTCCTAAGATTGAGGGGGTTTTGTCTGGTTTACTCTTAGTGCTAAATGACCTCAGAATCTTTTAACATTTTTTTCTATTTATTTAACATTTGGTGGGACCATTCCTTCAGCTGTTTTTTCATGACAAATTAATTGCTGTGTAGCAACTATTCAGCTGTTTTATCAAATGACCACTGGGCTTTATTTTTTAGAGTCCTGAATAAACAAAGCTGCAAGACAAAATCAGTGGGAAATGTGGATGTTCAGACCTTTAGGAAAAACAGGAGAGAAGTCATCTTATTGCCAGGCTGACTGCTCACAGAAGATGAATCACATGAAGTATACAATTAGTTGTCAACAGCTTTGTCATTATTAAATGTGTATTCTTCTTGCTTAAGAAAAAGAAAAACAAACAAAAAACACCCTCTAATATTTGAATTGATCATGAACAGTGTTTATTGTGTATACTTGCTTATTTTATTCCAGCAAGAACAATCCCCTCACATCTTGGGTGAAGGAGAGTAAGAAGAATAGGAATTGGAAGATATAATTAGCAATAATGTAATTTATTTATTGCTGTAATTAGCCCAGTAAGTGGATGTTAAGTGATTCAGCTGTTGGAAGTAGTATGCTTTCACGGTTAGGAATTTGTTTTTAATATTTAAGGTTCTTTAACTTACACACTTTTTGAGTCACTTCTTTATATGAAAGATTGCTTCGAAATTTCTCCCCATAAAAACATACATTATGGTTATTTTAATTGTGTAAAATTCAAGAATTAATCCTGCCTGTATGACACTAATTGTGTCTTATTCATAGTAGTTCTAAGCTACATGTTGCCAATATAATTTTCTTGGTTAATGGGCTTTAGTCACTGATCTGAAATGTCTGCATGCGGAAAGCATAAATATTTGTTGATGTCTTTCTTATTTAATAACATGAATATAAAGGTTATGGCTAGGCATTTTTTAATTATAGGTTCTCTTTTAATGTGTTTTCTTGAAATACTTGTTACATGCAATATGTATAAAACTGCAAAATATGACTGAAAGAACTTTAAAATTCTATGCCATGCCATTTGACATATAGATCCTCATTTGTCAAGACCAAAGAATTTGCCAAATGTTATTCACAGCTTTGTTGCCTAGTCACAGCTCTTCAAAAAGAGTTCCTTCTATTTAATTGAAAATTATCTCAAAGGCTTCTAAAAGAAAAATATTTTCATGATTATTAATTGATTAGCATGAAAACGTGAAGCTGGAGTAGTGTATAGGCAACATTGTCAAAATAATCAGGGGCAGAGTTATCCATATTGAACTTGAGTAGGCAATTGCCTATTGCTGAAAATTAATCTGAAAAAATAATTCCCATACTTAGTGAATCAAAAAGTGAATCTAAAATGCACATCAAAACGTCTTGTCACCAATCATGAAAATGCAGGAGAAGCCTTGAAAACAGCAGCGTGAAGAAAAACAACATAGAAGGCCTCTGTAGGGTAACATGAATGTCAGCTTTGATCAATGTTGACAAATTTGTTCATTCAGCCTTTTCCTGCTATGACTCAAAAGTGTTGAAAAAGCCTTTGGGGGATATACTTTTGGAAACAGAAGTAAAATAGTAGTGCAAAGTGAGACCGTTTATCACCTAACATTGCTTGAAAATTAACCATCATATAGATACATTATGAGCAGAAAATGTCAACTTGCACACTGTTACCAATCTTTTTCCGAGGCATTTGAGATGTCACCCAAATCTGAGCTCTGAAGTGCTTAGGGAAAAGAATAAAGTGGGACCTTGACATGACCTTAGGCCATTAGATATAAAACATACCTGTGCTCATCACTTTACATGACCTTTCTGTTGGAAAGAAAGAAATGAAACCTTGCAGTTCTGACCTGTAAAATGAGAATCCACAAAGAGAGTTAGGAGGTGTTTGTTCCTGAGTTTGTTTGGGTTTTTTTTAGAACTGGAAATAATAGCTTTTCTCTCAGAAGAAAACAATCCAGTTTCCTAAAGAAGACAATAATCTTATCACTAAAGTACAGCCTTTTTATCTACAATGATACAATTTATGCAATGACACCTATTTTCTACTGAGAGATTGCTTGTACAAGCTCAGAATGAGAGTCATTGTCCTCCCTCAAAAAACAAAATAATTTTAAAAACAAGTTTAATACCTCTAAAAACGACCTTATATCTGTGACAAGCTATTGATAGAAGGGGAGGACCAAGTGATCATGTAAGTTTTTTCTGTCAAATCTTGACAAAATCCATGTTGCAGATTTGATCAGATCTGGAAAAGATCTGAGTCTTACCTCAGAACTTTCCTGATTGAGCACTTTCAGTAGCTGGGAACTAAATTTTAATTTTTTCTTTGAGTTCCTGCATGACTGGATTTTGAGGGATGCTGAAATAAACTCATTTTTCTGCCAATAGGCCTATGTTTTCATTTTTGGATCATTGACCACTCTGCTGAAAAAAGTGATTGAAAACTGTGCTTTCAGCTTACTGGCAAAACACTATTATAGATTTATTAAGGGGGGGAAAAGGGGGGAAAAAAAAGAAAAAGAGCTCATGAACTCCAGTCCCTTCTGTATTAAAAATTATTAAATGTATTGGTGTCCTATAAGCAATAATTGTGCATTTCAGCAGGTCTTTATGCAAATATTACAAAGAATTGGTGTGTTCTGATTGACACAAATCCCAACATGAAATTCAGGGCAAGGTAGATGATTTTGCTGGCTGTGTTGTAGGCCAGTATGAAAAGAGTTTGCCTTAACAGACTTTGCACTGTCCTTCGTTCATAAGGGAATAAAAGACACAGTGTGTAGAGCTGCAGTCTTCCTTTATCATTTAATTGAAATGCATTGCTTGGATTAAATTTGATCTGAGGTTCTAAGCCTTGGTATCTGCCTAAGGTGTGTGGCAGCTGTGCCCATGCCTGGCCAAATGCCTTGTGAACCTCAATCTGCTGCCTCAACCACCCAATCACCATAACCTCACTTGCCCATTACCCTCAGAGAGACTGGCCCTGACCCTGAGCCTCACTGGGACACAGGGGGACTGGGCCCCTCTAGGGAGTGGATTATTCTACACAGAATGATAGAATTGCCTATGCATCTATTTCTTTATTTGTTTACTTATTTGTTTTAAAGCATCATTAATGTGTCTGTAGTATGGCCATGTGCAGCACTAGAGCCAATACTCCGTCACGTAGATGGATAAGCTGCATAAAGTCTGTATAAAAAAGGTTATTTTAAGTGGTTCTCTGAATCATGTGTTGTCATGATTAATATGAAAACAGCAGAAAGATATTATTCTGCATTTTATATATATTGATAGTTTTTTCTGGCTTTTTCATACTGTCATCTTTGCACTGCACTTTGGTTCAAGGGTCTGCATCTATCCTGGTGTAATATATGAAATCAATTACTGGAGAGAATGGTACAAATGAATGGGTCAAAGCGTATCCAAGAATTGTAGAAAGCCATGACTCCAAGAATGGTATCATGCAATGTCAACGAATTTGATAAGAAAAGAGTGTGCTCTTTCACGATGGAAACAGATGAACCAACAAAATGAGCATTTTGTTACTGCACACAGTGCAGTTGCATTAAACTGAGTAATCAGTTGTCTGCTATTTAAAGTGACTGATATACTAAATCACTACTGCAGGAGTTTTCAGGGTGAACATATTTCTAAATATACAAAATAATTGTTGTTGCTCAAGTTTTTTCTGGTCCCTTTTTCTTATATTTCTGTCTTAATCTTATGTTCAGCTTCAAAAAGAGTCAAAGATAGACATGCTTACCTTCTATACATCCTTCTGGGAGGCCAGAAAGAGGGAATTTTATCATTGTATGTATATATTGTTCCCCTGTGCTCAGCACTGGTGAAGCTGCACCTCAAGTACTGTGCTCAGTTTTTAACCCCTCACTACAAGTAAGACATTGAGGTGGCTGGAGTGTGTCCAGAGGACAACAGACCTAGTGAAGAATGTAAAGAACAATCATCAGAGCATCATTTGTAGAATGACTTGGTTTGAAAGGAACCTTAAAGACCATCTAGCTCCAACACCCCTGCCATGGGCAGGGACACCTTCCAATAGACCAGGTTGCTCAGAGCCAACCTAGTCATGGACACGGCCAGGGATTGGGCACCCACAACTTCTCTACACACCCTGTTCCAGTGTCTCACTACCCTTTGAGGAATGAGTTTCTTCCTTACATCTAATCTAAGTCCCTCCTCCTTTTGTTATAAACCCCTCCCTCTTTTCCTATCACTATCTGCCTGTGTAAAATGTCATCCTCCCTCCTTTTTATAAGCCTCATTTAAGTACTGAGAGGCTGCAGTGAAGTCTCACTATACCTTTCTCTTCAGGATGAATTTCACAGGAGATGTGCTCCAGCCCTCTGATCAATTTTGTGGCTCTCCTCTGTACTCCAACAGGTCCGTGTCTTTTCTGCACTAAGGATTCCAGATCTGGACACAATACTCCAAGTGGGATCTCAGAAGAGTGGAATTGAGGGACAGAATCAGCCCCTCAACCTGCTGGTCATGGTTCTTTTGATACAGCCCAGGACATGGCTGACTTTCTGGGCTCCAAATGGACACTGCCAGATCACATCCAGTTTTTTATCCATGAGAACCCCTTTTCCAGGGCTGTTTTCAATCAGTTCTTCTCCCAGTTTATTCTCATATCTTGAGTTACTTTTTCCCAGCACCTTGCATTTGGACTTTATTGTGATCTCATGGGCCTAGTTCTTGTCCAGGTCCCTTTGGATGGCGTCCTGTCTTTTGTAAACTGCGCCTCTCAGCTTTGTGTCATCTGTAAACTTGCTGAGGGTTGTTATGACTTGCTTCTAAAGACAAGGACAACTTAGGTTCTTGTTAATAGCTCCCTTGGGGTTGATTAGAGTGAAATGACACTAAATGACCATATATATATATATATTTACAGGGTTTAATTTAGAAAAATTTGGTTGCAATGGAAAGGAGGTATGTAGCCATTTTGTTTATTATTTATAAAAATGCAAAAATAAAAAACAAAAATAACATTTAAGAAACTATATAAGGAAAAGAAAGAAAGAAAAAGGAACGATAAGAGTAGAAAGGAAGCAAGATATCACCAACCCTTGATCCAGTAACAAGACCTGATTGTTAGAATTTAGATGTCCATAGGTCAAAGTGATGGCCACAGGTTTGACCTGTTGTGGGTGGGTGAAGCCCATGAAACACGAACCTAAATTTATGTGTAGTTTTTTGTGGGAATGCACAGGTACCTCCTCTTGCGGCAGAGCTTTAAGCTGTCTGCTGTAACACCGTGGATCGTGAACAGCCCTCTGCTGGAAGGCCCCAGAAAATAGTCTGGGGGCACTTTGGGGTTTTTAATGGTTTATGACACCTTCTAAGATGTGACAGCTGTCTCTCATGTCACTATAGTTGAGTCACTTATACCTCATCAGAAGGGATGAGTACTTTCAGCCCTACCTGTGAATATGAATATCCAGTATATCCCCTGGGGGGAAGATTTACCACTGAGCCAGTGGCACAAGGAAGGACATTGGCATGATGAAAAGTACTATCCCACCTCCACAGTGTCTGCTTCTTATTGGCGTCTTTCCTTATCAGGCTCAAACCCCAGTTTGTTGCTAAACAAAGGTTGATTTTTCATGGTCATCCTCTGGTGATCACCCCCTCTGCAACCGGGCTGTTCCCTTGCACATTGTCAGCACAGCACCTGGTGTTTCTGCAAATGGCATTAACCACTAACGTCTCAGTCTCTCACAAGGGTGCACTCGATCCTATTGTCTGTGTCATTGATAGCGATAATATAGAGCACCAGCAACAAGATGGACACCCTAAGGGACATCACTTATCACTGGACTCTGCTTGGACATAGAGGCATTGACCACAACTTTTATAGCAAGTCTCCAGAGGAGCAGCTGAGGGAGCTGGGATTGTTTAGCCTAGTGAAAAGCAGGCTGAGGGGCGAGCCTTGTAGCTCCCTACAACTATCTGAAAGGAGGCTGTAATGAGCTGGGGGGTCAATCACTTCTCCCAAGTAAAAAGTCATATGACAAGAGTAAAGGGCCTCAAGGCATACCAGTGGAGGTTGAGATTGGATCTGAGGAAAAATTTCTTCAACAAAAGGGTTGCAAACACTGGAAGTATCTGCCCAGGTCAGTGGTGGATTCATCATCCCTGAGGTATTCGAAAGATGTAAAAATCTGGCCTATAGGGATGTGGTTAGTGGTGAAATTGTCAGTGGTTGGTTAACATTTGGACTCAGTGATTTTAAAGGTCTTTTCCAACCTAAACAACGCTATGATTCCGTATGTGCATACACACAGAGGTTCCACAAATTCTTATTTGACATCCTGGTTTTCACAATTTGCCACTCACACAGCCCACCACTGAGGCCAACTGAGTTACAATCATAATTTTGTGATTTTTCGAGGGAAAAAAAGGGCTCATTTTATAGTCTTAGCCAAAGCAGCAGACTCTGTCATGTTTATCTCTAACTTACAAACCTGTCTGAAGTTTGGATTGTCAGCCATTGCAGCCTAAAGCCCCCTGTACCCCAACAAGAAAGATATGAATTTGAAGAGATGGTTAAAATCTGTTCTTCAGTTCCTGTGAAGTGTACAAGTCCTGTGCAACTCACTTGGGCAAGTAGTACTTGAATATCTATAATTTTGCTTCTCTCACATTACTTTCAAAGAGGCTGACTGAAATCTTTTTATTGTAAACACAGAAAAGCTATTAAGCGATCTAGGACCTTGAAACACAATAGACTGGATATTGTCCTGGACAAGTGTCAGTGCACAGACAGAGGTGAAATTTCCTTGCCCATATACAAGCTGGCAAGTAGTGTGCTTGTGTGGAAAAACAAATGGCTGCTGTGTTCTACTAAAGTAGCAGAACTCGCATACAAGCTCACCTAGCTTCTATATCAAAAATAGAATAGTTCCCCCATGTAACATGCACAGTTTTTATTTGGTTGTGAGACTTCAGTCCCATTTTGTCTTTAATTAATTATGTAATGCTCAAACCAGTACATTTGCACTGTCTCAGTTTAAATAATTAATTATTTTTATTTATATTTTAGCCCTTATGGCAAGAAATTTGAAAGACTGGTTTATCTGCGGTATCCTGCCTAGGAGCCAGAAATGAGATTGGTAGGAATGAAGTATTGAGATAAGATTGAGTTATAAGCAAGAAATGGTCCATGATCAGTACAGGAAATAAATTCTGCAATATAGTAGAATGCCAAGTGTGTACCAGAAATGAGAGGGAAATTAATTACAAAACAAAATAAAATAAAATAACCCCCAAACACAAAACCTGATGAAACCAATCACTTTGATCACCAAATAAAAGGCTACAACACAACATGAAGGGAAACTACTTTATCACAGGCTTGATCCCTGTTCTCATTATAAGCAAAGGGGATTTTGTCACCACCTTCAATCACAGCTGCAACTTTATGCTACTGCAATCTCAGTGCCTTTTTTTGCCAGACTCTCAGGTAAAGGATTAGGTATGTTCTTACATTGCTGTCCAAGACATTGATCTTACTCTAGAGGTTTCTTATGACCCTTTCAGGTCACCTCAAAACCTTACACTGTATCTTTGAAATCTGGCATCAAAGGATACAGAAATTCATACAAAGCCTCAATTAAAAGCAGACCTCATATGGCCAGAATTACTGTATCTACAATCAAAGATAAAAGAAAAAATCAAACATCAGTTCTCCCACAGTCTTGTACTCCAGAGGGATTTTATATATGAAATCCAGAGCCTGATTTTTACATACCATGATCTTGCATTTGATTGCAATAGCTTGAATGTCAAAGATATTCATAAAGGAGGGAATATGGCCTTTGGTTTAATTTGTTTCAATTTTATGCTGAACACTGAAGATATGGGGTCAGTGTATGTGTAAAATAACGTAGGCTCCCTCATCCTCCAGTCCAAAGGGGAAGACAAAACACACAGAAACCACAGCAAAAACAAACCAACCAACCAACCAAACAAACAAACAAAAAACCCCCACGGAGTGTTAGTACTAATTCCACATTAATTATGAGATTTGGACAATTTACTTAGGAGATAAAAAACTTCCTGAGTTTAGTAATTTCAGACATATAACTTTCCTCATGTGTTCTGCTTATGTTGTAAAATGCAGTTTTCACATATTCATGTATTATTCCCATGGCTGAGAATCTAAGGGAAAGCAAAAATGTTAAAAGATGTAACATAAAGAAAATTTCCATCCTCATCTTTCAGTTTTTATATCCTTAAAATTTTTCTGTTCTTAATAAATTTCTATGTGCAACAATGTATCAAATCAAATAGTTTTGTTCTCTTCTTTTTGTGCTTTTTTTATAACATATTTATATAAGTGGAATTTCAATACTTTGCTTCTTATAAATTAATACACCAATCTAACAATTAAAATTTTACAAAAGAAAAGCATTTGCTATATATGCACACCTATATACATATATATATATATGGTGTAATACCAGAGGTATTTGTATTCAGTATCTTCTTTTCAAGTGAGTACTTCCAGTCATATACCTGCAGTGTTGAAATGTCACAACTAGAATTTAATTTTCAGAAAAAACCCTGAAAAAGCATGCTAAATGAAACTAAATGGGGGTTTTCAGGGATCTGTAATCCATATTTGGTTGAAAAACTACTTTTTTTTTTGGAATGAAACAGAATGTTATTGATCTCAGCCCATAATTTATTTGGATTTTTGTGGCATAAAAACCTATGTAATGAGGTAAAGGATTAAAGGAACAAAGACTATGCTTACATCCCAGAACCATGACAGTAAATTCATAGAATTTCTTTAGGTTTACCAGTGTTGATTATGGCTACATATTATACTTAAGCTGGCTGTAAGTGCTCAGTTTTTGATGTATTTCCTGTCTGACAAGCCTAGAATTGTAACTTACAGGCATTGCTTTTCTCTTTCTCTTTTTCTATAAAGGTGTTAGGATTTTTATTTTGTGATTTGGCTAGTGTCATGGTTTAGAAATGGTACTCCTCAATTCAGTACCCCACTTACATTGTCCAAACCACGAGTTGCTCTCACACTCCCCATTTTCTCCTTCTGTCCCCTCTGCTGGGGGCTGAAAAGGAGAACTAGAGGCACAAAATGAGAAGATCACAAGTTGAGGTAAGAAAAATTTTCTGGAAACAGCTATGAAATAAGGAAATGAACAGTAACAGCAACAATATTAATAAGAGGGTACAAGAAACCCCTCGACTATAGACAGAACGAGGCAGCTTCCTTCACCACATTTCCTCCACCCAAAGGAGCCCCTTCTCCCCAGGAGCCCCTTTCCCCCAGCCTGGAAATGATATGAAGTGGTATAGAATAACCTCAGTGTCTTAGCCATGCCCCTTCCTCGATGCTACAAAAATTAATCCTGTCCTGGCCTGAAACAGGACAGCAAGAAAGAACTAAATGACTGGTATGATGTAAATTTCAGGAGAGAACTTGGGAGCAATGAGAGTATGACTTAAAAAAATAGCAGCAATGGCTGAGGGAAAGAAAGTGTGAGACCACACGGAGAAAGCATGGAACATGAGAGACAAACCAGAAGAGGCAATCAGTATCAGTGTATTCTTGGATGCTCTCAAGTGTCCAGATGCACCCTGGTTATGTTTGGCTTGTTGCTGTAACTGAGTGTGTAAAAAAATATAGAGAAGTTCAGAGATACGATGCTATGTATTTGACTTTTTGGTGGTGGTAATTGATTTTTGATATTCTGCTTCAGAAACTCAGTAATAGAAGCTGTTGAAATACAACTATTTTTCAAAAGACCTAAGGTGTGACCTTTAGACATTGAGTTAGCCCAGTCAGAATTAATGTTATATTTTCATCTTTGTTTAAGTTTGCTGTGCCCAGATACTGCAGAAACTATGAAGAGTGACTGGTAATAGTATGTGCCTGCCCTACTGCAACATTTGGAAACATCTTATGTGTGGAATTTAAGGACATAATCAAAGATTTAAGCAAGTTTCTTGCTAACAGCTGATTTTATGCAGATGGAGCTTTAACAGAAACCTTGAGCTGGAAATTAAAAAGACAAGCAATATTTTAAAAGGGAAATAAAAAAACACTCAAGATATTTAAGCTTCCTCTGAAGGTGCAGGAGTACTTCTCACTGTACGTCTCAATATGTTAAGTAAAAAAATGATTTCTTTCTACTTACTGCCTTGCCTACTTCTTTATCAAGGCTCATGATAAATGAGCAAAAACTTTACTTGGTTACTTTGCTTTACTCTTAGTAGTTTCAGGGGAGGTAATTCTCAAAAGTTAATTCTTTGTAAGTGAAATGTCTAAGATGGTAACCACAAAAAACAGTAAGATTTTGAAAACAAACAGTTATATACCCAAATAGTTATTAGAAAATATGTGTTTGTATTTATCTAAAAGAAAATGTCAACTTGTCATTTACTAGGTGGAAGATGTTATAATAGTTCATTCATCTGTAGAAGAACATAATATAGTCAAATGTCAAGACAATCTATATTCCTCCCAGGGTAAAACATTTAATACTTCAGTCAGAGACTCAGGCTTCTTAGAAAAAATAAAGGGTGTACTTCAGCATTATATTCCAAAAAGAACTTATTTCAAAAGAAATCTTAAAGAGAATCTTCACTGATCTTGGGGAGAGAAAAACTATTGCCCTTTTCCTCCTGTCACTGTTAAATGCACACAGAGAAAATGCGAATTTTACCAAAATGAAGAAGTAGATTTAATCCAAAATCTCTTGTATAATCTATAAATTAAAAGCACATGTAAGACTATTTTCTTGCTATCCAGAAATTCATTTGTGTCTGGGGAAAAAAAGGAAAAAAGGAATAATTTCTTTTTATTCCTCAACAGCTTTATTTTGCTCATTCTATCATTGTTATGTTAGTCTGTTAATTAATGAATTTTCTGCTGGAATAAGGTTTTTCATTCCTCTTCAAGATTGCACATATAATTTCCTGCATTTTTAAAGTTTTGCTTCCTAGTGTCCATCTACTTGTGTTGCTCTTTTTTGAATTAATCAAAGAAGTCACCACAGATGAGCATGAATGGTATTTGTTTCAAAAACATAAAAGTTGAGGTCTAAATGAATAGGTAAGGTGCTTATCACAAAGGATCATTTCTCACTGAGCAAAGTCTGCTCCTTGCTATTTTTTGTCTTTTCCTCCTGCTACAGTCACTTATAATCCTGCATCTGGATTATGAAATTTAAACAATAACTGTATTAGAGCAATTGAATCAGAAATCCTAAGAAGATTTTGCCAAACTGTTGTTCTAAGGTATTTATGCTCTCTAATACTTCCAGGCTGACAAAGAATTTAATATGCACTGTTTAAACACTCAAGAAGAATTGGGTGCAATCTGTTAAAAATTTCCCCACTCCCCCAGTTCTGTCTTTCCCACTAATGAAAACATCATTTGTTTAGAAGAGTAGGAATGACATATGATCTGAATTTAAATGAAGTTAAATTTCTGTAGCTTCTTACTTAAACTGAAAAAGGTGATACCCTTAGCAAGATCAGCTTTTCAGCTTCTGCTGAAATACTGTTTATTTGACATTGCATGCTAAAAGAGAAGTTGAAGGTATGGCACATGCAGCCCTTTGCTAATAGAACAAAGGGTGGGTAAAGAAGACAATAGTGTCCACCATTGGAGGAGTCGCAGCTAAATCCCCTGCCATTGTTAGTGAACCTAGCTCTCCAGATTCAAACTCAGGAAGTTTTGCTGTTGATATCATTGTGAATTGTATTGACCTCATGTGAAGGAATAATGTAACTGGACAGAAAATTATATATAAATATACTTTGAAATTAGATTGGAGCAAAGATTCTGTTAATGCTTAGAGTCTGAATTTATAAATTTTATAACTGGCAAAAAAATCAACTGTTTTCCTAAAAGCTCACCAAATAATTTTCAAGTAAAGGTTTTTTTCTGTTACTTTTCATCCCACAAGACTAAGTTTCCAAAGTAATCCAATGGCATATCACTTTCACTGCCTACTTGGAGGACTACAGAGATCTGCATAAATACTTAGAGAATCCAGTTCCTGCCTACACTACATGCATGATTTTTTTTGACATCCTTAGAGACCTGAACTTTACAAGACTGAAAACTGTGATAAAAACTTCAAAGTATAAGCCCATATTTGATGAGAGCAATATCAAATAAACTTCCTCGAGAGTATTTTCTCAGTAAAAATGACAATTGCCCTAAAGCTCACTCTGGAATACAAGATGTAATAAAAACAAGCAAACACAAAATAATGAATAGATGTTCCCATGCCATCACTACGTTAACTCAGCATTTCACCTTTACAAAACTTTTTCTTCCAGTCTTTCCTCTGATCAATGATTCCTATAAAAAGATTAAAAATTATGCAAAATTCTCCAGGTCAGGAACCTTAATATTTTTCTGTCTATAAAGCACTTTGAAAAGTTACAGCTTCTGGAAAATAGAAAGAGCTTAACAGTGATTTTTGCATTCTTGTTTATTGAGCTATCTTTTCCTCAACATACTATTGTTTCACATCAGCGTAACAAAAACATTGCAAGTAAACTCCAAATGTATTCCTGTTTGACTTCAGTTGGTTTCTTAAAAAGAATAATACTGAGTTTTGCTGTTGTACATGAAATATTTCTTTGTATAACTTTATTTCGATAAATGAAAACTTTTTACAGTTCAATACTTTTAATTGCCGGAAAAGCCAAATCCAGGTGTTCCTTATCTGACTTGTCTGAGAGCTGTCTGACAGCATTTTATTACTATGTCATATGCCCCTGAAAATGGACATGCTGTCAAAACATAAACTGAAGCAGTTTAACTGACATTGCTCTCTAATATATTCATCCATTTATTTATTAGTGCCATGTCTATATTTTTCTATTTAATTTTTAGTTGTACTTTTCATTTACTTGGAGATACAAATTGCTTATTTTGGTGGATAAAATAATAGCAGAACTCAGAAGGTGATTAAATAATATAAATATTCAGAATTTTTTTAAGATGCCTAATACAACAAATAGCTATCCAGCTTTCTTTGATCTGTATATGCAGAGGAGACAGTAAAAAAATATTCTGTCACTTATTATTTCAATTTTCTTATATGGATCTCTAAGGAATCAAATCATAAAACAAAAATCTGAAACCTCACCTAGTAGGATAATATGCTCCTGTCACCCCTTATTAATAAGATAAAATTTAAACAGTAATTTATGTACACTCTTTTACTTCTTTATTCATCTTGTTGTCCTTAAGATTTCTTGTTGAGAAACTTGTGCAAAATGTCTTGTTTTCCAGGTGTTTGTATATCTTCTCTTGAAAATAATTTTAAAATTCTCCAACTGAACAAAGAATATCGGATAAGATTGCTGCTATCAAGGAGAGGACATTCTTATGTATTAATATGTTACCTGTAGCATTCTTACATGAGTAAATATTGTAGTATTCAGGTGCAGACTTTGTGTTTTATTGAAGAATTCAAAATATATAAATAAAGGCATGAAATAATAAAAACATTATATACTGTTATAATTATATAGCAAATATTGTGGAAGATTTAATATTGAGTTGACATAACTTTGTATTTCATATGAAATATTAAATTATTTTTAGATAGTACATAAATGAGAAGTTCATGTCAAGGGCTTTCTTTTTTCTTAGAATAGAGTTGAATTGCAGTCATAAACTACTTACTAGTCCTTGACTGGGATTCTTGTACCTTTGATAACAGAGATGGCTGCCAGAAGTTGTTATGAAAAGTCCTTAGCACTGACATTGTTATTATCCCTTCTGTCATATATACATGACTTTTTAAGATCTTAGGACACTGTTATAAACAGTCTTATCTAAATCCTATTTTCTTAAATTCAGTATAACACAACACATTTTTACCTGTGGATTTAAATGACTATTACATTAGGGATGGGTAAAAATCTTGAAGCACGCCACAAAAGTTATACTGGGAATCATATCCTGTACTGTAGGTAATTTACTTTCCAATAACATTACTCAAAACTTCAAGATGTTAAGGACATGTATTATCTTGTTTTCAACATACATCATCTTGTTGCAGTAGGGAAATGGAAGACAAGAGAGGTTTTCAGACCTTACAAGAACTTTATGTATCATGAAAATTTGCCTCAAGTGACAAGTTCAAGTGAATAGCATCAGTAAACAGCAAAATAGAAGATATAGGTCAGACTAAAGGATTGATGCCTGAAGGATTTTTTTGCTTTTTTCCTAAATACTTTTTACACAGTTCCCTATATTCACAAGTATCAGCATACTTGTGATGCTTTAGGTGAAATCGTAGCCTGTTTTCATGGTGTCCAGTAGGCCGGGAGACTAAACACCTAGAAATTGTAGAGTTAGAAGACCAAACATTCTATTGTCGTAATTACTCAAGGTCCCCTAGCAGAACAGATTCTGTAAACTAGAAGTTATCCCACCCCAGCCCCTTATTGGACCCTCTTGTTAGATATGCTAATGTGTAAGGTCTTTAATTGCATACTCGACTGGGGGGAGGAGGACATTGCGACGCTGTCACCTGGATGAAGCAATGCATCGAATGGGATCCTATTAAAATACTGAGGTAAATGACCCCCAACCCTCTAACCATGTCTGAGCTTTTATTTCCTAAGACCAGGAAAAGGGTATCAGGATCATATGTTATTTTGGCAGTCTATGCCATTGCTCCTACCTGTCCTTTCTCTGCAGGATATTTCCACCCTGTTCTGTGACACCTCCGGAGTATATACTGAAGAGATCATACTCAATATGAATAAAGGAAAACTTTGGTTACTTTTCCATCCTTTACATGTTATCTACTTTTTTCCCAACCACTTTTTCTAACAGGCCAGTACAGTCTATTAAGAAAACCTGAAACCAAGCTTGTTCTCCATGTGAGACATCAGTTTTGACCAAAAGCTTAGAGGTGTTTCTTCATAAGGTAACAAAGGCATAGCCCTTCCTAACCCTTCACATGTTTCTCAAAAATGTTCTCTCACATTCTAACATCTTTTACTTTGACCGTCCAAATGCAGTTTTTCCTACCTGTATCCTGCAGCAAAGCAGAATTTTCCAATCCTATCTTTTTCATAAAGTGACTTCTATTCACTTACTGTGATGGCTCTGCATTCCTTTTACCTCATACTTAAACTGTCTTTACTTTTAAAGTCTATCAGATTGATGTCTACTGATTACAAGTTATGTATTTTTGTCCATTCACTCTTTATCTGCATTTAAGTTTTAAGGCCTTGAATGTAATCATAAACCTGGAGTTTGTCCTGTTTCCAAGCTTATAGCAAGATGTGGCTTAATATATGGGCTGGGTCTGCTGATGCTTTCAAAACCTCATAAAGACTTTACACCTTGACTTAGGATATAAAAAATAAGATAAAACAAATAAAATACCAGAAAGACCTAAGACTACAGGAAGATATTTCCATTTACATTTTCTCAGTGGAAGGTCTATGATACAGCAGTAAACAGTTTTATTTTAAGATAAAAGGAACCACTCTGATAAGATATGGATGATCCACACATTTGGAATGGAAAAAATTTTTGCTCTTGTTTGTATTCTTTTCCCTTATTTAGAATAAATAATCGTTTGGCCAAGAGAACCTACAAACTAGTTATTCATTCAACAAGTTAACTGGATATGGATATTCCCTAGAAATACACAGAGCAGCAGGGTTTTTTAGAGAAAGGCAGGATCTAAACATTCACATGGTGGAGCCCAGCTACCTTTGCAAAAAATCATTATTTGCTACATTAAGACTAGTCTCTCTGGATCAGCTTATCTTCAGAGAAAAGTCCTAATCTTTTTTCAATATTCTTCATTTAACACAAAAAGGTTTCTAACAGTATTGAGTGTGTATAAGTTTAAGAAAAGTATTTGATTGTTTTCAAAAGAGGATCACTATAGCTGAGAAAAGAACTCATGAAATGCTGATGTCTTTTGTGCTAATGTAAAAGAGACAGTGCATGAAGTGACAAAAATATAAACATTTTGACATTTTTGTGCATCCCACCTGTTTTGGAAACTACACAATGAATAGTTGATCTGTGTCCATGGGATTCATCTTTGGTGGGGAACTGAGCTCCAGTTGTGTGAACAGAACTCTTCCCACTGAAATATACAGGAGGATTTAGCACTTCAAAGAAATTTAGAGCACTCTTTCTCCCCTGGCTACAAATATTACTATTTTCTTAATGCTACAGTTACTGTTCTTGACTTAATGTCAAGACGGTGTTCCTCAACTGTGGACAAGCTGTAAAAATCATTCCTCCATGGCTAACTGCACTATTCTTATCATGCTGTAGTGATTCCCTATTGAATTCTTAGAACCCATTTATGTTTCTAGTTTTCAGAGGATCAGCTTGACATCAACAATGGGAAGAATTCTTAGGAATATGATATTGTTCAATTAATGCTATTTAATTGTTACTTGCTTAAGGTTGTATTACACAGCTTTTCATGAGAAAGGATGCTAACTTTAAGTGTGCTTTTTGTATACATCATATATAAAAAAATTAACCCCTTACATTTTCCATTTTGTGAGTGGATTTTCTCTTCTTCTAACACCTGCTAACAGAAATGTGCCCTTGCAAAATAAGTGGCCAGTCACATCCTGAGCTTTTTAACAAGAGCTTGTGTGCAGAAAGTTCATAGAAAAGATCCTTCTCCTCTATTTAGCAATTGTGAGGTCAAATATGGGGTGTTGTGGCTGCACAGCACAAAAAAGAGAAAGAGATATATTGAAGTGAGTACAGCAGAGCCCACTGGAATGGCTAGGGGTCTGAGCACAGGATGGAAGTGGAATGGCTGAGGCAAATTTTCTGCTTAACAGAGGAAGAGAAGATGAACAGGAAATGTTACTGTTGTGTGTAAACCCCTGATCAAAGGATACACAGAGTCAGTCTGAATGTGCAGAGTGAATGGACAGAACACAACAGGTACAACAAACTTGGACAAAGGAAACCCAGATAAGATAGAAGCATACTCTACTATGATGGGGGATGAGCACTGTCACAGGTGCTGAGAGAAACAAAGTGGTTTCTGTCCTTGTAGGGGTTCAAGAATCCTGGATCTGTTTCTGAGACTTCTGATCAGATTATTATTGTTATGACTTTGTAAGGAAGTAATTGGACTGGTAGACCTCTGGACATCCTTTCCAACACCAGTTATTCTGTGTTCCCGATTTTCTATGTACTATCTGACAACTGATTTTTGCTATGCAAGAACAACCGTGGGTCTACAGTTCTATAGTCTGAATTAATATTTTTCTGCCATTTGCTGTCACAGTACTATTAACGTATCTATTTTTTTTAACATATTTGTAGTGCATGGGACTCTGAGTCAAATGAATTAAGAGATTACAGGCACCATTCTACACTACTGTCTTGATGAACTTATAATTAAATGAGATTATAAAAGCTTCTGTCTTCTTTCTTAGACTTTTCAAGACAATAATAATACTCTTCTTCAAAGACTTCCAAAGGCGGTTTCCAAGTCTTTCTTCATATTTTGTTTACTTCTCTTTGAAAGCTCTTCAACTGAATTATTTTCCTTTCAAATTTAGCTTTGTAGGATTTTATCAAAAAAACAAAGAGCACTCTTCCCTGTTGTTCATCATCAAGCAAGATAAATGCCAAACATGCTGCCTTAATACAAATGTGTTCAGTAAGACTTGGAAAGTTCTTTCAGAAAGCAGGCAAAAAGCCATTAAATTAGAAATGCTATTATCCCATGTGTCCGTATGTCAAACAATTAAAGCACTGCCAACTGTTGATAACTAGCAGCTGAAGTGAACTCTTGTTAATAGTTTCTGCTGGAAGCAAACAGAGACCAAGAAGAACTCCATCACAGATATATGAGATGTCAGTGTGGGCTGAAAAGTGTACCCAGATTTTGTTAGACTGTGAAAGTCAGGAACCTAGCCAAGAATCAAAGCACTACGATTTATTTTCAAATGTCAGTGGTGTTTAAACTGTCCCTTTGGTTGGAGCTGTGTTTATATGTGCTATATATTCTAAACTAGAGTCTACATAATTAACTTCACAGAATCACAGCATCATGCAGAATCATAGAATGACCTGGGTTGGAAGCCACCATAAAGATCATCTAATTCCAATCCCCTTGCCTTGGCCAGGGACACTTTTCATTACACGAGGTTGCTCAGAGCTCCATCCTGGCCTTGAACACACCACACCAGGGATGGGGTGTTCACAGCTTCTCTGGGCCGCCTGTTTCAGTGCCTCACCACCCTCACAATAAAGAATTTCTCCCTAACATCTAATCTAAACCTACTCTCTTCCATTTTGAAGTGATTCCCCCTTGTCCTACCTCTCTTGTAGGCTCCCTTCAGGTACTGGAAGGCAGCAATTAGGTCACACAAAAGCTTTCTATTTTCCAGGATGAACGAACTCACTCTTTTCCAGGATGAACAAACTCAGCCTTTTTTTGTAGGTGCAGTGCTCCATCACTCTGATCATCCTGGTGGCCTTCTCTGGACTTGCTCCAAAAAGTCGATGGCCTTCCTTTGCTGGGGGCCCCAGAGCTGGATGCAGCCCTGCAAGTGGGTCTCATCAGAGCATAGCTGAGGGGCAGAATCACTTTCCTCAACCTCCACTGGCCACACTGCTTTTGATGCAGCCCAGGACTTAGTAGTTTTTCTGGGTTTATTGAGGCTGTCCAGGTCCCTCTGGACGACATCTTGTCTTTCAGGCGTGGCACCTTACTTCCAAACAGCATATCACGTGCTAAGCTATTTCCTACAAGACAAAATCTCTTGTTCGTGTTAGAGAACTCCAAAATATACAGAAACACACAGCACTTAGCTTTCCTAGTATTAACTACTACAATTTTAACAACATCTAACACGATGGTTTTTTCCCCCAGCAATACAGATAGTGATTGAAACTTCCCAGAACTTTTGATATATTTGAAATTAAGTCTTCACTAGTCCTTTTCTATGAACAAATTAGTATTTTTATTTTTCCCCCCTTTTTAACCAGTTAGTTCATATAATTTAGTCTGGGGGGTTTTTGTTTGAATTTTTTGGTTGGTTTTTTGTTGGTTTTTTTTTTTTTTCTTTGTTTGCTGGGGTTTTTTTGGTTTGGTTTGGTTTGGTTTTGGTTTATTTGGTGTTTTGGGGGTTTTTGCTTAATATCATAATGTCTCCTGTAAAACCATTTTATGCTTTTACCGGAAAGGAACTCCATATTTTTTATTTTTTTTTTTACTTTGAAACCCATTTACTCCATCCAGTTGCATAATTTCTTTGGGGCAAAAGCTGAAACAGTTTGCAACTCAAAAAAGTTGATAACTTACTAGGTAATTTTTTTTCCTAAATCTTTAATTCCTAGCACTCTTCTTCTAAGCATTTCATCAAGCTAAATTGTAAATCACAAACTGTGAATATCTTCTCAGTTGCTCAAAGGCTACCCATTAGCAACAGAGCCAGCATAAAAGGGTATATTTCTTGCAACATAAAAGAAGTAAACTATCAAGTTACTTTTTAACTAGCAGTGATATTCAGAGAGGCAATCCTGTAAGGCATATGCTTAGAGAATGTGAAATTCAGGTCTTTAGTCTGTTTTTTGCAGTTTCTTTCACTGTTATCATTAATTTTCCTTGACTTTGATACTGAGGAATCACTGAAGCTGACATCAAAGCCATCTTTCTTGTCCCCTCAGGAGACTATACCAAAAACTGTGTATCATACTGAAAGGCAATAAGCATAGGTTTGGTGATATATTCACTGGGACAGTGGAAATATTTTAAATAAATATATGTCTAAAAGGAAATACAGGCAATTAAATGAGTGAATTATGCATTTGAACATAAACTTTTCTTCACTAAAATAAATATGTTGTTCATAACTTTCAGGTGCAATTAAAATTTTATAGCTATCCTACTTAAAAACACCTATTCACAGACATCCTGGTGAAAGCATTCTTCAATTGTACTGAACACTGTATTTCTATTAGTAGATCTTTGGTCTTTGCTGGTTTTGTTCCTTTTAATCTATCATATAAAATTAGAGTGAAAGAGCCATTTAGCAGGTTTGACATTTGATATTTTCATTTAATTTGTTTTGGAACATACCTTGAAAATTCCAGAATTTTCCAGAAAATGAAATATAACTGAAAATGAGCCATTTTTTTTCTTTTTAACATGGCATTTATCCTGTAATATAATAAATACCAATTAAAAGTAAAAATGCAGGGTCATTAAAAAACTTAATATCAGCTTATTTAATTTCAAAAAAGCAACCAAAAAGAATTCTGTGGCACCTCTGAGTAAAATCACTACAACTTTTTTATTTGTGTATTTATTTTATGCCTGTATTTACTATTTTTGTCTCTAATAGATTCATAAAAATAAGTATGCTGGGGTTCAGACTCTATGAAATAAGTTAGTAGTGATATTTGAAATAATATACTTAGGAATCTTTTCCTATAAAGAACTATCTTCAATAGTAAATAAAAAGACATTTGCAGGAGATCATCTACCAGCATCCCTGGTTAACTGCAAAAGTTCCAGCTGACTGGAAATCGGCAAATATAATGCCCATTATACAAGAAGATCAGTCAGAAGAATGATCCAGGGAACTACAGCCTGTCAGCCTAACCTTGGTTCCAGGCAAGGTGATAGAAAAGATCATCCTGAGTGCCAATACATGGCACATGCAGGACCACCAGGGGATCAAGCCCAGCCAGCATGGATTTATGAAAGGCAGGTCCTGCTTGACCAACCTGGTCTCCTTCCATGACAAGGAGACCTACTTGGATGAGTGGAGGATTGTGGGTGTGGTCTACCTGGACTCCAGTAAAGCATTTGACACCATCTCCCTGCTAGAAAAACTTCATGAGTGGACTCTTTCATGGTTAACAAACTGGCTGGGTGGCTGGGTCCAGACAGTGCTGGAGAATGGAGCTAAATCTAGTTGACCACAGGGCACTAGCGGTGTTCTCCAGGGCTGTTCTGGGACTGGTCATGTTTTTTGTCTTTATTGAGGATCTGGACATGGGGACCAAGTGCACACTCAGTAAATTTGCAGACACTAAGTTGGGTGGAAGTGTTGGTTTGCTTGAGGGTAGAAAAACTCTGCAGAGAGACCTGGTCAAACTTGACCAATGGGCTAAGGACGACTGAAAAATGCAGGAGGTTCAATAAAGCAAAGTGCCAGGTCCTGCACTTGGGTCACAGCAACCCCATGAAATGCAACAGGCTGGGGGAGGAGCAGCTTGAGAGCTGCTCAGTAGAAAGGGACTTGGGTGTACTGATTGACAGCTCAATATGAGCCAGCAGTGTGGCTAGGTGGCCAAAAAGGTCAGTGGCATCTTGGTCTTTATCAAGAACAGCACAGTCAGGAGGACCAGGGAACCGATCATCTCCCTGTGCTTGGCATCGGTGAAGCTGCATCTCATATACTGTGTTTGATTCTGGCTCCTTCACTTTACAAAGGAAATTGAAGTGTTGGAGTGTGTCCAATGAAAGGCAACAAGGCCCATGAAAGGTCTAGAAAACTTGTTGTAGGTGGAGCAGCTGAGAGATGGGTTTGTTTAGTTTCAAGAAGAGGAGGCTCAGGGGGAATCTCATCACACTCTATGAGTACCCGGAAGAAGGTTGTAATGAGATGGGCGTTGGACTCTTCTACCATGTCTGCAGTGAGAAGACCAGAGGAAATGGCCTTAAACTGAGACAGTGGAGATTCAGATTAGATACTAGAAAAGAAAATACAATTAGGGTGGTCAGGCATTGGAATAGGTTGCCTGTTGCACAGTTGGACACGAAAGAATCAGGCAACTCTCAGCAGGTTAGTGCCACCAAGGCTGGGCCAGAGAGAAGAAGAGCCCAGTTTCTCTTTATTCTTTTATTTATATATTTTTACATAGACAATCATGGATTGAACAATGAGGTTACCACCTCTCCAATTTTATAGGTTAGGAACACAGTCTATTTACTTTCTCTGCCTTAGGAAAAGGAATGAAAAACAACACCAGAAGTACAAAACAATCTTTGGCTGGTTACATAAACATGGACTATGTTTACACAAAACCTATGAGAACTTTTACTACGAAGTATAAACACAGCACACTGTAAAAATCAAAGCAACAGTTGCCCAGGAAGGTGGTGGAGTCACCATCTCACCATCCCTGAAGGTGTTTAAGAGATGTCTAGATCTGGTGCTGGGTGATATGTTTTAGTGGTTTAGGGGTTATAGTGTCAGTGCTGGATTGACAGTTGAACTTGATGATCTTGAAGGTCTCTTCCAACCTTGTCTACTCTGTGAGTCTGTGAGATATGTATGATGTTGTACCTTTTAAATAGTTAAACTGCATTTATTGTTTGGGTTTATTTTTTACTTCATCTTACTTCAGAACAAAAATTAACCTTATGAAGAGATACTTGCATGTAAAGCCGGATTTCCTCTTCAAGTTTGTTCATTATTGGTCTGTGTGTGCAATATTGTAGGTTAGCTGAATGTTAATATGCTCGAATCCTTTAGAAGAGATGACTGAGGGGACCTCTTCAATGTGTGTAAGTATCAGAAGGAACAGTGCCAAGAATTAAACAACAACAAAAGTATTTGTTTTCACAAATCATTATTTTTTAAGATGTGGGAAAGGCCAATTCTGCCTTCTGTTTCACTTTATCAATGGTTTCTGTGGTTAAAAAAAATAAAATATATCTGTGTGTATATATATATATAACACAATAGGAACTTTTTCTTGGATAATACAATAGTATTTTTTCTAAAAAATTAAATGATTATCACTAGAGACTCTAGCAGAAATTAATTCTCTCTGCTCATTCAGGCCAATTCTAGGAGTTAATATAATTTTGTGTGTCCTATGGGAGTGATCTAAATGACCTCTATGAATTACAAGAAAATAAATATAACTAACATTTGATTCCTCTTTCTCCTGTGTATTTTGTATATGTTGGACAAAAAAATAATCTTTCAACACTTTTCCTGATTTCAGAATGCACCTCTGGATACAAAATGTTTTATTTACAATACTTGATGATTCTTCAATGTCCTTGACATACCTACATAGTGTCAGAATAGCAGAAACATATTTATTCAGTTGAAAGAAAATAACGCAGTCCTATAAGAGCTCTCTAAATTATATAGAGGTTTTCACCACTTGCTAGCATGTTTAAGGTTCATCAACGTCATATTATCCCTTTAGGAATGCAATAATATTGCCCTTAGCTTGTTTTTGAACCAGACTATGTTTTCTCTTCCTCATATCTCTTTATAGTTTCAAGGATTAGGGCTATGTTGAATTATTTACATGCAGAACTCATCAAAGTGGTAGTTGAGATTTTTACATAGTTATTCAGACAACTACCTGACAAAGACAATTTGTTGACAGCATTCAGTTTTAATTCAGTGTCAGTTCAGTGTTACCTTTTAAAGTCAAATTTTAGCATAAGAATTCAGGGGACAAAAAAGAAAAAAAATTCAAAATTAATGAAATATTAAAGGAAAAAAAAAGCAAAAAAAATACAAAAGAAAAATTAGACATGTATTGGCATCAATTTCTGTGCTTTACTGCATATTTAACTTGACTATCCATTCAATTTAATTTTGGGAATCATAAATTGTAGTAAAATGACTACCTCTCCTCTTATTTTTACCAATAATGATGACTCACTGAGCATGAAAACACATATGCTAATAAAATTTATTGCAACTATTAGTTACAATATTGGGAAGCTTTAAAAAACATTGAGATCCGTATGTCATCATTTATGAGCACAACTCCTCTTGATTACAGGATGCATTTTTCTCTGAAAACATGACAGCATTACTAGTACAAATGAAAGTACAGACCTTTGTGCACTTTTAAATTCTGTATGTGAAAGTATTTCAAGTGTTGCAAGTGGATTGTACCCATTTGCAAGTCACTTTCTCCTCCAGAAAATGTCTCTAGAGTAACTATAACATATTGTGCCAACAAAGTTAATCATCATATTGTAATTAAATTTACACAGAGATGTTTGGATTAATTAAATACAATGCATTTTAAATAGACGTCAAGCTTATGAGTAGTTTGTTTTCCACAGAAGCTGTGTTACAAGTTCACAATTGTCTACTATTTTCTTTTCTGGACACCCTAGTTATGAACAGTTTTCCTAGGAAGTTTAAGATTTAGAATCTCCAAAATTCTGAACCCACTTTTCCAAACTTGAAGTTACAGAGTAAAGAAAAATCATTCCTTCAGAACGGCTTTCATTGGAAAATACTGTATTATTACCTGGAGAGACCTGGAGGCAGAATGGGAAAACACTATTTCCAGCAGGTATCATGATGGAGAGACTGTTTTCTGCCTCTCAACAAAGTTAAATGTAAAGAGAAAGTTTTCTATCCCTTCCTTCTATTTTCAGTCCATTACTTCCTCACAGAATTCTAAATAATTCCAAGGGAATGGAAATCAGAAACCAAGGTGCCTTCGTTTCGCAGTGAATTCTCTGCCCTCCATGATTCACAAAGGAATATCCCTTCTGCTTATTTTTATTTTGGTATCATTAGCTTTAAATTCTTGCCTGAATTCCTGCCAAGTGTATGCTCAGTTCACTAGGTACTGTTGTTTTAGGATTCCTTCCATCACACTTTGAATGGAGGAAACTACTTCCTCACCTTGAAACACTCCATTTGCTAGATCCTTATGAAAAAGGTGGAGTCATGTTCTCCCAAAGCTTTCTTATATAAAATCATGATGGGATATGCCTTCCCCATAGCAAATAATGCAAAGTGGTTAGTGTAAGTAGAGAATGCAGATTTTTAGGCCCAGATTGTATGAGGAAGTAAAGGGGGAATTTGTACATGGAAAAAGCAGGTAGCCACAGATAAAAAGTGTGCTTTATTGCTGGGAGTGATGCAGGCATCTTATAAACAATGACATTTAACTTGTGAATGCCAAATTGTCTCATGTAGGACCAATGTTCAGCCCAAAAGCTAGCTATATTGAGTATGAGATGAGCAAAATCTTAGGGGACAAATCAATTTTGAGGCAAAAAACCTGATGTATGAAACAAAATAAAAGTTGCATCACTCAGGTTTTTTTGCATCCGACTACAGTATAAAACTAATAAGATATTAGTATATTAGTATATTACTAATCTGCTATGGAGAAAGGAGAAGCAGAAAGAAATATAAACATGGGCATAAAGGGGCAGTGATAAAAATGAAGAAAGATAACCTTTAGGGTTCACCAAGAAGTAACAAGACAAAATTTTCAATTTGATAATTTGTTTTTTTTGGTTTTTTTTTTGTAGACAGTTGGGTTTTTCTTTCATTCCCTTTCTTCAGAAAAGCTATTAGTTTCTCTAATACCACTGTGCAAGTGTAAGAAATGCTGCTGGTCTTTTTAGCAGAAAGAAAAAATAACATAAATTCCAGAAGAGGGAGAAATATAAACATAATGGACTGTATTCAATGCATCCAATAGGTAAACATTAAAAATGTACAAAATATCAAATATATACATTATATTAATTTTCATTTACATTGTCACTTAAATTTTGCTTTAATCATGCTAGAGTAGAAAAGAAGAACTGCACTTTATTAACTAAAATCCTGCCATCTGGATGTCATATAGATCTATGATTTTAATTGTCAAGGAACTGCAGTTAAAATGCAAATGAAAAAAGTCAGATCTCAGAGAATGTTCTAGATTTTACAAAAAGTGAATAGACATATAAAATAAATTCATACTAGTTTTCTGTTAAGTTGATCTTGCTTCTGGACTATCACTGATATGGGTTAAAAATCATCTGAGAATCTAAGCATTTGCAATACAGTTTTTTATCTACCTTGATGTTAAGAGGTTTTTCTACAGGGCCTTTAAAGCTTAGTTTTGGGAGAACAAATAATTTTAGCTGTAAGGAAGACAAGTTCTACTAGCAGTTATTTTGTCTTCCCCTAGTGATATGCTGGACAGAGTTCTTTAATTTCACTTTTCTCTAGAGACTTCAAAGTGGAAAAAATCTCTTTATTTCACCAAAATAAAATATCATATCTATTTTTAGATGGATAAGAAATGACAGAGATGTAATATTAATAGCATTTTTCTATGTTTACTATTTTGTGTTCCTGATTGTTAAGTAAAAAAACAGGAATTAAAAAATGAAAAAAATTATATGTGGTACTGATGTATGTGAATTTTGCAGTTGCAATAGTTTACAAGTAGGCTGTTTTGTTACAGCAACCCACAGTAAACTACCTTTTAGGAATTGCTTATTAATTTTCATTGTTCTTTGGACTGGAAAGGGGGCCTGTTGAAATTGTTTTACCTGGATTTAATCAGAAGGCAGAAAGATTATGTAGGATCTGTGATCATTCACCTAAAGAAAACAGGTTACAGACAGTGCAGAAATTAACGTTTGGGTTTGACTTTCATTTACAGAAAGAAGATTGTTCTGTGCAGATTTAAAAGAGTAGTTCTACATTTGTCATCACTGTGCCCTGACCCACATGTTATTCAACGAAGGAAAATGTAATTAATGGAATTTTGGCAAGTTTTGGAAATTAGCAATTTAATTCTTCATAACTACTTGCCTCTGTGATGAGGAAATCCAAGTAAATTTTATTATATGATGAAATGTTTTGGCATTTTTAATCTGAGCATGCTTGTGATGCCCTTTTCCTGGTCTTAGAAAAGAAACCAGACACGGTGAGAGGGTTGGGGGTCGTTTACCTCATTATTTTAATAGGATCCCATTTGAGGCATTGCTTCACCCAGGTAGAGCACGTCACAATGCCCTCCTCCCCAGTTGAGTATACAATTAAAGACCTTACACATTAGCATATCTAACGAGAGGGCCCAATAAGGGCCTGGGGTGGGATAACTTCTAGTTTACAGAATCTGTCCTACTAGGGGACCTTGAGTTCTTACAGTAGTAGAATGTTTGAATTTCCTGGTTCTACAGTTCTGGGGTGTAGTGGTTTGTTCTCTCTCTCAGGAAGAAAGTTTTATCATCTCCTGCAGCATAGGTCACTTCCTAGATTTTGACCTCTCTTGACTAACCTAGGACATGGGGTGTTTAGTCTCTCAGCCTGTGGGACACCAATAAACCAGGCTAAGTTATCAGACCAAGCATTACAAGTACGCATGCTAATACTTGTGGATACAGAGAACTGTGTAAAAAGTATATACAAGAAACAGCAAAAAGTCCTTCAGGCATCATTTGTCCTAGGCTAGGGTCTGATCTTGATTATGCTTCTACAATCACAGAAATGGTTTCACAGAAGCTTGTAATTTATAATGCCATAACTGAGACACATTGTCCTTCTTTGTCCTTTGACACGTGTTTATCAACATACTTGTTACTGTCAATTGTGTTTCCATTGTCCCCCATCTCATTCTCTTTTTTCTGATCATCTGGCATTGACTCCTGATTCCTTGGCTCACATCCCATCTTTATTAAGCCTTGTCCAGTTGAGTGCAACATACTTCTTCCTCTTCCTGGCAGACACACAAATGCCTCATTAGTTTGCTGATGATGTATTCCACCCCTACTAAAAGAATTTTATGCCTTGTAATCATGGAATTTTGTTATCTGGATGTGGCTTCCTTCTTATCACTACTTCTTAATTAGATGAATATTTGCATTCAGAAATGCTATTTTACCTTGTTATTAAGTTATTCTATGAAAATGTATTTTTATAATATGGGGTTCCTTTGTTGGTCTATTCTTTATTGGTGTAAAGATTTTGATTTTGAATGATAGCTTTGTAAAAGAGAGTAGACATTTTAGCACCTGTATATTGAAAACCACTAAAAACAAATACAGAGGGAGGCAGTGATGCTGCTGATTTGTGGAAGTCATCTTTTTTTGCCTCTGCTTTTAGAGATTACAAAATATAAACTATTTTACTACACTTTGCAGTGTCCTTCAATTTCTCACCTATGTGACAATATAAGATGGTTATTCTCTTGAGTTCTTTTCACTCCCATTGCTTCCAGAAGTATCTGTTGCATCTTCAGCTTCTCTGTTTTTCTGCTGGCATCTCAATACAAAATGAGACAACCAGCAGTTACATTTTTTGAATTTGCCATGACCACATGTAATATTAGTGATAGAAAGAATTAAAAAGACAGATCTTCTTTTTCTAACATTGCCAGGGTAAAATTTACAAACCGACTCCAATAAGCTTGCATCCACGAAACTGTGAAAGAAACTCCATCTCTTCCATTCTACTCTGCTGTTTTACTCGTGGCATGATTACTTTATATGTTATTGTTCCACTCTCTGATACTAAAGTTCGAAAGTCTTCCTGCTTTCTAAGCATCCCTGAAGTACATTGGTTTTAACTTCACTTACCATAGACATAAGCTTTCCTCTGCTTTTAGTAGAATTCCTCCCATCAGGCCTGGTTTGTCCCCACATGATCAATACTGGTTTTAAGCAGCGCTATCATACTATAAATCTATGCTAAGCATGGTTGGTTGGTTGGTTGGTTGGTTGATTGGCTAGTGGGATTATTTTTGAGCCATGTGTTTCTTTGGTACATATAATTTCCACCAAATTAATGAAAGTAAATAATTTTTCAGTAGGGGATTATTGAGTGTGATTCTTTTTCAGTTTCAGTACTAAAATACTTGCCATTTACTGTGAACATGATATTTATCAATAAATCAGAAAAAATCCATGCTCAGTTGCTATACTGGTCAGGCTGGGAATGGTGGTAACTTTCTTCATAATAACCCATATGGTGCTTGATTTGTATTTGTGGCTGAAGCAGTGTTGCTAACACACCAGCTGTAATTTTGGCTATCGCTGAGCAGTGTTTGAACACCATCATGGCCTTCTCCCTGTCCCCTCTACCACCGGAGAATAGGAGGGGGATGAGCAAGTGTTTGTGAGGGGACAGAACAGTTGTGAGGAGGTCAGGACAGCTGGCCCAAACTGACCAAAGGCCTGTTCCATACCTTATATTATAGTGCTGAAGAATAAAAAATCAAGGAAAGGAGGAGTAAGGGGGAACATTAGTGGTTATGACGTTTGTCCTCCCAAGCAATGGTTGATTACAAGTGTTGAGGCCCTGCTTCCCAGGAACTGCCTGGACATCTGAATGCTGTTTGCTTTGCTTGCATGAACAGCTTTTGTTTTCCCTGATCTTTTTTTCAATCCACAAACTTTCTCCTCTTCCTTCTTTTTCTCCCCATTTGACAGAAGAGAGAAGAGAGCACGACTCAGGGTGGGTTTTGGCTGCTGACCAAGGTTAACCTACCACAATTATTTATCCTAACCTACTTGCTCTTGAAATTGATTTAGAAATATGGAGAGATCTTTCCAAGACTTTTTATAGGAGACTAAAAAATATTTTGGCATCCCTATCTTTTATCTCTGGTGCTAGAAATGAACTAAAGAAGAACTTAAAAAAGAAGTAATTCAACTTGCGTGCTCCCTGGCTAAAATGTTGGTTTGCACTAGATTGGAAAGGGGGTCGGTGGTGAGGCGAGAGAGAGATGGTGTGGTGTTCTTTCTGTATCTCAGTAAGAAAGACCTGACGACAAATGACTTAATGGTGGAGGGAGATTCAAACACTTGGGAGGTGCCTTCTCATCAGTATGAGGGCTAATGGATTGTAGGAAGTGGCAGGGTTGCGCATGAGGCCAAAGCACGTCCCACAGAAATATGCAGTCAGGGTACCTGCACTTGTGCATGAGGGGGTCAACTGGTAATGCATCTGGCCATTTGGGACATGTGCCCATAGTTTTCTCTGTGAATAAGGAGAGGGATTAGACTGTTGGCTGCTTCTTGAACTTTCTAAGTGGCTAACATGATGGTTTATCTCTTGCATTACTCATCCTGATCCTGATGTATAATGCACTCACTGCTGTTAATAAATCAATGAATCACCTTGTGATTTCATTTAAACTACAGTTTTTCATATGGCAGTTCACTATAAAAAGCTCTCAGATATGGGTACAAAGTCTTCATGAGTTTCCTTGCTTTGTTCTACTTTTTGCATATTGGATTTTGATTAGTTCTTCTCTTTAGCATTTCTTCCTCTTCTGTATTGCATGCTGTCATATCTTGAACCAAAGAATCCAATCAGACATTATTCAAGTATTTCATTTACATACTATGTGAGCAAATATGCAATGAACAAAGTGTTATGTATTTGTCCTCCTTTTCCAAGAAGGTGTGAGATTTCCTGTCAGCTACCACCTACTAAACTTGGAGAGTTCGTTTTGGTGATGCTGGTGCTTAATAACAATGGTGAGTACTTCTCATTCTTCCACTGTGCACAAGATAATAACATAATGATGCCTAACGCCTCCAATGCCTCAGATAAGACATTGTTTTCCTCTTGAGCAGTCCGTTTAATTCTGTCACAATCAAGATGTTACAATTGCTATCTTTGTTACATAAAGTAGTGTGGTGAGCTGACTAAGTATATGGAGAAGGAGGGATGGGTTAAACAGTGTAACAGTTACTGAAAAAATTCTTACTCAGTTAATTGACATGTGCGGTAGAATTTTGTTCGCACTCTGAGAACTGCCTATCAAATTAGGTTGTAATAAATAAGAATACAAAAGAAACCAGAGAAAAAGGCAGCAAAACATAAGTATTACATCCAGGTAGAATCCACTACTGAAGGTGACAATACAAGCTGTATATGGCAGGGTTTGCTCACTTCATGAACCTATCAGTGTTGCCAGATGAGATGCTGATGTTGCAGAAGATGGTGAGAGTAGTAGTCAGAGTGGTACAATTTTCCATTCCACTTCAGTTATCCCAAATATTTTATTTTTTTCTTTGCATCAGTCTTTGAAGGAACCAAAAGAGATTAAGGATTTGCATCTTGTCATTATTTTATCCCTCATTTAGGCTTCCTTCTCTATGGATTTGTTTTGGTCCATTGATTTCCAATTCTTTTCTCCTTTGCTAGTAAAAGATGATCATAATGCAGTCCTTTGTGATGCTTGTGGGTTTTTTTGTGTGAAAGAATGCAGACGTTTTGTCCTTCATTTCAAAAATGAGTTTCTATAAAAGGATGAAATTTGCCAAAATCTTAAAAGTACAGGCCATGATTCAAATGGTTCATAAGCAATTTAGTCATATTTCAAAATGTTACCCACAGTAATTAAATTAGAAGGGATCTGTCATATACGAAGCATATTTCACAGAATCACAGAATATTCTGAGTCGGAAGAGATCTATGTCTGACACTATTTTAATTGGTAAAGATTAATGGACACAATCCTGTATTAAAAAGGCGGAGAATATTGCAACCTGGTGATGAATGGCCTATTTTTTTTTTTTTTTTTTTTTTTTTTTTTGTATTTGCAAAGATTTTGGTTATGTGGTTGTCTTCTCCTCTTTTATGATTGAATCATACTGGAAAAAGAACCAGTCATTAATATGTTTCACAGCCTATCTCCTCTGTCTGACTCTTAGGTGATGTATGAGTACATTTTTCAAAGAAAAGAAAATTATTACAGTGAAGTTTTTCTTTAATGTTCCAAACATCTTGTGATTTGGGTAATGTCAAATGACAGCAAGGCCCAGATTTTTAAGGTTAGGTCTTCTGTCTGTTAGCTTGGCATTTTGCAAAATGTGATATAATGTTTTCTACTTTTCTCTCTTAGTCATCTAGTATGATATTTGCAAATTGCTAAATTACTTTAAACTAATTAGAATGTAAATTGAGAGAAGTACTATCTCTTATGGGGAAAACCAGATGACTACAGGGTAAGTGGGAGGTTTATTGTCTTTAGAGCTGTGATTTTTAAGAACTTTTATCATTCAGCTCTTCCGGACTGAATAAGTTTTGCGATCAGCAGGGATGGCACTAAACACATCAAGGTGATAGAAGTCACTTAGGGAAATAAACTCCATTATTTCATTCAGTTATAGTCCATATCTATCAACTTCTGCACTAAAATTATAATATACATAATTTTCAGTTTGGTAATTTCATGGTTTATGTGATTCATATTTGAATTAGTCTGAAGTTAGTCTACCAAACTGTAAAAACATTTGTGCCAACTTGAGAAGTGATTACAGAATCACTATAGTGCATTGCTTATCTCTTAAAAAAAATTAAAAGAACACATACAAATTAATAAAAAAATAACTATCAGGATGCCTGCCTACAACTCTAAATGTCCTAAAATAATTAGATGTTTTCAGACTATGCCTGTATGAGAAAGTATATTTACACAAAAGGAGTGGATGTGTAGGGTGCAATGGTTGCCATTTAAGGACTCGGGAGGACTTACTATGGACCAGATGAGGTACGGTTCAATGGGACTCCTCCAGGCAGCAAACTGAGTGCAGGAACCATGATCCTGGGGTACCTCTGCTGACAAAGACGTGATCAGGAGATTCATGGCAAAACCACAATGAGGTCTGAGCTAGAGCTGTCGTGCAGCAACACCCTTGAGGTCCTAGTAACCCCATGACTACATGAACAATTTTTTATCCAGTTGCAGCAAGGTTTCTATGGCCTAGAGAGCCTTTTCTCAGGCTTTCACTAGCACATATTTCTCAAGCTGTACTAGACAACCTACAAGTGCAGCCAGGAAACAGACAAAAATGCTGAATGTCCCTGAAAGCCTCAGAGACTCTGTCAGATACTACTCAAATATATGAAAGATCTTATCCAGCATACAAGACTGCTGTCCATGTATGTTTTTTTGGAAAATCTGTTTGATTTTATGGCTATCATTGGGAGTTTGGAGAGTGATGGCATTGAAAACACTGCCAAGTTTTTAATTGTGTTCATTCCACTGCTCGGTCTTTAGCTATGCAAAACTCCCAGGAGTCAGCCATATTTTAGAAAATGTTGGCTGGCATATGCTTGCTATTAAGTACAAGTGGATGCTAGTAAAATTACCTATATATCTGTTAGACATGTGTTTAAGGACCTTTTTAATTTGGAAATTCAGAGGGCTTAGAATAATTTTTATGGAAATAAAATATAGTGACACTTGCCTGGTTTTATAAGTATTTATAAGAGCTTTTCTGCCTTAACTCTGCTAATATAAAAGTTAAACTTTCTGTATGATTAATATTATGTTTTTAGCAACCAAGTAAGCAGTCTCTTTGTGATGAGACTATAATTTAGATATTTACGTGTGCCCTTTTTTGTCTGAGAATAACAGAATTTGTGTTTGGATAGCTCATCTACACAGTTCAACTTATTGAGCATTAAAAACGGAGAGAGAATAACTGCAACATTGAGTGCTTATTTTTCTCATCAAAGCAATAGATGAATGAATTAATTTTCTAAGACTTGAGACCTAAAAGTGACTTCATATTTGATTGTTCTTAAAATAGTTTGAGACCAATCAATGGACTTCAGCAATGAACATCAGTCTAATAAAGAATGTGTGTGTGTGCACGCCTGTGTGTAAGTAAATACCCTGGAAATAAAAATAAATGTTTAAAATACAGTTATTGCCAACAGTTATTTTCCAGTAGCCTAAAGTATGAAATTGTCAAAAAATTATGCATGTATTCAGCTCTTCATTGTTTTGCTTAAACCAGCTCATGACAGAATTTTAAATAACTAAAGGCAATTTTCTAAAATCGCTGTCTGGGAGGTGAGGTGAGAGTAAGGGCAGTATACATATAACAAGTTAGCAGATATTTCCAGGTTTTCTTTCACAACATAATAATAGTAATTTATACCAGGCAGAATGAGTTTTAATTGAACATCTTTCAAGCTGCAGTACATGGAGTAGTTTGGATTAATGTTAGCAAATGTGGAGAGCTAATGCTCAGTTTCAGAGCATGCAGTAACTTTGTGTTTTATCAACATGCCAGACTGGAGCTTACAGCATATTTGGCATATTTACATATTCATAATATACTGTTACTGTGCAGACTCTACAATGTCACATTGGCACTACATGGTGAGAAAATGCAAAAGCAAGTTAACATTATGGCTGTTTATAATCTCCAATATTTTTCCAATTGTCTTTATTTACAGATGGCTTCTTAGGTCAACAGTTTGCACAATAACTAATCAAACTAATTTGTTGCTGGCTCAAAATGTAATGCTTTGATTAGAAAGTTTACTTTCAAATCTATATTTTCCATATATAAGCTAAATTGTAGTGTAATTTGTAATTACTTGTTTCTCCACACAGTTCAAGTTGGCAGAATTATGGATGAATATTCTAGAGAGAAAAGAAAAAAATACTTAGATTCAGTACTTGGAGTTTTGGAGTCATTCACTCCCACAGAGGTACTGAAACCACAGATATATTAATAGCAAGATGCTTATTCCACAGATGTAGCATATAACTAAGCCAACCATAATCATTTCAATTCACTTATACAAACAGCAGCCTCTCTGTATTGTCATTGGGTCCCCATTTTTTTTGAAGGAAATTGGCTATTTCAAGATCCATGTTGTACTTAGACGTTTTGCTCAGTAAGAAGGGAATGTTGTGATTTATTTAAATAATGTGTCAAAACCATCCTTTGATTTGTTTTCAGTCAGCACATAGTGAAATGTGCTGCTGTTCTTATGCTTATGTAAAAGCACAGAGAAGAAACACACATATACATACGTGCATGTTTATTTATGGCTGTATATACATATATATATATAATGGAGTGTTTCAAGAAAAGAAAAGGCACAAGATCAGTATAATATCTTAACCTTAAAACAAATGTGTTAATTTGAACTGCAATAGGCAAGACTCCTTGATCTTGAGAAGTGCAGTGCATGGGAAAGCAGTATGTGCTGATGCTCTGTTGGTTAAAGCACCACAGATTCTGTTGAGTGGAAGTAATGGCTCTGGACTGTGACTTGTCTCCCTTTCACTCTGTCAGAGTTTCCTGCTTTCTTCCTTGTGTAAAAAGTGTGACAAGAATATTTCCAATGGATACCTTCTTACTGATGAATGAAATGTAAAAAGAAGGCAAAAATGTGATTAGTGTCGATAAATCTGCATTTGAGTGGACAAACATAATTCTCAGGTCCTCTTAGCAATCACATCATTCTTACAGTATTAAACCTACTATTATATATGCTTGCTTTACTATGTGATTTAAAGTGAACACTTCTTGGAAGAATGAATATGTAGATACTATTTCAAAGTATTAATTGCAGAAGAATCAAATGCCTTTCTTTCAGTCTATGACTCCTGCTTTTATTTCTTTCAAGTGCAGAATATTAAGAGCAGAAAATGTTGCTGTTAATCCTCTTCTGATTTCAAAATTTATGTGACAGTGAATGCAATTAATCCATTTTCTCATTACTTTTTCTGAGAAAATATGCACAGGCATGAGCAAGAAACAGTCTTGACTTGATCAAATAATATTTCAAACTCAGTTTATAAAACTTTAAAATAATGTTTCAGAATTTTAAAAAATCTATCAAGTGGCTTAATTTTTTCGTGCCTCTGTAGCTTTTCTCTTAATATAGCATTAGAGTAGCTCTGTCAGATTAAAAAAGGCAAATGTAGCTGTCTGATTAATTCATGTTTATTTTGATCACATCACATTACCTCAGACCAGAACAACATAATACAAAGTGACAGAAATGCAACTTAATCTTAAACTATGCTATTCACTTATAGGCAGAAGTATGAACTTTTGGAATGAAAATCAAATTAACTGAAAGTTCATCATCCCCTTCCCTTCATCACTCTTCTTTTTTCAAAGGTAAATACAAATATGGTGGTGTTATTTGGAAAAACCTTCATGGGAGAACCAAGTCACCCTGAAGAGGCTGGACAGAAGAAGAACATGGGAAAATAAAGGACATTACATTGTCATTTGTCAAAAAACACTTTGTATTCTGAAAAAGGCTTCCTAAAGATTATTATATTAAGAGTAGCTAAGCCTTGCTTTTGCTTTATACTTTCAGTCATTTTTAAAATGTAGATTTTGATAGCAATGACCATCTGTGGCATTCAAAGCCCATTAATTTTATTGCAGATATAAGTACATACCAATGACTTATGGAGGTGACTGTAGTCCAAGTTAGGAAGACTGACTTTTCAATTATTTTCAGATGTCTAAAGATGTGCCCTGATTAATTCCACCTTGCTGAAGCAAGTAAGTTTACAATAGTCAGGTAATTGAATCTATCATAATGGAAATAAATAGCAGCACCTGCACGAGGAGCTGTCCCATGACATGACCTGTATATGTTTCTTTTCCGAACAAGAAGTGATGGCTCCTGCAGCACTGAGACTCATCTCCTGGAGAGCTCAGGTAAGCAAATGGATCTAGAACTGTCTCATACTTAGGCAATTAAACACTACCAAACCTATCTCAGGACTAGTTTCAATTATCCAGCCAGGAAAAGGCTGGCATGTGCATGCCAACTCCAAGATGCTCCCATTCTTCCAGAGTGATTTATAATCATTTGCAAATTAGTCCTTCCTGTCTGATTCTTTCTTCACGTGTCACAAAGTCAGAGGCATAAGCAATGTATGCAGGTGTGTATATTCTTTCCTGTCCTCAATTTGCAGCAGCCAGTTATGTTGACACTTTAATAGGCTGCAGAGAATTGCTTTGTTTGGTGCTAAGATCAGAAATCGATGAATACCTTCTCACCAAAGAGAAAAACTATATGCAGTGACTATTCTGTGGTATATGAAGTCATGTGTATACTATACTGCTATTCTGGAAGTTATTTCTCAATGGAAACATTCATTATTATCCAACAACAATTATTATCCATTTCTCCCTGTGAGCCACAGCCTGGACATGTAATTGAAACAGGGAAAATATCTGCTCTCTCAATTGTGTTTTGTAATAGATGAAAATACACAATACGTGTCACACAGATAAAGTTATTGGCTTAGTAACAATCTGTTCTTAATTCTGCTGTATAGCACTTGCAAAAGATACAATAGCATCTACGTAATTTTTTGTAAAATATTGGGTTCCAGATCTGCAGCAATTTCTTTTGACTGCAGTGCAAGTTAGAAAGCTAAATTTCTGTGTACTGCCTTAAAAATTTAGGGGCAGATGTCATGCAGCAGGGAGCAAACAAAGTTGTCACTGGCCTAAGGAGATTTTTCAATGCTGTGCTGTTGGTGACATATTTAAATATCTGAAGAAACTAGCACAGTCCTTTTTTTCTGACAACAATTTGACAAATTTGACTGTCTCACCTTTGCACATCTGCACCTTTCCCTAATAATTTCTTCATACCCAGATAATGCTTATAAGTGTTCTTTTCCCTCCCTCATAATATTTACATCAAGAGGTAGTACAGAAATAAATATTTTTTTCACAGGCTTTTGATGACATTGCCTGTCAGGAATCATGCAGGCAGACTCCTCCACTCTTTTTCATTCTTAAATATGAATTACTGTAGACTGTCAAGCATTATTGTCTATTTATTCCAGGAACCATTATCTCTGTGGATAACCCAGATATTTCTTAGATTTTTATTAACATTCTTTATGACTTTTTTTAGCAATGACTATCAGGTCACTGCTTAAGGATTAATGATTAGCTGGAAGGTACCAAAGTACAATGCATAGCTGAAAACAGTTAGCTCCAGGTTCTTTTGCAAAACAAAACAATTCTCTTTCCTCCAAACCCAGTAAGTTTAAAACATTGAAAAACAGCTCTTAAATTTGAAGAATTATAAAGAACTGTATACACTGTATACAAGTTTGATTAACATTCCATCCATCTTAAAAGGTCTCTCTAATACTAGTAATTAATTCCTTTGCAACAGGTGTACATTAAATATACACTTCATGGGCAAACACCATCTGGAAAAGAGTGGGTAGAAATAAAGCAAAAAACAGCTGCTATAAAAGAAACACAATGGAAGAAACATAAATTTTGTTCACAATTTGTGTTTCCCCTTTTTCATTTTCTTTGCAGCATATTCATGGGAATATCAGAACATTGAAAACCCACTGTGATAACATTTTAATGGAAAAAAATCCAAGTCAGTTGAAAGGCAAGTATTCTGCTACTCTAACATGACAAAGTCAAACCAATTTATTTCCAAAAAGCATCTTTCATGTAAAGTACCTTAAAATTATCCATGCTGAAATATAAAATAATGAGATGGTATTCACCAGAAAAGCTTCAGTGGACTTTATAAAGACAACAGACCAAAATAAATGAAATTGTAGCTCGCTCACAACAAGTACATGAATTTCCCAATAACCCTGAAGGTAAGTTCAGATTTACACAGCGAATCCTTTTCCTTTTGCCCTGAATGAGAAAAAAGAAGAGTTTCAATGAATTTAAATTTAACTGATGTTTTCACTAGCTTTTCTTTTCCTTTATATGTATACCCTGCTATTATGACTTATCCTTTTCATTTGTTTTTATTATAATATGGCCGTAGTTATTTGACTATATCTAAGTGATAAATTGGAAAAAAAAATCATATGATGCAACTGTTAATAATGTTCTACCATATCTAATAAACAATATGAATTATTAGTAATGGTATATTTATCAACTGCTTACTATTTCTGTAAACAGTCTGGGGAAAAAAAAGGGTTTTTTTCTTCAAATTTTATTTTATGAAAAGAGGAGATTGATTACCACATATGAGAAGACAGATATCTTTTGCCATCTGTAAATCTGATCCAGCAGAGCATAGAAAGGAGTCATGTGACTTGATTACCAGATGCACCTTGTCTGACCTTCTATGTGCAAATGTCACGTCTGGTATTTCTTTACAAATTATACTCCTTTTTAACAGTTAAACAAGGCAGATAAGCAATCCTGTATATTTAGGAGGTATGATTGACACCCAAAAAAATTTTGTGCATCTTCATTAAATATTTTTCATTAAATTTCATTTCTAATAGTTTTTGAGTTATATAGACAAAAATAGGTTGTAAGATATTTCAGGATTTTCCTTGAAATGTTGAGAATTAAACATTTCTGTGAAAGCAGAAAGAAGATTCATTCTGCATTGTGTGGTCATAAGAGGAACATCCTCTGAAATATCCTTCAGATTAATTAGATGCATTTTCCACAGCTTCACTCTAATTCTTTATTTAGACATGATTTTCAGTCCCAAATTATCTATTTCCATAACTGGCCAGTTTGTGAATATCTATAGCATAGACTACTATCATCCAGGTCATTGTTCTTGTATTTTTATAAGAAAGAACTATAATTTCTTGGCAAATAACACAACCAGCCACTGTTATGGGTCTTCTAATGGTAATGCTTGCACCTGCCTTACGTATTAAGTTATTTAATTTTGATGTACTTATAAAAAACTCTTACAACAAACTTGACTTTAATGCTGACTTCCTTTTTTTTGGTTGGGGTTTTCTTTGTATTTTGGTTTTTAATGAAAAAAGTCAACAGAATCGTAGAGGTGATGCTTGCAGATGACTAAAGGATATTTTATGCATTTATAATGGCTCCAACAACTGGTGAAATTAGATGTCAGTATTTACCATTTTACTACCTAGTAACTGAGCAGAAGATGTGGAAATGTATATGTTTGCCGATATAATGAACCAGGTCATACCAGGTTATTTTATGTTGGAGATAGATCTAATAGTCTCATGGGTAAAGAGTGAAATTGTAAATAGGTAGTTATCAAATCAAATTTAACGACATACTCAGACTATTCTGTCACGGAAAATCTGTGGGGCTGATGAAGTTGGACATCTATGGTTACTTTAACCATCACTTATTTTCTTCCTTTTGTGTTATAGACAACATTAGGTTCAATTTTTAAAATAATCAATTCTAAAAAAACATCCATTGCAATATATATTTGTGTATATAGTGCCAAAATATGATTCATAGTGTCTGTTGTGAGTAGTTCCTGCTAGATAAGCAGCATGGGCAACACTAGGAAAGTAAGAAACCCAAACAAGGAACAAAAATTCCTATGATCCCTCTGATGACAAGTAAGCAGACATGTAGGCAGGATTCAAGGGTGTTAGTGAGAATATTTGTCATAGGCACTGAGTTCTAAACTAAGAGCCAGGCTGGAAGAGAGACAATCCTTTAAGGACAGAAAGGTCTGAGAGGTTGCTTTTTTGCATACATTTTTATCACCCGCCATAAAAAAGCTTCAGTTATGATTCTGTCTTTTATTAAAGCTTATCTTTAGAGTGTGTAAGCTTTTCATGTGGCTTTTGTTATATTTGCTTTAAGTAATGTTAGACTTACCTAGAAGCTCTGTCTGACTCAAGGTCTGATCAGAGGTCCATTTAACACTTTTTTTTAAATTCAGATATAGATTACAAAAAAACCTCAAAAAACACTTGCACTTGCTTTCCTAACTTATATGTTATGGTTTTATAGACATGGACTTAGCTCACCAAGTTGTGGAAAACTGTCTTAGTTTAAATAAAAAATAAAGTGCAGTTGGAAGTGTTTAGAATAGTTATTTATGAAAAAATACAACTGATCCTCTGACATTGTGCTAAACTTTGCCAAAAAGAAGAAAATTTGAAAATCAAAATATTTAACTCCAAATGAACTACTTTTTTATTAATTTCAAAGAAAGTGCTCAAGACTATATTTGCACATATTAAAAAATGAAGGAAAACTGATCTTTTGTCTGAGCTTGATCAGCTGTTTGGTGTCTGGTGTTGAGTTTTTAGTTTTTGGCTACTGAACTTGTAAGTCAGTGTCTCAGCTGTAAGAAGAAAGCATTCACGCTTTTATATAAGGATACAGCTACTTGGAAATAGCTCTTGTTTGATTTTGCTGAAAGTTAGGTTCCTCTCAAAAAACCACAGGTCAGAAACAATAGATTCTGGAATGCTGGTTATACATCAGATTTTCATAATTTTCCAGTTTTCTAGGATCGAACGATTTCTGAAATGAGCATTTTTACACTCACTTTTGGTGCCCTAGTCACAAGGAGAAGAGGTAAAGAAGATTGTGCCAGAATCCTGATTCCATGCACACTGCTAATAATTTTTTTCTTCTTACAGATTTCAGAAGCAGACTATTTATTTTATTTCAGAGGGGTTTTTGTCTCTGGTCAGAGTCCAATGATTTTAACATGAGAACATTTTTTCAAATACATGTAAATCCACTTTTTGAAAGCATTTCACTTTCCCCAAAGTTTTCTTCACTGGCAATCATTAGCTTAATATTCTTCTCCAATGAAGTTGTCTAAAAAATTTACCCTTAGGAGTATAGCTCCCACTGTCTTCCTTAAAAAAGTGAAGCCTTTTAAAGTTTTTTTAAAGTTAAATGTTTTTTAAAGTTTTCTCCATTCCCATTGGTAATGTGTCCCTCATATTTCCTTCTCTCCCAGAAAGTCAATGTCCTCTCTAAGGCTACTACAAGAGACTCAAAACTACATAGTATAATTCAGTAACACTTAAGCCATGTATTGTGAGCTATTTTTGTCCTCAATATGGTAGAGAGGATTTGACCAACAGTTTGCTATCTGCCTGCCCATAATACACAGAACTCACTGCACTTCTGTGAACAAATATATACCAGCTCACCAAGAATCCTGCTCATATCTTCATGACTTCAGAGTTTTGTACAAATAAGGTGTCAATTGATAGTCCTAATGGTGATTAAGCCCTGCAACAACTTAGAAAATTAACGTGCTCTATCAATGAAACAGGAATGAATTAATAATGGGTTCTGGTTTGCTAGAGGAGGTGTGAATAACTCTATTGATGCTAAACCCATTGGTCCATATTTACACAGTATACCTGAAGACTACTTGTCATGCAAAATTAAAGGGCTTTGGGACAGCTTCAATCACAGCAGAAGAGTTCTAGCTACCGGATAATCATTTTTATGTGTGACTTAATATGAAAAACAACACTCAGGTTTCCAACTCACTGTGACTAAAGTGACACACTGCATAAAATATATATGCAACAGAGATAAAAAGTATATTTAACTTTATGTGGGCATGTATGGCTCATTGAATGCTTTCACACTTTTCATGTGATTTCTTTGAAAAAGCTATGAAATAGAGTGTACCAGGGAAAAACCTTTTTATAACAAAGTATAAAAGAATTGCTGATGGATAGTAACTGGCAACCAGATACTAAAATGAAACTTTAAAAATTATTTCATCATAAAAATAACCAAAAAATAAAGGAGATCTGTGTCTTTACTGAAGAAAAACAGTTAGATTCCCTTGTGCTACTATAAGTCATCAATAAAATAAGTTTATTAATGTTACATAGCAAAGACACAAATGAGCAAAGCTATTATTGTGCCAAGGGTTTTCTCTCTAATATTGCATCAATATCAAGGTGACTTTATCCAGAAAAATCTGGCATAATATTTTACCTACAACTAACAAAGTGACACAGAACCTTGAACACTTTATGTAGCAAAACCAACTGCATATTATTTTTCTGACTTAAATGAACATAAAAGCACATATTTACTCTTAAACCACTTTTTAGTGTAGTACTCTTTAACACTCCCTTTGACAATTGCTTTCAGATTGCATTCACTGCACTGCTGCAGTTTTTTGACCATGATATTTTCTGTTGCTAGCATGATAAGACACCTTTATAATCTCATAAACAGCAGGTGCAAGGACAATTTATAGTGTGGGAAATTTGGAAATCTGATAGCAAACATTTTTGGTTTGTTTCTCCGAACATTTAACCAATACGTTCTAAAATAAGAATCTGATTCACTACAGCACAACCAATGCTTCTTACATTAGGGGCTACTCTCACTATTCTAGTGTCTACCTTTTTTTTCTTTCTTTTTTAGTATAAATACTCATCAATTCTTCCACTGCTCCTTGCATCTTGAAAACACTTGTATTTTTGCTTGCACAGGCCAAAAGAGAAGCTTTTAGAGTATCTTTGAAGAAATTTTGTCATGTTATTCCTGGGAAAGCAGCACACCATTTTCTGAAAGCAGTAAGTGTCTGGTGCATGCAACGAAACTTTGGCTTTGTGATTTTAAATGTTTTACTGCATATTTTTGATGGTATCTTATAATGGTTTTATTTAGGATAAGATTTGGGATTTCAACTATTTCAGTTCACCTGTTCTCTTTGTTCCCACACAGTCTCCAGAGATCAATTCAAATACTTTGTTGAAGAGAATAATGCTTTTACTTTGATTAAGTGCTCACATTTATATAGAGATGTTTTACTTAAGGTGAAATTTTCTTGGGTGAAGACTACTTCCTTAACAGCTTAAAATTTCCTCTCAGAAAATCTTTAGATCTTGAGAATGCATGATCTCCTTGTGAATATGGATTCTCATTTTCTATTACAACAAATGCTTTAATCCTTGGTATTTAAAAGAAAACCTTGCATGAGTACCAGCACAGCAGTGACATATCCAAGGAAATGGCTCTCTTGCTGAACTGGCTGTATCTTTTGAATTAGAACTTTTTTTAGACTTTGAGTGATTTGTTGCATAAACTCGAATTATTTGTCGGTTGTGTCTGTAATTCAGGTGTAATTTCTAACTTTAAAAATAGGTGAGCAAGAAAGAATGAATCATAATTTGCTGAAGTTTCCTAGAAAAGATTTGATGTCTGAGTATCCTGGGGCAATCAATTTTTATTTAATCTTTCTTATTTGTATTAATAAGTCTTCAATTAGTTAATATTTCAATTACACTAATAAATTATAGACTTTAAAAATCTGGTATTTCCTTTAAACTTATAAGGACATTTTGGGCTTAACAGAAAATACTCAAATATCTTGACATCAGATGTCTACATGTCTTTTAGTACACCTTACCGGTTTGTCAATTGTACTTAGGTCATCAAGTACTTTGAAGTAGAAATACCAGTTTGTTTTAGCTCAGTAAAGAAGGAAACTAGCTACCAAAATGGGTCACAGAACTTCAGAATCATAGAATCACAGAATGTTTTGGGCTGGAAGGGACCAGAAAAACCATCTAGTTCCAGCCATGACAGGAACATCTTCTACTAGATCAGATTATTCAAAGCACCATTCAACTTGGCCTTGAACACTTCCAGGGATGGAGCACCCATATCTTCTCTGGACAACCAGTTCCAGTGCCTCAACAGCTCACAGTGAAGAATTTCTTTCTAATAACTAGTCTAAATTTACCCTCTTTCAGTTTAAAGCCATAAACCCTTTCCCTGTCACTACATAAAATTGTAAAATGTCCCTCTCCAGCTTTTCTTGCAGGCCTTCTTTAGATACTGGAAGTCTGATGCGTATCTCTTTGAAGGAATTATAGAAAATCAGAAACAGAGATACTTTTTGGCTATAGCAGACACTGAACTGAACACAGAGTTGAGTTAAAAGTCTAGTTAATATCCACAGATTTAGATAACCCTGGTTTAGACTTTAGGTCAATCTTTCTGACCTATCTTAAAAGAACATAGTACTAATAATATTGAATTTCAGCTGAAATGAAAGCATGAAAGAATAAATAGAGGGAAACAATATATTTCTAATTCTTTTCTATGCATAATTTTACCATGCTCACTTTTGTTTGAGAATTCCTCTGAATCAGGTAAAGAAGTGCAACAAAAATTTATTCTGGAAATTGTCTGAAAGTCTCTCATGGCATCTAGCTAATTAGGAAACACTGGTTATCTGAAAATCAAATATAGATTCTTTCCATTCCAGTGTAGCACTCATCAATTGCCTGCATAAATATATAGTATTGTGTATTTAGATCAGATTGCAGAGTTTATTATATAACATTTTACATTAGACTTGTTGACCTTTGAACTCATAAGAATTTACAACGAGGTTTAATTTGTGTTGTGTTCAAAACAATTTCACTTATACCATACGAGTGGAGTTTCTTTTCTTCCAGAAACACAGTTTAAATAGATATTGCTTGTGAAATATCTAAGAGAAAAGGGAAATTCCATTAAAAATAACTATGGTAATGATTCTTGCCACATTTTTTTTCTCTTAAACCCCCATTAGCTTCCTAAGCTTAGTGGAAGAATTTGAAAAAAGAAATGCCTAGATCTGTGTCCTGGAGATTATGAAATCCAAGCAGTTTAACATGAACTTTGTGGCATCAGGTGGTATGATCAACATCTGTTTAATATTCTACTGTTTTAGTTAAGGTTATCTGAGATACTTAATTTTTCTGAATCAATGCAAGCTCTGGAAATAGCATCCTAGATGTAAATAATAGCTGAGAACTTGGCTAAAGTTAAGAAGAATTAAAAAAAGTCCACAAATAATTCTTCACCCAGAATTTGTTACTCTATCTAGATAAGAGGTCACTTTATCTACCCACTGCCAGGAAAACTTAAACAAGCCAACTTTCTGCTATAACTGCAGTTTCATGGTCTGAACATGGTATCACTGAGACCAAAATCTTAGAAATTAGAGAAATGAATTTGACATTCATGTGGCAAGGAGATCTTTCCACTGTACTGGAAAATCTTTTTTTAAAGAAAAAAAAAAAGAAGCTAGCAGAAGGCATTGCCTTTGTGCCTCAGGGCACAGACTCACCCTCAGCTGATGATTAGGAAGTGAATCAGCTAATGCACTATCAGCTATAGGGACTATTCTTGCTGTTTCCACTGAAGTGAGTAGGCCTAACTTCTGGTGGGAATAAAATGCTGAACTAGAGAGATCTTTGGTCTGATTTTTATGGCGGTCCTGGTATTTCATAAAAACCCTTCTCCATTCAGTTCTAAGATAGTTTTAAAGGGTCATTTGTTAACTCTGTCTGCAAACATATAAGGGCACTTGAACCAGTGGAGCTCCAATTCCATCCAGAAGCATTAAACCTTACTAGAGGCTTTTAAAATAATTAATAGTCTGAGTAAGTTCATTATCATTTAAGATCTATTTTAGCTACACATATTAATATTCTGTTTTTGTTGCGAGGCTATTTAGATACTGCCATTCATTGATAATAAGTCATTTATTCCTCATTAACTGTTAGGATGGATGTAGATACTCATTATAGCAAGACAACAGACTCATTTAACTGCACACAGTACTTGATTATACACACGAACACTGACTGGAATGCAAATTTCCTTCTACATAAGTCTCATCTTGTTTGTTGTTCTCACCATGGGATAAAGTATCTTATCTGCTGTACTTTTTTCTTTTCTAGTATCTGTCTTAAATGGCACGGAAGAACATAATAAAGATTTGTGATTATCTCAATTTGGGTAAATACTGGGACAAGAAATACAGATTTCCTCACATAATCTGCTATTCAGTTTTAAAAATGTTCTGTGAAATCATGTAACCTTGCTTGACAGTTCTCCTAAAATAAGTCGAATCTTAAAACAGATGAGATTCAGATTTTGAAAATGTAAGGCTTTAGCAAATACTCATTACACTGGTCTTGGACACAAGCTTTTGTTTTCCCCTGAAATACCAATACTCTGTGTCCCAACTACTAAAATCAAAGGCCAATCTCTCCCTGTCAATGGAAATAAATTATATTCTCTGTCATCTTCTGCTCTACATTAAGTGTGATGAAAGTGACGACATTTTTTCTCTGTATATTTGTTATTTTGTTTGCTTTTTCTTTTCAGTTTTACCTGTTTACATTTATTGAAAATCATTGTTTGTATATGCAGAAGGACTGCAATCATCCTTCTGTTATTAGTAAACACATCTATCTAGTAAGTACATCCATGACTGGGGCATTGTACAAGCCTTTTAGTAATGTAAGAAAATTACAGCTTAGGGACAAACAGGCTTTGTGTGGCAGGTAGGTCAGGACTATCTGCTCTATCTCATGAAAGGAGCTATGACTCAGTAACACAACTGCATTTTTGGATGCAAACAATATAAGATAACTTTGTATTATTTTCCCATGGCCTTATTCAAGGCTTCCCCACTGTAAACATATATATGCACACCTTTTGCAAGATACAGTCTCATTCCCAGGTAGTGTACATAGGAACTTTTCTGTACGATCAAGGATGTGTGCCCTTTCTGAAGGTAAATAGCTCTCTTCTTTATTGGAAACAGTGGCTCTGCATATTCCTTCTTGAAATTCAGAGGACAGGCAACGGAAGTGTCCAAAGCAGCTTAAAAACTGGAGGGAGAACAGAGTTATGCTTTAGACAAGAAAAAAAAAACTTCATCAAGTCAGTTGTCCCAGTTTTGCTGTTTGGCTGGTGGAAGGCCTTGCAGAGAAGTTATCAGCTGCCTAGAGCAATAGTTCTTTCCCACTCTGAACTGAGAAAATTGCATTAGTCTTTGTCACCAATTAACACTTCACATGCAGAAATTCAGGGTTTTGGTGTGGATAAGGTCTTTTTAGATTTCCTTCGGCATACTGAGGCGACCCCATTTAAGCTGGCATTGTGTCATATGCATATGCAGACAATGTGATATCTACATGTGGTGGTGCATTTATATGTAATGTCACACATACATCATATGTGTATTGTTGCATATGATGTACCTATAAATGGTAACTTAAAAAAAAGTTATAAACCAATAATATTTTATTATTTTATTTTCTTTCATATTTGGAATTTATCAAAGTTGAACCATGTAGTGGTTTTCAGTTCACCGATTCAAATTTTTGGCCACATGCCAGCACACTTACCAAAATTTACCTGATGTTTGCTGGGAGATGAGGATTAGGAGTAGGCAAAACAGGCTTAAACTTTATAGAATATAAAGACTGTTTATTAATAAACCTAAGACAAAGAAAAAAACCAAGAAAAAAACAGAACAAACTCCTCAGACCACCCCTCCTCCCCCCACCTCTCCAATTCTTTTTCTCTGACAACACACAAAAAGACAACACTTCGAACTCCAGTCAGTTTACCACCTCTGAAATAGCCTTTGTCTCAGTTCATTTAGGGGGAGAAGTCTCTTTTGCTTATTCCATTTATTCTCTGTAAGAAAATACAGTTTTTTATGGGTCTGCAGCCTCACCACCAGCTGCCACCCGGGAAGAAAGATCTGCTGGTGGAGGACTCCTCCCCCCACACCAGCAGCCTTCCCAAAGCCACTACAGGGGGGTCATGACAGTCCATGGGGTACCTTTTTAAGGATGAGCAATTCTATTGCAGCAGCGAAGAAAATCCCCTTCTTCTATGACTAGCAACACAGGTTCTCTTGGCAACACAAGTTCTCCAGTATTCCCCGGTGCCAGGGACAGCTCACAGCATCTTCTGTGTCTCAGCTCAAGCTTCAAATCGGACTGCACTTATTTCAGCACCTTCTCATCTCCACCCAGGTGCCTTGGCTCACTGGCTGCCGTTAGAACATCACATCCCCCCTTTGGACTATTCCGTCATATATTACAGGGAATTCATTAGCTCAGTCCCAACCATAGTTCTACAAAAGAATTTTCAGCTTCACTTTCAAAGCACTTCTCATACACCTCACTCTAGGCATCGGTTCTGCTTTCCTCACTGACTGCAAAGTCTTTATGCTGCATTTATGTAGATGTCCTCACTCGTTCCTCTCTCTGTGCAAGGAAGGATGGGTGTCTGTAAGTTTAGTCCAGGCATGGATAGAGTTCATTTCTCTCTCTCTCTCTGGCAGTGTGACGATCCCGTGCTCCCTGCCGGGCTGTTTGAACAGGTCCGAGCTGGATGCCAGAAGCTCTCAGAGTCTCTGTGCCTGGCTCTGCGGAGCTGGCTCGGCCTGCTGGGGCCATCTGGGCCCGGGGTGACAGGGCAGGGCCTGGCCCGAGCTGGATGGAGTCCGGCCTGGTCCTTGCCTGGCCTGGAGCAGGGGCCTGGCTCTCCCTCTTGTGTAGCTGACACACCGGCTGAGCTGGATCTGCTGAAAATTCCAGCCGGTTCCTCCTCCATGCCTGCCCGGCTGCAGTGGCACGGCCACTCCAAACCTCCCTTCCTCACCCCTCCCTCTGGTGGGGGGGAAAGAAGGCCCAGAAGGCCCAGCCTTACCGGGGAGAGAAGCAGAGGAGCTGCTTCACTTTGAGCAACAGCAGGCAAAAAGAGGAAGAGGCTCAGAGGTTCTCTGCTTATATATGGTTCTTTCCTTGAAGGCGGATCAACTTTTTAGTTGGTTTACCTACATATCAATCCTTAAAACTACCTGGTTATTGGCTCTCTCTCTCAGGAAGGAAGTTGTATCCCTTCCTGCAGCATAGGTCACTTCCTAGATTTTGACCCCTCCTGACTAACCCACGACAGACCATCTAGATTTTAAGAATGAATGTCCCAAATAAACATTTTGAAAAGAAAACTTAGGAAGCAATCTGTGTGATCAAAACATACTTCTACACTGCAGAATAAGTCCACTGGAAAAATTTGACTGGCCTTATTTGAAACCTTCGGATAGGAAGGAGGTACGGCATCCAGTATCTTGCAGGATTAAACTTTCAAAGGTCTATAAAAAAAAGCCGGTGCAGAATATGCTGTTTATAGGAAGTAATACTGCTGCCTCCAAGTGCTCCTAATTTCTACCAGCTGAAACCAGTTTTCCTGATAATATACTCTCAAAAGGAAATCACATTAAAGACTTTTTTCATCAACATTTGTATTTTCTATTTTCTTGCACTTCCTTTCATGTCCCTAGAAGTTTTTGTTTTCTAATGGCAAAATATATTTTGGAAATTCTGCTACCAAGAAAAAGATGTCAAATTAATGCATCTGTGAATAAATAATATAAAAGACTACAAATATTTTTGAATCAGGCATTGGAGAACAAAAATAGGCAACACTATAATTTGTCATAGATTTCATGGCCAGAACATCTTTTCATACTATGTCATGCTGCCAGAATTATGCAAATGCATGTTTTATTAGGTTAATTCACTTGATAATTTAGATGCCAAAAAAATAAAAAATATCTACTATTTAAAAATCCTACTAGTAAGGAAATTACTACAAATATAATTTTCTAAGTGGACCATAAAACTGAAATTCCTGTTATTCCATGAATCTCCCCAAAAATATAGGAAATAATTTCATTATGCTAGTAAGCCATACTGAAAGTTTCAATAAAGCAAGTGCTATTTATACTTTTCTTTAAAGTGCACAGTTTAATTGGCAAAATGTCAAGGCTGATTCAATCAGATTGGTGGCATGATCAGTGACAACATTCTTCAAGTATTCTGATTCACATTAGAAATTGAAGACATATGTTGTGGGAGAAGATGCTTTAACAATGAAAATATTGCTAGTTCAGACAGATGGTAAGTTTTTAGTAAGGAAAATGAGAGCAAGAATATGACAGCTGAATAAAAGTTAAAACCTATTAAAACTGACAAGGTCAAAGATTGCATGGGACAAGAAGGAGGTGGATTTCAATATAACTGTTAAAAATAATACTTTAAAAAGAAAAGTTTTCTCTCCATAATGATCTTCATCATGAAAAATGTTTGCATTTTTTTTTCCTAGATGCATAACTGGTACGAATCAGGCACTGTTGGGAGAAAAAAAAAGTCCCTGAAATTCATTCAAAGTTTAGCCCTTTTTAGCTTGCACATCAATTCTGCTTTATTTTCCTAGATTCTTTATTCTGAAGTACTCATTCAAGGCCAGATTGTGTAGCCTGTATTCATACGAGTGAATATGTAAGTTCTTCTGCTATAGCCAATAAATTTAATTGGTTATTTATAGATTGACAATACCATATGGGATTTTCTGTTCCTTTCCAGTTCCAGACAGTGACTTTAGATCTTTGGCCATTATTTCATTTCAACTTCCTTTTTTTTTTTCATTTTGGCAGGTAAGTGTTCTTATTTTATCTCCTAGTTAAGATTATATGTCTATATGTTTATACTTAATTAGGTAGACTTAAATTTGGTGTTAGGCATCAAGAGCACTTTTCAAATAATTCAAATTTGAAAGCTTAAAAGAAAAATAAAAACCTGAAATCTAAAACATTAGAATTACATCCATTTTATAAAGCCCACCTCTAAATGTCAGATTCCAATCACAATTTATAAATTAAACAACTTAGTCAGTGTTAAATAATCTCATAAAAAAAGAAAAAAAGATACAGAAATAGAGTAAATACTCTGACTTGAGATAAAATTGTACGAAGACTAGTTTGAACATATCAGTCATTTTATTTACTTTGCATCATGATAATATGTTTTATGCTGAAAAGAAAAAAAACTCCTCTATAAAACATTAAAGAACAATATTTTATTTATGGTTATGCAGGCTTGAAATTATTCATCCTAAAATCACATTGAATCTTGAGAAAACCTTTAAAAATTAAATTAAATTTAGGAGATGCTGGTTGTCTAACACTCAAGATCCAAAATTCTACTATTCTAGATTAGACAATATTTTCTTAGAACTGTAATGCTGATCCAGCCTTCTAAACAGATCCCATTAGTTCATTGATGTTTATATCAGGCTTTTACTTTCTCCAGTAAATACTATCTGGGAAATTTATTTTACCAAATAGCTACCAATATTTGATGTTATCTTTATTAGGTGAGTGTCATTAAAAGGACAGAGAAAGTTGCAAGATAGTTATTGTAAAGAATTATATTTTCTGCCTAGCACTAAGAAAAACTTCATTAAAGGTATCTGCTGGATGACACTGCTGCTTTACTGTGTATTGATCAAAACCTTCTTTTAATAATTCTTATAACAGAAATAAAACACACAACGTACCCAGTTGTGGCACACTCAGGAATTTAGGACAAATCTATACAGCACTGCCTCAACTCTTATTTACAATTTTGTATCTACAATACTTGGAGTGCTTAAACTTGAAACAGACAGTTCTCCTTCTGCAGTATTTAGTAACACAATGTCATATCCCAACCATTTTTAATAACGTTGCCTCTTACCTTTTACAGGAAGGGAAGAATATGCAGATGTATTATCTAGGCTTACATGGGTGCCATTATCAGAGCAGAATAGAACTGACAAAGTCTTGAAATCTGCTTTGCTAATCAGCACTTTCTGATGACAGAATCCCCTTTCAGATGGTGTGTTAAGGACAGGTGATCTGGCATGTAGGGGTAACCAATACTAAGTCACCTAAAAATAGTATTTCCACTTTTATTGGTGATTATAAAAGATCAGAATATGCATTATCTCTCTCAGTCAACCATAAATTCAACAGAATTCAGCATGAAAAATAACATCTATGTTCTACAAAAGAAAAGTGAAGACTGTGTAAGGAAGTCATTAGGAAACAAAGAAACTTCTGAGACATTTCTCTTTGATTTTTGAACATATATTTATGTGTGAGAGAATAATAGGCACGCCTTTATACTACCTTCATTAAACTTTCGGAGTTAGGTATTTCACAGTGTGTAACAGTCCCATGCCAGAATCCTTCTGTAACAAATTCTTATTACAAAAGGAATTATATCCTTTCTTCACTCTAGTCATCAAATGATTATTGCGTGCTATATAGGCGGGATTTCAGAATGCATTACTGGACTTTATCATAGCAAATAAAGGCTTTTCTGCAGGAGTAAAAGTATTTTTATAGTGTGGACAAAGCTTTCCTTTCCTTTGTAAGAAAACATCAAACCTCCATCCCTCAGGACTGATGTGTTTTTACTGAAAGTGTAATTCCTTCTGATCCAATTGTGAGTTCCAGCTGTATTAAGACTGAGGGCTGGAAGTCTGCCACATCTATCTAGAATTTTAATTAGATAAATTATGTGCTTAGACTTAAGCAAAAACCTAAACTCTTGCTCGGTTGGGATCTATGTCAGTACCTTGGCAGGAGCTCAATAAAAACAGCCAAAAGAAATTAACGAAAGAAGGGCTTTTTTAAGGTAATGACTTCACCTATGACTTCACTGAGTGTACAGTCAAGCCCAATAACTGATGAAGAAGTTTAACTTAAACATAGAATAAAATTTATATGGTCTCTTAGACAGCAGTGTGAGATGAAGCCTTGTTCTACCTGTATGCAAAAGACTCCTAGGCACTTCATGATCTTAGAGCAACTAATTCCTCTTCAAAATTTTAGAAATATCCAGGGTTTTATATTTTTTAAACTGTAAATAGACCAAAACAGAAAATCCATGACATTTGAACTGTAACTTGTAAAATAGTTTGCTACCTAGAAATGAATAAAAATTCATAGAAAATTGATTTATCCTCCAAAGGTACTTGACAGAATACTTTCCTAATATGCAAATCAGGGCAATTAATTTTTCACTATTTTAGAATTGTTATAGATTTTTTTATTTCTTTATCAGAATTAAAATTAATTATTATATCCTGGCTTAAACAAATAGACTTGCTTCCTTAGGAAAGCAAAATAAAGTTCATGAAGAAAGCAGTCACTAACTGGAATGAAACGTTATGGTGAGTATTTAAACTGCAAGAGAAGGAATTCACACGCAAAACCATGTATCTAACAAAATGGAAAAATCCCTCCTGCAACACAACCCTTCATGTAATTTGTTTTTTTTTTGGCTCTCCATTGTTAATAATAAATGGGGTTAATATTTTCCTTATATAAATTTAAGGCCAAATCTTCTATCTACATTGCTTTTTTGCCCATCCAAAACTTCTCAGTGTCTTCCTCAGTGCATTTCTAGATCCTCTAAGACGTTGATTTGATAACTTAAAACATTATATTTTTCTGAGTCTTCTTTATGTTAGGGTAGACACAGCACATCACAATCAGTGTTCATATTTTAATATGAACTTGCATTTCAGTTCCTCTTGCAATCTAATATTTTAATTGCAAATTCAGGTTTTGCATTTTGAGAAAATACATTTCTTCTTCAAATGAAGCTTAGCTCACCCTGCATTCTAAATAGTCATAGAATCTTCCAGATTAAATAGAAGTGCTGTAGCTAGTAGAATAAATTAGTAGTTGACCCAAACAGTGAAAGCAGAGATTGGAACTTAAATTATTTTTTGATTTTTACACTGGAGAAAAAACTTGTTTTGTTTGATGCAAAAAGGTATTCTCATCATATGATTGTTGCTTAAAGGAAAATCAAGTGGTCAGGAAAAATTAAGATCTAACAATTACAACATTTAGTTTTGAAACCATGTTGTTAACTGGGGATCCTGACAGACAGAAATAAAGTTATCAATTTTACCTGTTAATTACAAATGACTGGAAAAAGAAGAGAGATGTCTGATTTCCCAAATAAATGTTCTTTGATCTCCATTTGGGCTCTTAGCAGCCAAGGAAGTGAATGAAAAATTGTGTAGAAACTATGCCCAGAAGAAATAATTAGCTCCTTCTTATTTAAAAGTCCCATTATACTTACATAGGTGAATCAGGAGCAATTCCACAATTTCATGGAAAACCTGAAATACGTAATGTGTCATAAACACATTGGTGTGCCTCAGATTGTAACCCTACTCATTAAATTTTTCAGCCACCTGAATGCATTGGGCCCTGATATTGTACCAAGATAAACAGCTGAATTCACAGTGGATGAGATGTGAGGAACATGAGAAGCATCGTGCTTCTATTAACCTTAAGGGTTCTGCAGTCACTCATTAACACCAAACAGGTAGACGATATTTGTAAAATCTCTTCTGGGATTTTTCTTCTTTGCCGTTAGTTACATGTGATATGGGAGGGAATGAATACCCACATGAAACTCTAAACCCCTTTTTATTTTTTATTTTTTAGAAAAAAAGAGACCAACTAAATATTATCCACATGTTTATAGCATCTGCATTCTAAAACTATCATAAACTAAGCATGTATTAGATAAACTAAGAGAGAAAATATTTACGTATAATGTGAAAATCAATTTTTAGGCGTGTTTGCACCCTTATAGAAGTGGCAAGTTCAAAATAAGTAACTATCACGTCTCTGAGTCTTCTGAAATGGAGAAGAAGAGAGCATTCAAACCTCTCAGAAACTTTTGAGCATTTCCCAGTTGTATTTCTGAGTCAAAGGAAAGCTCTGTATCTAACACCATGGGTGTGGAGATAAGCATTTTTAAGCTACCAGGTCTGTGACTCCTCCTTCCATCACTCCTCTGTATGTTCTTATGTAAAAGGCTTCTGTTCTTTATGTGTCACTCAGTAACATGGTTTGGTAACCAATTATCCCTTAGAAATTTTGTTTATAATGAAAGACCATTTTATGTTAGATTTTGCAGTTCAACCACTCTTATTTTCCAGAACACAGGGCAGTGATCCTAGAAAGATTTTTAATTTATTTCTTTTTTCAATCATCACTCATTAGGAGAAAGGATATTTGCTCTTAAATCATAGGTAAAATTAAATAATGCAGTTAATCATAAAAAGAAATTGAAACAAATTCAGCAAAAGAGTATTTAGATGACAGGTTGAAGACTGACATGTATCTCTCAATTATAATTGACAACATTTTATTATCTAAAGGAAAAGAAATTAAAATCCTATATATATACTTGTCTATACCTCTAAATATTTTGGGAATATGTAAGTAGAAGAATAAATGTGAGACATCATTTAATAATAAATATTAATATGACAATAGAAATTATCTTTAAAAAAATTGATTTAGAAAAGAAATGGGGCTTCTTTGCATTGCCTATCTTATGCTAGTTGGACTGTTCCTATGCAAATAAACGCCATGTTTACTTCAGCTAGTCACCTAAAACTCAGTTTACATAAACTTGTTGAACACTTATACAGCATAAGCAGCATAATTTATTTGGCAGCATCCTAATTAATTTGTATTTCACCACTTTAGAAGTGGGGTTGAAATTTATTTTATTTTTAATAAGCCTTATGTTACTGAGGTACAGCTTTGCCCTCACAGTTTTATGACAAGAAGGATTACAGGGTAAAGAAGATAAATTAGACAATGAAGTGGATTCTCTGCTTTCCATGGCTCTGGTATGTAGTTACTTGATGGTGATTTTCAACCACACTACTTAAATAAAAAAAATTCTTAAATAAGAATAGCTTTTTCATGCTGTAGATCACTTATATTATATTTGTAGTAATATTGTTGGCATTCAGAAGTCTGTAAATATTTTTTATAGTCTACTAAAGTGTTAAGATGTGGCATTTATCAAACCAAGGAAAACACAAAGAAAAATAAACTGCGCTACTGTGAATTAAAAGATAACAAAGCCAATACAGTAGCACTGATTCATAAAGTTTGTATACTTCTACACTCAACTATGGCTAGAATTCCATCATATTGCCAAAAACTTTTACTCCTTTGGTCTTTGAACTTCCCTCCGTTACCACAGAGAATTAGAGGTGAGTTAATCATAAAATCATTGGTTTATTTGAAATAGTGCACAAGTAAATTCTATTTGCTGGTATTCGCAGCCTTCTTCACCCTTACACCAGTTTCTGACAGAGGAGGAGGCAATCATGTAAGTCAAATGTTTAGCCTTTGACAAAGAAAGTATTTTATCATCAACACATTATTACAGGTTGCAGATTTAGCTCAACTTTTGGAGGGGCTAGAAATTTTCAGAGAGAATGGCCTGGCCTACTTTTGTTACTTAACCACTATAAATTTTGGCTTGGATGTATTATTTGAACACATTAACTACTGAAAATATATATTTATAGAAGCATATGTCAGATAAGTAGTATACCTTTCTTTTTTCTTTCTTTTCAACAGTAATGGTCTACAGGGTTTTTTTTCCTGGTTTGATATATGAATATTTCTGGCAAGAGAGAAAACTAAAATGTACATAAGCATTTTTGGAATTCGGTGGTAACAGCAAAGATCGTTGTAATATCATAATTCATCAACTATTATAGATCTTGATTGCTGTTACTTTCATTTGCAGATCTCTGTAAAACTCTTCTAAAACAGTGGTATTATATGGTCAAGGGTAACTTGCAAAGGAAGTTTTAAATTTTCTAATAAACTAGAACATATGAATATATGGCATAAGATAATACATACATATATTTTCTTACAATTTTCATTTAGCCTTACTGATTGTGAAGCTAAACCCAAGACTAAATCCGCAGCAATTTCCTTAGGTTCAGTGTTTTGCAATGGAGAAGTTCTCAAGGAGAGTCAAGCTCAAAAATCTGTAATCAAAAATGTATGGTGATTTTTAAGAAGTTTTTTGAAAAGCACATTTTATATTACAGTTGCATAACAGGAAAATAGTTAATGAAAATACATTTTGAAAATAAATTTAATACATTTTAGACTGACAACTCAGCAATACGAATCAGTCAAGTTGAATGACAACATAAATGCTATGCCAAGAATTCTATAATTAAGGTGATTTTTCATAGTAGTTTTGGAATTAAAGTGAAATCTGACAGTTTGTCTCTGGAGGAAATGGTAATGGAGATACATCTGACCAGACTCTAATTGCGTATGGGTGCAGTATGCTATTTTCTTAAAAACTAATAGGTTTATTTTTTAACCAAAATAAAGGAACCCTTAAACAACCAGCATAAGTAAGTTGAGTAAGGTGAATATAAACTAAAATTCAGTCCAGATTTTTGTCCCTGTAATAGCTCAGACTGAAAGTGTAGCATATTCCCACAAAGTACATATCAATGCTCATACAGAGATCTTCCAGAAAAATCAGCAGCTCTAAATTTAAAGAAGAAAATAAGCCCATAAAATTAGAAAATTAAGGGATTTAAGTTGCTATCTAAATTATAACTTCAGCTCAATCAGTTGTAATAACGCTTTCTGCTTATACACAGACTTTTGGAAATTACTGTTGCAGAAATGTAATGAATGTAAGACATTAAAGTGGCCACAAGAATGAAATCTTTCAGATGTTGTAAATGTTTTCTTTCCTTATATTTGGTTGAACTGCAATGCAATATACTTTCTTGACTGACAGCTAAGTTGACTCTTACTATCATACATCTTACCAATATACTCTTAGAAGTCTATTAGAGGCCAGGAGCTCTTTGCCAAATGTGAGCCAAGAAGACAATCCCCATCCAAAGAATTTTCAAACTAAGTAGAAGACGAGACAACAGATGGTCTGAGACAGATGGTTGCAGGCTATGAGTGGTAAAATAAAGCCCAGAGATGATACTAGGCAGTGGTTTTAAAACTCTGTAAGTTTAACGATTGTCAGATGCTTGAAGATAGCATGAGAAAACAGAATTTTAATTGGGATTCTGAGGAATTGCAATGAAGATCTGAAGATATCTATAGGGGTTTTTTCATTGGATGAAATTAACTTTTTTAATTAATATATATATATGTCTATATAGTTATATATAGACATATATATTCAAGCATACATAGATAATTGTCCGAAAATCTTGTAAATGATGATAAGTTGTATTTGGTCATAAGATTCCCCTCACTAAGGTGAGATACAGTGATAGATAAAAGGTAATTTAGACGAGAACCTGAAAAATATGGTTCAGGAAACAACTAATTTACCAGTGCTGAGATAGCTTTGTTATCTCATGGCATTGGGTTTGTATGGACAGGTTTTGGCAGTGGGGTGAGCTCTAGGGGTGAGCTGCCAGAAGCTTCCCTCATGTCCAACAGAGCCAATTCCAGCCGGCTCCAGAACACATCCACTGCTGGCCAAGAACAACCCAACCAAAAAAGGTAGTATTCCCTCTGTGACAATGTATTTAAGAAGGAAAAAAGAATTATAGTGCGGATGTAATTGTGTTCCAGTTGCAGAGGGAAGTGAAAGAGTGGCTTTGGTGGGCACCTGTCATCTATCCAGGGTCAACCTACCACTAATCTAAGTCTGCCTTTCATTCTGAAGATGTATTCCCTCAGGTAAGCTAATATTTTTAACCCAAATAATATTTGTGTGAATAGCTTTACAATGTGTGTTCTTTTGAACAGTAGCCTAGATGAATCAACTCTGCAATGGATCATACACTCTTCTGAATGAACACAGGTTATTGACAAAACTTAAGCTCCACTACCTTTGAAAGAAGTTTCAGGGTTTTGCAGCTATGAGAAACAAGCAAACAACAAAATTCCTGCATCCAGTAAGGCACTTCGAGCTCTGGTGGAATACTCTTGGCTCATAGGTGGAAATTCTGCATTGTCTTACAGTGTGCCTTGACATGACCTTCCTTTCACAGTGACAAGGGTTCATGGTGATAATGTTTCCCTGATTCCCATACCAATTGACAAGTGTAATTAATAATCTACTGGTGCTGAAAAGAAAACAAGTATTGATTCAGATACTAATAACCAAGGAGCTCACATGTCAAAAAGCTTAGTTTTACCATGTTGTTATTTTAAAGAAGGAAATGCCTGTTTACCACACTTAACTTTTTAAACAAACCTCTACAACAGACTTGAGTTACTTCATTTGGAACAAGTATCAAGAACGAAAGCCCAACAAACTTTAGAAATTTCATGGCAATATTAGTGGCAAATGTTTCTGGAAATGGTCAAGCAACAGGGAAAACCAAGTGGGATAGTGTAGTGAGCTGACTGGCTGAAAGTCAGGTGCCCATCAAGCTGTTGTTTCACCCTCTCCTCAACAGGACAGAGAGGGGAGAAAATAAGACAGAAAAGATCACATTGATCAAAATTGAGGCACTTTCATAAAGCAAAAGCAAAGGCTGTGTGCAAAGGAAAACAAAATCTTTCCATCCCATCAAAATGCAATGTCCGGCCACTTCCTGGGAAGTCGGATTTCAATACATCTTGCAGTTGCTTCAGAAGATAAATGTTAAAATACTAAATGTTCCCCCCAAATCTCCTTCTTTCTCCTAGCTTTTAGTACTGATCAGGCACGATATGGTATGGTATGGAATATCCCTTTGGCCAGTTTGGAGGAAGGAGCAACACACCGCCAACTGTATACAATAGTAGATCTGCCAGAATACTTTTGTGCCTTGTGATTTTGAACTCATAATTCAAGATAAATGCTTTTGGAAAGTTTTTCTAATATGAATTCTCATTAAGACAATGGAAGCATCTAACCCAGGAGCACTATGGCTGCAATATCGTCATTGCTAACAGAACAAGAACTGGGACTAACTTTTAGAGGGAACACCAGTGGGAGATGTATGTGAAGTAAAGTTAACCAAGACTCTACTGACACTGAAAGGGTCCATATCACAAATGAAGAGACAAGTCCAACACATTAAAGGTCGTATCTGCTGTGCCCAGAACTTACAGGGAAAAGAAGAGATGATTATTTGAAAGACTATAGTTCAGTATGAGGTTTCTGGAATAATTTCTGCTGGATGGGAAAGACTACATAAAGTTCCAGGGGGAATATGACAAGAAGAGTAACAGGTGAAAGACTAGAGAAAATCGAGTGGACTTGAGCCCTGTTCTTAAAAAGCAAAAATCAAAACAAAATAAGTGCAACATAAGATTCAGAGTTTGCATTATACTCATGTCTGCAGACCTTCTGCTCCTTTCAATACATAGTACTTGCTTTGAAAGATTAGTAAAATAAATTCTGACAGCTAATAAGAGATCTCAGAACTAAAGGCTGGATATTTGACTAAAAACGAACTGCTCTCTACAAAAACATCAAATTGCTAATTGTATTTTTCACACAATAATATTATAAAAAACAAACAAAACAAAACCAAACCAAGGCAGAATTAATATCATAAATGTAAATTTTCAGTTTGTCTTTTTTTATTGTATTTTGATTTTTTATTGTATTTTGATTTTTTATTTTTGCAAATGCAGAGGAATGGTTTAACAAGTCTGCATTAGATTTTAGCTTTTTTTTTTCACCTCCTTTTTTTCTAGTTTCATTATGAGGAAAAGGGCAAAGCAAAGAAAATCCATGTAAAATTTGTAGCAACTCAGGTCCTCACCTTGTTCACTATTTAAGGGTGAATATCAAAATACAAGCAAAAAATAATACAAGTTTATGAGGCTAAAAATAATATCTATGTAAAACTGAAATAATTTTCAAAATGTCAATTTTTTCAAAATGTCAATTTTTTTAAAATTTCATATTGAAAATACATCATTTCTTAAATCCAGGTGAAAAGAAAAAAGTCTTCAGTGATCTTCCTAAATTCCAGATATTTCAATTGGTTTTAGGCAAAAATATTTGTTATATAATACTTTCTATGTAGTAGAATTCTTTCTATATGAACGTCTCTTATTTTTGCCTATATTAGACTATGTGTTTGAGTAAGTTGAAAAGAGCTAAACTTGATACAAAGAATAAAAGTACTGTAAAAGGATATAAATCCCCTTGATAAATAATTAATGTTAAAAAACAGTCTGTTTCATTTGTATACTTTCAGTGCTTAGTGACTGCATGTTGCATTCTGGATGAAGTGAGTAATATTTGAAGTATCTTTGCAAAAGGAAAGAAATTAATAACAGTTCATTTTTCCTTAGGCATTAGTTGTATATTATCAATAACTTAGGGGGATTCTTGGGATAATACATCTATTTTTTTTCTATGTTAATATATAGATATGGAATTATCAGTATGGTTCATGATGACTTTTTGAAGAACCATTTTGCAATGTCAAAGACATTTCTTAGGAAGCAGACTATGTACGAAGACCAGTGTTTACTTGAGTGGGAGGAATGTGTCCATGTATGCAGGTATTTTAGGATTTCTCCCTAGGTTTCTTAGTATCAAGTATTTGAAAGCCTTCAGATTACCTGATTTTTTAATAGCCTGACCAACTCTTAAAATAAGGCCACTAAGCCAAATGTTTCATTTTTCAGTGTCTGGATTTCGGTCTTTGGAATCAGGACAATTTGTTTCTATCTGTGTTTGGTCTGTTAAAATATATTCTCAGTGACAAGGATAACACAAAGGTAATATTTTCCTCTGATGTAAAAGAACAGTATCTATACATGTTTTAATATGTTTTGAGACAGACTATAGCAGAACAAATTGATTTTCTGGTGTGTTTGTTATTCTCAAGACTCCTGAAATGATGCAAAGTGAGGAAAGATAATAGTTGTGCTTATTAAGTCAGGCTTTGTTACATTAGATTTTCTCAGATAATTAGTGAAGTTTTAAAAATAAAACGAGGGAAATAGTTCCCACAAAGAATCTAAAGGGTATACTCTCTATTAACTTAAAATAGCTCTGGAGAACCTTCTACTATGTGGAGTCATTATCTTTTTTTAAACTCATTTGATGTCTGATTTTTGTGTTCACTACTCTTATGCTGATTTAAGTTATTTTTCTTAGTATGTTTTGGTCAGTTTAACGATTAATTGATTTGCAAGTACATGGTAAAATAGTTAATGGTTAGGTTTTTTCATTTATGCTTCTTGAAAAAGTACTGTTACTGCTAACTCTTTTTCTTCCTGTTGGGAAGAATGGTATCTTTGAAATGTATTCACTTTAATCCAATTGTGCTAGGTTTTGAAGCTATGATACTTTGTGTTCATCATAAAATATCCTCTGTACAGGATCTGGGTGAGATGGAGCTCATTTTCCCATAGCAGCCCAGTGCTGCTGGGAGGTGAGGAGTAGGAGAGAGGGCTCCCACCCCTCCCCTCTGTAAATCACATATTTAAGAATTATAATTAAAATCCACATTCATCACATTAACTTCACTCACATCAACAAAGTCAACCAACCAAAACAACAAAAAAATTCCCTCCACAAAAATCAAAATAACATTGTCGCAACACCAAATAGAAGTGTATCATTTAAACAAATCTACCTGTTGTCCCTTCACCACAAATCCAATTAAAATTCCCCATAATCACTCCACTCTAACATTGTTCAGTACTTCTCTTGCCCATTACCTCCTATGATTACTACCCTTATCTCAAAATCCTCATGATTTCCCTGGTTTTGGCACCAAAATACTGTGATGGGTTGATCCTGGCTGGATGCCAGGCACCCCCCAAAGCCTCTCTCTCACTCCCCTCCTCAGCAGGACAGGGGAGAGAAAATGTAACAAAGGGTTCACAGGTTGAAATAATGGCCAGGAGAGATCACTCACCAAATACCATCACAGCCAAAACAGACTCAAATGAGAGACATTAATAAAATTTTTTACCAACAAAATCAGAGCAGGATAATGAGAAGTAAAATCTTAAAAACACCATCCCCCACCTTTTCCTCCTTCCCAGCTCTGTCTGCTCTCCCCACAGTGGCACAGTGAGACAGGGAATGGGAGTATGGTCAGTTCATCACACATTGTTTCTGCCACTGCTCAGGAAGGAGTCCTTCCCCTGCTCCAATGTCGGGTCCCTCCCATGGGAGACAGCTCTCCACAAACTGCTGTGGCGTGGGTCACTCTTCCATAGGGTGAAGTCCTTCAAGGACAGGCTGCTCCAGTGTGGGTCTCCCAGATGGTCACAAGTCCTACCAGGAAACCTTCTCCAGTGTGGGCTCCTTTCTCCATGGATCTGCAGGTTCCTACCATCAAAGCTGCTGCAGTGTGGGCTCCTCTCTCCATTGGTCTGCAGGTCCCTGCCAGGAGCCTGCTCCAGCATGGATTCCCCATGGTTTCATAGCCTCCTCTCAGGCATCCATTTGTTCCAGTATGGGTCTTCTTCATGGGCTGCAGGTGAATCCCTGCACTGCCATGGACCTCCAAGGGCTGCAGGGGCACAGCCACCTCACCATGGTCTGCAACAAGGGCTGCAGGGAAATCTCAGCTCCAGTATCTGGAGCACCTCTTTCCCTTCCTACTGCACTGACCTTGTGTGCAGGGCTGTTCCTCTAACATATTCTCACTTCCCTCTTCTCTGAGACCAATTACATCTGCACAATATCTTTTTCTCCCTTCTTAAATATGTTATCACAGAGGCGTTACCACCATTTCAGATTTTCTCGGTCTTGGCCACTCAAAGATCCGTCCTGGAGCTGGCTGGCATTGGCTGTGCTGGATGTGGGAGAAGCTTCTGGCAGCTTCTAAGAGAAGCAATCCCTGCAGTCCTCCCCACTACCAAAACCTCCCCATGCAAACCAAATATCCCCTCTTTCAGTTATTTTTTCCCACAGGAGCACTCCTCTGAACCTGTATTCTCTCCTTACACAGTACGCTATTATCATCTTAGCAACAAATGTGTACATTTGCAATATAAATAAGAAATTAATTGAAGCAGTAAAGGAAAACAAATCCCAATGAAGATTAAAGGAATCCACAGTCTTCCCACTTACAAAAAAGAATCATACTTCTTAATAAAGCTGGGAATAACTCAGTTATCTTTTAGTATTCCTGTTCATAAACAGAACATAGGACAATGTCATACAATCTGCAATGAGAAAGTGTCTGACACCTACACAGCTCCTCATAAATATTATCACAGCCCACTACAGACACTTGGTTATATTTCTTTGCTCTCAGGAAAAAAATTAGCTAGAAAGCTCATGAACTATATTGATAATACTTGATTGGATGAAACAGTAATAAAAAGAAATACAGTAGAACAGAGAAAAGTATTTCAAACAATCCATTCAAAACCAACATGAAGATTGAACCTCCTATAAATGCAAGGAATAATGCTTTCCTGAATTTAAAAAGATTAGGTCTTTTTAGTTTCTTTAATCAGAATGTAGTTATTTTATTCTACATTATTCTGGGGAAGTACAAGAGAATTTATTTTAATATTTTTTGAAGCTGTGGGTTCAGAAATGCCAGAAGAAGATTGGTGTTCACTGAGTAGTAATTTGGGAAGAGATCTAAAGAAAGGGGTAAGAACAGACAATCTAGTTGATGATTGTTGTTTTTGCCCATGGGATTAAGTAGTCTTATCTCACAGTTCCTTCAGTGGGTGTTAAGGATATTCCACAGTTTTTCAGTGCCCAGTTCATTGACTCAAAAGCAAGGAGATCTTCTTCTGTCTTTTTTCCTACCCAAATATCAAAAATCAAACTCAATCAGTGCTGTATTGTCATTAAAATACATTTTCACTAGTGCTTAAAGTTTTGGCAGATAAGAAGTTTATAATACCAAATCCATTTCAAATACTCAAGCATTTTTTAAAGATGTATTAAAGGAAGAAGGAGCACAGCTTTTTGAACCACAATGATATTGTATCAGCCATGGAAACAAATGGAAAAAAATTAATGCTGGTACACTTTCAAGCTTCACAGAACAAACTCTCAAGATAACACAGTATAATCAATAATGAAAAAGTCTAAATTGCAATTCAGTCTTCTTGTATAAAAATGGAACTTTTTCTAGTTGCAGTCTTCAACTTAATTGAAGTATTATTGAAGAATTCTTTTCCAAAGGGAACTGTTATCCCTATGAAATGAAAACATTTATGAGGAACAGCTTGATGACTGAATAGTTTCTTCCTTTGTAATGCTAATTATTCTTATAAAGAAGACACAAATAGAAAATGGGCTGTATCCAGTTTCAGGCATAAAACATGTAAAATAGGACTTTCAGATGAACAAACATTTTTTATCAGATATGCTAAGACTGCATATTTTCATTATATATCATTACCTATCTGAAGTCAGACCCACAAAGGTGCTAGAAGTTGTTTAAAAGTAGAAATTATGGAGCAGAACTTTGCCTGCACAGATTTGTGAATTTCAACCACATGACTATGCAAATCCAGGTGTAGTTTTTATATATTTTCCCTAAATGTATCAATGTTAGCAAACATCTTGAAACAGAGGACTTTCGGATGTTACTTTTAATGGAAAAAGTCCCCAACCAAACCTAAACCTACTGGGCTTGTGTATACTTCCCTCTGAATAGTTCCCACTGTGGTTGCATCATATCATTGCACAGGGAGCTTCCTTAAGCACATACATAGTTATATGATGATTTAAGCATTATTTTAGCCAGGAGTCTGAAGTCTAGCACATGCTGAAATACTTTAATTTCAAGATTATTTTTTATTTACAGCACTACTGCTGACATAAGTCCAAAAATGGGGAAGCAGATTGCAATTAATTTTATCTTCTTGTACACATTTTTAAATCTGTACAGTCTTCACAGCTTTTATAACATCAACATCAGTAGTGTAAGAAGTATTGTAATTCCATCTAGATCTAAAAGTTTATCTTTTTAGTCTCATGCTATCTATCTGGTTCTAGAGATTAATATTAATCATATAATGGATTTGGTTGGAAGGGACCATAAATTTAATCTAGTTCCAACCCCTCTGCCAATGGGCAGGGACACCTTTCACTAGATCAGGTTGCTGAGAGCCCCATCCAACCTGGCCTTATGTCACCAGTGACAAAATAAGAGAACAACCTTTCTATTCCATCTTTTTCAAGATATGACCTAAAGAAAGACAAACAAAACCCCAGCAATCCCCAAAACAACTGAAAAAAAAAAAAAGCAGTTAATGAGATGATATTCACATGACCCTATATAGGTGTTAAAAAAGAGTCCTGTTTTTCCACTGTACTGCTGTAGTTAACTGCCATCACTCAGAGAAGTCAGGGGAACTTCTATATCCCAGATAAAAGAATACATATTTTTTTCTTTATACTGTTTCTGAAGTTTTGGGTAAATGAGAATTTCATAGATCTTTTGGGAATACCTGGAACTCATCTAAATTCCACTCTTGGGCTATCAGGGACAAGCATGACACCCTTTTCAGGAATTCATACATCAGTTGCAGTCTTCCAAAGGAAAGTTGCTCCTACAGGAATAAATGAGTCAACATTACACCTATCAAAGCCAAAATGAAGTATGATAAAATTGAACCATTGTAATGGCACACATGGATTAGACTGCACGCTTAAACTATTAAACTGCTAAAGAAGAAATTAAAAATAATAGTGAATGAAGAAAAGTCCTTCTCCCTTTCACTTTTGATTAAAAATGCAAACTTTTTTTCTTATTCTCCTCCCTGTTTCACTGGGAAGGGGCAGGAGAGGGGGCAGTGGGAAAGCAGCTGCATGGTGCTTAGCTGCTGGCTGGCGTTCAACCACAAGAGTCCTCTGTACCAGATGTTTCTTGAGGGCAAAGATCTCTTTACTGGCAAGGCAGAACATCCACAATGCCTTGTTTACACCAGTTTATATCTGCCCATGAAGATCTTTGGTAGGCTGTGACAAAAGTAATCCCTTCAAATAGAAAAAAAAATGCTTTTGCCTCTCTTGGAAGTTAAGTTTCCTTTTTGCTGATGCATTCTGTGATAAATGAGGATGCAAAGTCATTCACTCTGAACTAGCTGTAGTCATCAATATGTTCAACACAGAGCACAGACAAATTATTTGTGACGAGTACTGACCAGTTTCAAATAAATTACTGAAACTGGAAAAATCTGCAATTTCTCAGCACAGAACAGTGCTATAGGGGAAAAAAAAGAAAGTAAAGGATTAGAATAAAATACACAAGTTAAATTTGGTAATATTTAAAAATATTCCATTTTCTCAATAGTAATATTTAAAAATACTTTGGGCAACCTCAGAAGTACAAAAATTTAGGATGTAAGTATAAAAAAAATGACACAACATAGTCATGTTTTCCTGTGTCTAAAGGAAATTGTTAACTGACTAACAACTACTTCTGCTATAGTTATTTTTAGGTATTCCTAAACCAAAAACTGGCAACCTAAATCCAAAGTGCTTAATTCTACTTTTCAAAAAAATCAAGAAAATATATGTCCATATTCAGTTTATCTTGCCATTTTGATAGATCAAGTAAAACTCAGAAAAATATTTTTTACTAAAAAAAAAATTTAATTAGATTTCATTGATACAGCTGTTATCAAAGTCTCAAAAGGATTTTGATTTTTTTTTATATTTGATAAGAATTTATAAATAATTAATTTTGTTACAGTAAGATAATTGCAAATGAGAGTGAACTTCTGTCCAGATATTTAACACATCTGCTTGTATCTAGAAATACTTAAATTCAAGGGATCATCTGAATTATACTTTGAGGACTCTACAGCTCACAATTGAACATCATATGTTAACACTAGAAAATAATCCCATTTAAAATCTCTTTAACTCCTTTTAAAGACACAGACTTTAGTTTCCATTTTGAATTCTTTTGCTTCTGGGATCTTCAGTACATCGCTACTGGGCACACATGACTTACTGAATTTCATATCTTTATGACTCTTAAAGAGATTAGAAAGCTGTTTCGGTTTCAGAGGTTTGGGGATTAAAATTAGGTATGAAGATTAATTTTGTAGTTTAGATTATTTGATTTTGTTGTGAGATAAGGATTAATAATAGGCAAAAGCAGGTTTATACTTTAAGGAATACAAAAAGGAACTTTATTAACAGACTTAAAACAGGAATAATAATTAGGCACCAACACTAAACTTTTCAGAACACTCTTTTCCTTTCCCCACCTTTCTTATTTTCTTTCTTGTTGACCATATAAAAGGTAACACTTCAATTTATAGTTAATCCACCACCTCTGGAACTTCACAGTTTTTTAATTTATATAGAGAGAGAAGCTTTCTTTTGCTTTATCATGCTGACTCCCATAGGAAACACAGTTTTCATGGTTATTAGCTTTCTAGTAAGCGATTCTCTCTTTGAAGAGAGGTATTTGCTTTTCTAGACCCCTTCCCATTTCAGTAGCTTTCCCAGGGCCACACCAATGGACATATGATGGTCATTGTGGTGTTCTTTTTGAGAGCAAATGTTTCTATTACAGTGACAACAACATCTCTTTACTTTATCATTAGCAACACAAGTCTTTTTCTACTGTTTTCCTGGGGCGAGGAAAGAAAAATCTTAACACACAAAAGTCTCAGTCTACTGCTTATAACTTAGAACATTATATTCCCTGTTTCTCACCTCTTTTAGACCATTATTCATATATTACAGGGTGTATTACAGCTAACTTTATCAACATGCTTTTACAAAAAGAACTTTCAGCAGTAAAGCACTCCTCATCTCTTCTTTCTTTGAAAAATAAGCTTAGTTATAGTCATTAACTTAAAGTCTTTATGTTGTACCTTTTGTAGGTGTCTATTTTTATGCTCTTTCTGTGTGAGAAGGAGAAATGAATGTTTTTAAAATCTTATTTTGATATTAGGAAGAAACAGTTAATTTGTCTTTCAGTTGGGTGCTGGTCACGTGGCTTTTGCCCGCGTGGTTTGAGTGTTGTTAAGTCCGTGCCTGAACTGAAGAAAAAGAGTCCGTCCATGCCGGCTCTCATCTGAACCGCGTTTGAAACTGCAAGGGCCCGGCGGGGCCGCGTCCGAGCTGCAGGGGGCTGGTTTAAACTCCCTTCCGTGCCGAAGTGTGCGTGGGGGCCGTCCGGCAGGAGCTGTACCCGAGCTCCAGAAGAGGCTTAATTCAAGTCCTTTCTCCCACCCGCGCAGAGTTGCAAGGAGTAAACGGAGCCGTACCTGAGCTGCGGGAGGGGCTCAGTCTGAGCTCCCTCTGTCTCCCTCCCGTGCCGAGTTTCCTGCGGGGCTAACCGGGCAGGGCGCTCCCGAAGTCCACGGGGCCCGACCCCAAACCCTCTTCCCACTAGGCCGTGCCGCGGAGAGGGGGGAGGAAACCAGCCTGGCCCAGGCTAGGCAGACAGAGCTGGCGAAGTTCTTTAGCCAAAGACAGCAAGATGAAGCAGCTTGAGTTTTCTCTCTCTCTCTCTCTCCTCCCCCTCCCCCCCACACCATGCGGGCCAGGAGTCCCCAGACCATGAGGCTTAAGGAGACCTTACCCAGCTGGTGCGGAGGGGAGGAGAGCAGCGTCTTTCTTCTGCGAACCGGAAGCCTCAAAGAGAAATTCTTCAGGTGCTTTCTTGGTTTTATGAGTTTTTTTAGGTAGGCGGAGTTTATGCTGGCTACCTCATTTCCGACTCTACCTCCTCTTTCTACACCGGGAATTTTTAATGGCAATTACCTTATGACAAAAGCCTCCAAAGTAGCATGCATTTTTTTTCTCCACTCCATGCTTAGATTAACACTTTGCAGTCCTTTACATTTTCTTGATGAGGTTTGGTAAGGATGTATGGTAACTATGGGCGTAAGTGGACTATTTTATTCTCTACTTCGAAATTCTTTAAGATTATTCATATTATTAGAAAATATTACATAACTGTCTTTGCTTACTACTGTCTTTGCTATATCATTTCATTTCATGATACTGTAGATTATTTTAAAAATTCTGCAGAATTTTTCCCTTTTGATCAATGGTAATTGAAAGTTTATCTATGATGCAATACAACTGTATCTAGAAATACAGTGAAAAAACAGTATAAAAGCAATTCCTCTGCCTGCACTTCACCTTCTCCATTTACATGATTAATTTTTGCCCTCTGAACTAGATATCAAGCAAACACATAAACAAAACTCTAGACCTGTTAGATAACCTTGAAAAATAATCAGGCCGAAGCCAAAGATAAAATTGAAAACACTTCAGTCATTCCTGAAAGAAAGATGTCTAACCTGCCTTTCCAAACCTCCAGGAAAGGTGATTCCATAAAATCCATTACAAAATATTCAAAGGTTCCATTCAATATAGCATGAGAAAGGTATTTCTAACCAGAATTTATCCAATTTGTCAAGGTTTTCTGAACTGTGCTTCAGTGTGAGGACTGATTCCTATAACTTCTACATAGATGTTTTCTCCTAAATTTTAAAAGACTGAAGGACAATGTCATATGAAAGTAATATGAAGGATAGAAAGAAGGAAGGAAGTAAGGCATAAATTAGAATAATCCTACATAGTCATGATACTTGATACCTCCTGAAAAGGAACCTTTGCCTCATCGTCATTTAAAAATATCCCTTCACTTTTATTCCATAAGTATAAAAGTGATGGCTTCATTCTCTTACAAGATCAAATGCACCACATAAAAATCTCACAAACATCACTGCATCTATCATTATATTATCCTGGAACCATATATTCATTCTTCCCTTAATATTCCTGACGCACAGAATTTTGGTAGACCCAAGAGAGTACATGGCATTTAGAAATTCACCAGGGATTTTCTATTTCCCATCTGAAAACCTTGCCCACAAGCTTATTCTCACTCCCTCTCAGCTTCTTCATCTTGAGAATCGTCATTAATAGTAATAAAGTGTGCACATGTAAAGCCTAATGAAGTATCAACGACATTCCTAAGCTTTTCTTTATACTTAGAACTACTTCAAAGTTTCTTCCTTGCAGGCATTGCACTTGGAAGTTGAGTTCTTCAAGCATGACAATGTTGTCAAAAGAAAGATTGTTGCTGTTTTTCTTTCATCCTATAGCTAACAGGTTGCAGTCTAGCCTTTTGCTTTCAGAATACCATTCCACCTTCTCTTTCAAAAATGCAGTTTCATTTGTCTCTTTAAAAACACCTTTAGTTATTCTGCTTCTTTGGGCATGCTTCTTTAACTCTGGATTTTTTTCCGAATTTGATTTTTTGGAGCTTTTTTCCCCCTCCTTTGTTCTGTTTTTGGAATTTTTTAAAAATTCATTTTTCAGTATTTCCTCTTCTCTACTCAACCAAATGTGTTCAACGTTTCTAAATAGTCTAAGCCATGCTTCACTCAATTCACTGAAAGATTGAAATTTTTTTATCTGTTTTTGTTTTCTGTCTCTCACACTCTGTTTTTTACATTGCAAAGTTGTTTTCTTGAGGATGATTGCATGTCCCTTTTATGTGAAACTCCCATCTGCTTTGTCTGGTGACTCTGAACTTGAAGAATGTATTTGCAAACAAAGGATAGTCTGTAATTACAAATGAAAAGAGATTTGTGTCTGTTGGTCACAGGCTTTCCACTGCAAGCAAAGGGATTTTGTTATTTCCTCTGTCTCCCACCCAGGGACCAGAATCAAATAGGTATCAAGGCAGTAAGTCTGCTATATGCTACATTCAAAACATGTCTCATCCTCTCTACTATTAATTCTTCTTTCCAAGAGTTTATCAGTTATATTGCAATAACTTTTATGGAAGCTTTTGTCAGACTTCTGTAACACAGTTCACGTATCCATCTTGTTATCCATCTACAAGAGGTATAGGTGAGATGGTCTTTTAGACTTACGTGTGTTCTATTTCTCTTGAGATTTTTCTCAAGCACAGAAAGAGTAGCTTTTACTTGAAAAGCTTTCCAGTAAAGAAATAAAGTAGAAATGTTGCTATCTTCTCTAGTTCAACAGGATTTTTACTGTTGAGGGTTTTTTTTTTTACTTCCCATATAAAGAAGTGAGTAAATGGTGTATATTGCTGTATCATCAACCCCAATTATTGAAATTAATAATTATAATAGCTATAAATATATTCATTTAATATAATTACTTATATAGTAATTTAATGTAACCAAGAAATTAAATTAAATATTATTAAGATATTATAAAAATATATTGCTTTCAAAAAAGTAAATCCATTTGTACAGACTTTTAAACAACAATCCACAATGAAACATGAAATTAATATTAAGACTGTCAATTGAAAAATAATCAGAATAATTTTAATTTCATTTAACCTTCAGAATTGTTGGGAACATTCTACTTCTTTCATGAATTTCCCTTAGATTTGATTATACACATATAATACAATTGTATTTTGTAGAAAAATAATAGGATCAGGATGAAGATGAAGGAGAAAATTACTTCATCAGCAAAATTTATTTTAAACCTGAAAATTGTTAATAACACCACTACATTAACTATGGACAAAAATTGGCCTCTTTGAGATCCACTTTCATCTGACAAGACTGTGTAATGTTCTCAGACTGTGAATTTTATTTATGATTTTATGAACGTAAGGAGAAGCTCTTGTTAGAGACCTTATTTTATTGTTTTTTTTTACTTTTGGTGTACTTTGTTAAAAGAAAATAAATTACATGAATAAATGCAACTGCTAAAGTAGTTATAAAAACGTCCAATTTTCATATTGCTCTGCTATTTTATTTTTTAAAAAACTTTTCTATATATGGATCAAAATCAAAATGACTTTATAACATCCAAAGTGTCTTCAATATTCAAGATAAATTTCTGGATGACCAAATATTACACAATATTAATGTTAAATAGAAATGAAGAAAGTTTTCTAATCTTCCAAATTTCACTCAAGATCTTGTTAAGCCTTTAAAGTCCTTGGACATTTTACGTTACAGTAACAATTCATACTAAATCCCCTATACTTATGGCTAAAAAATTGTCATCTACTTTTCAACATACCATAATCCAGATTCAAATTTTAAATATTTCATCTGTTTAGCCTACAAATTCAGTAAGGTATTAAAATGTTTTCCTACTTTAAAACAAATAAGCTGATTATGGACTTTCCTTATAAGTGCTATTTTATGTAAACATGTTTATTCAACTTAATTAATGTAAGACAATTGAGAATAATATAGGTTTCAAGACTTTCTAAGTCTTGAGAGCATTCCTACTGATATCTAGGATTTGATGACTCCAGGCTTCCAGGCTGCTTGCAAAGAATGGCAGAGATGTAAACCTACTGTACTAGAAAAGAGCTTTCAGGACGGCAAGGCTACCTTGTTCCACAAGAGGCCATATTCTTGCCTAAATAAGAATGTATGCATCTGCCTTTAACTGCTAACAGGCTTCTGAAAAATGTAACAATCAGTCATTACATTTTCATTCACCAAAAACTTAAAAACAAAAAAGCAAAAACCAAAACCAAATCAAACCAAACCAAAAAAACAAAAACGAAAACAACAACAAAAACAACAAAAACCAACCAACCAAACAAAAAAACCCTGGGAAACAATGCACATATATGTTCTTAATTGTTCTGTAATATAGCGGTCTGCAACTTCTTCATGAGGGAAGAAGACAGGGAAGATACTGATTTCTTCTCTGTGGTGACCAGTAACAGGACACGAGAAAATGGCCTGAAGTTGTGTCACGGGAGGTTTAGGTTGGATATTAGAAGAGGGTTTTCACCCAGAGGGTTGCTGGGCACTGGAACAGGCTCCCCAGGGAAGTGTCAGCCTTACAGAGTTCAAGAAGCGTTTGGGCAACACTGTCAGGCACATGTGACTCCTGGGGATGCTCCTGTACAAAGCAGGGAGTTGGACCTTGGTGATCCTTGTAGATCTCTTCCAGCTCAGGATTTTCTGTAATTCTGTGATTCCATGTTGACTAAGTAATTTTCTTTTTTATCTTTCCACATTTTGATAGGAATCAAAGTGAAAACTTTCTTGAAACCTCACACAAGAGAAGTATCAGTCTACTTAGAGTAATTCTGCTCTAGTTCACTATTATGAATTTACATGTTTAAAATATCTTAGGATGATAGAGTCCTATTTTCAGTTTTTATAAGAATCATATATGCATATTTTAAAACCATGAGACAAAAATACAGATTTTTTTTGCTGATATTTTTATGGTTACATATACTTTCAGTGTACAAAGAAATAAATGAGTAGATTATCTTTCTCAGTGCTGGGCAAATCTAATTTTTTGTGCCTACTGTAAACTACATTGGTGAGATGGATTGATAACTAATTACAAAAACAAATTCCAAAATAACATGTAGTCTAAGCATGTAAAATAGCTAAGTAAGCTGATTAACTAAACATTAGCAATTTTATTGCTCAGTCTTTACACTGCAGGAGCTATTTCATCAGTAACTTGTTCCTCAATGATTTTAAAATATATAGGTTATTAGAATATGCCTCTGGGATAAATGGCAGAAGGTTTATTTTTATATTTGTTAAGCAACTGACTATATAATGACACATTTGCAAGTTCTTGGTGATTAAAATTCATTTTTGCTTCTGAAAGGAAAGAGATGTATGGCATTGATCCAAATTGTGTCAAAATAAATGGGAAAAAGGCTTTTAACTTGAGTAGGATAAATCAGGTTCTTGTAGAACAAAGAAAAAAAGAAAGACAACAGAATAACATATTTGAGAGCTTTATATGAGTACCAATAAAAGAAATGTACAGCATGAATACATTTTCAGAGATGCACTAATTCACTCGAAGTATATTATCTGAAACCATACACTGACCAGCATTGTGTAAGGTTTCACAGTAGCATATGTAGCTAGACATTTCTGAGATACTTGGCTTAAATACTTACTCTCAAAAATCAGGTTAAAAATAATTGCAGTCTGTTTTTCAAATTACATCAGTCTATATAATTTTTTATTCTGTTATTTATTATGTAGGTTGGAGTACTAACAAATTGCTGGTCTTTGTTTTCTTCCTTTTTAAAGACTTATATAATTTCTTCTTGATTTGAGTAGGTTTCAGGTCACATAACTTGAGCCACTTGGCACAGTTATTAGCTCTGTCTGTCATCAATAAAGAGATGAGTTTCCACAGAAGAATATAAACCCATGATAGAAAGCAACGGGTCATTATCGTTTCTCCACTGATTTGAGAGAGAACACAAAAAACTGGATTAGAGTAATAGTTTTTAGAAGCTCAACGTCAGATAATGTGAGACAACTGTAGATACCTTGGTGAACAGATCCTGTCTTATGTAGCTTAATAATAATAATAAAAGTATCCCTATCAATTACTGACACAACTCTACATCGCAGATATGGCTCATCTGTAGCAAAGAAAGTTCTGTCATCTATTCCTTCTGTGTCTGATCTTAGTTTATGGACATGTATCTTACACCTGCTGCTTAGTAACATGTTTAAAATTTCATGTCAATTTGCACTTCATCATTCCTCCATATCCATGTTCTTTTTTCACCTATATATACAAAAGCCAATTAATTCTGAACCCGTGTTTCTGATTTATCATTTTTCTTTATCAACTGACCTCGGAAAAAAATTTAGTCTGTGTAATATTCTGATAAGTGCATACATTTTAAACTATGTGTAAAAAGACATATATCCTTGAAGTATATTGTATCAGCTAAATTTCATTGTATATAATCCTGGAATCTACAAAGTGCATAATCTTAAAGATATTCTTAATGCCTTAAAACACTTCAGTGTTCATCCTTTAGTAATGATCACTTTTCATTTGTTTTGAGACTCAGTAAAGACAATATCTATAATCCCACTTTGAAAAATCATTTAAGACATTAGAACTGCAAAGATTCTGTGATGAATTCCGGAACTGAAATGTTATGACTGTTATAGTGAGACACTGGCTGACATAAATGATGAGAGCAGAATAACAAAAAATCTGAGTGCTGTCCATATCACACTCTAAAATATAATTTCTTACAACAGTGGATTTATTTTATTGCACAACACCATAATTGCAAGGTTATTCAACTCAAATCTAACAGCAAACTTGCATTCTAAGCAAGCTACTGACCACTTTTAAAAGGGAACAAATTAAAATAATGGTTCCAGGCAGATTATGGTTCCATAATAAACAGAGTAGGCTAGCTGAGAACCATACTGTCTAGAGAGGCACCATCTCTGTGTGTGTGTAGAGGCTAAGGCAAAAGGAAAATCCAGTTACCCTCCTGAATCACAATGAGGCACAGTCAATGCTGGCATTCAGAGATATTCATGAGTTAGCCAGCGTTTTCTCAGTCCCAGTACCTAACTACCAGCATGTTGGAGGGGTTGGGGGGTAGAACATGACACCACAAGATGCTCTGAAAATATTTCAGGTGGTCTTCTTTACTTAAACATGATTCACTTTGAATTTGGTTCTGGTGACTGCTATGAGCCAAAGTGCCATTTTCTTCTCCATTCCATGACACATTCTACCTTGCTTTAGTTTGATATCTCTGATATATCAGGCAAGGCAGAGAGATTGCCTCAAATAACTGTTGATATGAGGGAAAAGCACAATGTAGTCAATCATGATAAATAAATTTGTACACGCTATGTAACAAAGCACTAAGACTTAATGAACAGCAGCAGTCTTTGCTGTGTTTTGCCAAAGCAAACAATTTGATGAATTCTATTTTTATTAGCTAGCACTTTTTAAATTGAAGATAGTTCATTTTGGTACAGTACAATTACCATCTTTCCTTTCTTTTTGATGTACCCATGAATTCACAATTCTTGCATGCCAGTTAGTTGTTCAGAGCCAAGGGAACACCTTTTCTCGTGATTAAACTGGTTTAAAAAGAATTTTGACTTGCTTAATTAGCTCTCTAGAACTGCTAATAACCACACATTCTCCACTGTGAACCATGTAATTATTGTGACATTAATTCTCTCCCTGGGATACTTTATTCTTGATGTGATCATTTCTCTTTTTCAATTGCTGGCTGGTGATTTAACTTCTGCATATTAATGAGCACCATAAGACATGTTTGACTATTACTCAAGATCTTCAGTGTCCTTCCATATGATGCAAAGATTATATCCACAAGTAATAACAGCATGCTGGTTACTAGTGATAAAGCATTGAAATAAAATAGGAAAAAAAATTCAGCTAAGCTTTTGAAATTCTTGTAATGTTGTGCAACTGCTTTCAAGCATTCCTATATCAGCTTGCCAATCTGCCACATCCTTACCTGACCAAGTTTGCAAAAGGAGGACAGAACTGTGGAAGAAAACACTATTTCCTTTACTTTGACAGCCAGAAATCATATAGATTTCTTAGAGAACACACATCCCTATGATCTGCTCTGCTTTTAGCCATGTTGTACCTTTAAGGAGACCAGTGTAGTGTAGCTCTCTTGGTGCAAGTCAGGGTGGCTATGAGCCTCAATAAGCCCTTCTTTCATATCTGGGGACTAAATGGACCATTCTTCTTTCTTTTTGTCCAAAACCACCACTCTTACACCGGGACCATGCTTGAAAGAATCACTACGGTTCTTCGACATTGCTAACTATCCTATAAATATCTTTACAATGATGAGGGAGAACTGAGTTTTAGACCTACAATATTGAAAAAGAAGACCTTAATGGATTGAAAAGACTCAATCAGCCCGTATATGCAGAAGAGTTTTGGTTTGAAAGTTTGAAAGTTCCCTAAATGTAACAGTAAAAGGCAGCAAACAGTAAAATTAGCAGGGACACTGGCATTTCTGCCCTTGGCAACTTTGTGCTATCTAGGTTTGAGGAATAGCTTCTTTCCAGCTGTTGGAAAGAAAGCCTGTTATTTAATTCTCTTACATTTTCTAAACAGTCAAGCTACTTAAGTGCCATACTGACTTACATCTCTGCATGACACCTGTGTAGCTACTTTTTGCTACTTCATGATCATGGACATGAGTTTTTAGTTTTCTTCTGAGTTGTTCTGGGTACTGTGGCTCGCTTGATTTACTTCTTAGTCCCTTTTGTATTTCAGCAGACATCCTTAAATTTAAAGACAAGCTTCAAAAGACCTAGAATGAATAAGACAGTTCTGAGGAGTTTAACCACCACCAGTCATCTCCCTTAATTAATTAATTTATTTATCAATTGCTTTGGTTGAGGCATAGTAATTCCTAAAATGTTATTATCATTATCTATTTCACATATGAAGACAGTCTTACACTCATTGTTAGGGCGTCTGAGGACACTACCAGACCTTACTGGCCTTTCCCAATCTCTCCTGGGAACCCCCAATCCTGCACGTGGACCCTGGAGAAAAAATTCAGCTGAGTCTGAGACCCTCAGTCCCCTGCCCCATAGGAGTGCTTGTCCCCCGAATGGACCTTAGGATCGTTCTCCAGCCCCACTCCTGTCACCTTGTTCTGCTCCTGGATAGTTTCTGGCACTGTCACTTGCCTTCCCAGGACTGTTGATACAGCCCATTACAGCACCAGGTATACCTCACCACAGTCAGATCCTGAGGGATGGTGCCTGTTGGGGAGAGCTCTGCCAGCCTGGGGTCACTCTTGGCTCACAGCTCCCGGCCCCTTAAGGAGCAGCTGGCCTTTGCTGCACACTGACATGGATCTGAACAAGTGCACTCCGAGTGATATCCACTGTGAGTGGCTCCAGGGCACAAATTGCATTTGTAAATGGGTTTTGAAAGTGCACTGTATCCTTCTCTGTGTGACAGGCAGCTCTTTTCTTCACTGAAGACTTCATGTTAGCCTTTGTGGTTCTAAATCTCTAGAGAGCATTATTTCAGTTATCATAATTACTCATTTATTATGTAATAATCTCAAATTTCAAAATACAGTGCAAGTCATACAACAGTGATTTTCCATAAATGACCACAACAAATCTGAATTTACTTCAGTATTAACTATCACTACTTCCACACTACAAATGAACAGATCTTTTTTTCTTTTTATTGCTAAGGCTTGTTATACAAATTTATATTGCCTGCATCTGGCTTGTTAAAATCTAATTTACAGTTTCTGCCTCAAGAGGATAAGAAGTGGTGTCTGTGTGCTTCATTGTATATCCCTGAGAAACAATTCACTTTTGAACTCTAAATTTTTTCACGGTAAATTGGTTCTGTGATAGAAAAATAAACACATTTGTTTTCATGAAATGCTGTAGGGGAAAAAAAAGCACTATTTCTTTCTAGACAAATAAGCAATAATGGAACTAGCATCTGTATTAGAAGTTGCCATTTTGTAGTTTACACAGTAATACATAGGGGGATTTTTACCTTTAACTTCTCATTTCTTATCAAATACATGTCATTAACATCCATTTCTTTGAATATCATTTGATAATTAAAATAATACAAAGCAATAATTTTGATATACCCACACAGAGGGGGAGGATGGTGGAGGGAGGATGCACAGCAACATTTGAAATTTCTGCTTCAAATGGAAGTTCTTTTTTTAAGATGAAAGTTTTTCCTTTAATCTTTACATCTTCTATTCTAAGCACATTTTTGTTAACCAGCTTGCTATAAAAGCATTTGTTTTTTGTTTTCTTTCGTATGTAATGACTTCTCCAACCACAGTCACTGCTCCTGAATTCCATCAAGATTCAGTTTACAAAAACACAAAACACATTTATCAACTTCCTGCTTGCCCTATGTCATTCAAGAAGAGTTGTCTTGTTGCTTTCTTGCCACTAATTTATCAGTAGCTTTTTTAATTTAAAAAGGCAGCACTTTCACGTTTATATTTACATAGATGTAATATATTCACATCCTTCTCCATTCATAAAAGTTACCAGTCAGAATGGACAGAATGGATTGCCTAGGGCTCTGAGGAAGAAACATAAAAGTTGGGCTTTTTAAGAGCCCTGGAATAGCAAATCTGAAAGATAAGTGAGATAGTTATTTTGTCACTTGAATTGTTATTTTATGTTTATCTTCTTAAATTATAAAGTAAATAATTTTCTAAAGCAGCAGCACCTCTCTTGGAGACCATCTTTGCTTTAGATGGTTACAGTTCAGAATCTAAGCCAAGAACAAAAGAATGACATAACTCCGGAGCAAGAAAAAGGTCAAAGCTAGAGACCTGAGGCCCAGAGCAAAAACCACATTAAAGACATGAGAGTTCAGAGATGCAAGCTGTCCATAAGTACAGAATAGAGTTACAATCAACTTAGGTCTGGAATTGTGACATTAAGCCAATTATTTCTTGTCACCGACATGGATCATTGCTACTACTTTATACCACAAGAAGGTGGTGAATCTGGGCTTCATAATTACTCATCTGTTTTTGTTCTGTTCCTTTGTATTGTTCTTAAATGTAACCCCAATTTTATTCCTTCAGAGTAAGCTAATAAATCCATAAGACTCTCCGAGGAGCTAAAGAAGGGGCCTGCTTAGCACAAAAAGAGCAGTAAAAAAGAAAAGTCTAGTTGGAGACCAGTGACTAGTGGTGTACTGGGGATCAATACCAGGTCCAGTCCTGTTTAACATCTTAATTAATGATCTGGGTGACAGAGCAGAGAGTACCTTGTAAAGGAATAAAGGAAATTAGTTGCTTAGTGTAACTCACTTAGCATTAGTAGCTAGCTGTGCTGAAGCCTCAGGCCACACACTGAACTTTTAGCTGGATATACTGAGCTTTTTACCTTCTTAAGTAAAAGGGATCCCCAGAGCCTGTCCACACTGGAAGATGAGGCATTAAGGAAGGCCACTATCCCACCAGCAGAAGCTGCAACATTAGAGGTAAAAAGAGAAATGACCCACCTAAAGACAGTGAGGAGAACCAATGGAGGACCAGAAGACCCCAGTTCCTAATGTTTTTATTGGATTGAACTGTTGCATAAGGGGTAGGAAACTTAGATGGTAAGGATATAACTGCCCAGGGATTTCTTTCTTTGGGGTCCTTTTCTGAAAATACTGAGCTCAAGCTTTCCTTATTGCAATGCATTTCAATTTTTAAATTATTTTTCCTGGAAGTGGACAACTGAGACTCTGCTGTGGGAAACCTAGGGCCAAGGAATTCCTTTAATGTACCCTCAGGAAACTTACAGCTGACACCGCATAGGAAGGAATGGTACACTGCAGGTTGTGAGGATATCCAGAGGGACCACAACAGACCAAAGAAATGGCAGTAACCTCAAAAGGAGAAGGGCAAATTCCTGCACCTGGTGAGGAACAATAATGTGCACTAAGCTGGGGACTAGTCACCTTGGCAGAAAAGTACCTGGAGATCCTGGTGATCACCAGGTTGAACATGAGCCAGAAATGTTCTCTTGCTGCAAAGAAGGTGACTGGTATCCTGGGGTATGCCAGGCAAAATATTGCCCACAGGTCAAGGGAGGTGATCCTTCACCTTTATCCAGCAGTGGTGAGACCACATCTGTGTAATTGTATTCATTTTTCAGGGCCTGGGGAAACTATTGAGAGTTCAGTAAAGCACCACAAGGATAAGGCAGGGACTAGAGCACCTTACAGAAGAGGAACAACTGAGAGAGCTGGGACTGCTTTGCCTGGAGAAGGCTCCAGGGAATCTTATCAATGTATATAAATACCTGAGGGGAGGGTGCAAAGAGGACAGAGACAGGTTCTTTCCAGTAGTGACAGGACAAAACAAAAAGATAATAAAAACACCCTTTTTCTTCTTTTTTAAATTTAACTTGTTCTATTAAGTCTTGGGAAGATAAAAATCTCACAATCTGTACAACCAGAGCTGGAGCACAACTGTTGGGCTGCAGCAAGACTGCTGCTTCTTTCATGCTGAGTTTTATAAAGGCTTAGAGTTAGGAAGTGAGGTCAACCTCACTATCTCTACAAACACATTTACAGATTTGGAGTGGGATGCATTAGTCAAATCAAATTAAATGGCCACACAGAAAGCCTTGGAAACACTTGGAAAAGTGATTTATAAGGCAGGTTTGCTAAGGTGTGCCAGCTCTACAGAACACAGGGAAGCCTGGTAAAAGACTTAAATGGTTTTCTCCCTATTAACTGTACAAAATTGCATTCTGACAAGTTTATATTCTCATATACTGGTTAATATTCAGTAGCACCTAATATTCAGTTTATCAGCTGATAATACAGAACACTGAATTTAACCTATTTTCTAATGAACCTAAGTGAAAAGAATTGCCCTTCCTGAAACACACAAAATCATTTAATTAAATTAATTTAAACACCATTTCCTTAGCTGAACGCTACTGATAAATCTTGAATTAATGTAGAATCCACTACAGTCGGTGGCAATTCTAAGACTTTTCGTTTGTGGTTTATTATCATTATTATTATCATAATTATTATAATAGTGATTACTATTTCCACATCTTTTAGCCAAAATGCTATATACATACATAAAAACTGATTGTTTACAACAGATTCTTCCTTACAAAGTCCTTACTTTTCCTTTTGCATCTCTTAAATAAATGTACCAACTGCAATTGTATAATCTGAATTGCAGCAATTTAATCAGATAAAAAAATCAAATTATTGTTAGAAATTACCACAAAACTCCCTCCTCAGAGAACAACATTTTAGTTTAAGTCAATGCTATAAATAAATTTTCCTTAAAGAGAGGTTGGACGAGATAAATCTGTTTAACTATTCTGTGTTTTATAGGAACAGGAGTTTTAGCTGAAAGTCCTACATGTATAGCAATTTCGATATTGCATTATCTACTTTTTGCTTGAGGCCTTTAAATGGATGTTTCACCTACATCTGTTTTTTTAGATTTTAAAAGGAAGTTCTTCATTTAGTCATAAAATTTTTCAGATTAAATTTATTTAAGAAAGAAAAGACACTACAAATTAAATTAGAAATAGAGCAGAGCCTTTGTAATTATTGAAAATGTACATCAAAGGATTTGTACTTCCAGTTGTTTAATAATGAAGAAAATGCATGAAAGCTAAATAAAATGCACTTTATGGGCTGCCTTTCTACTGCGTGGGATTATAGGATTTTATTTAGTGATATCTCCTATCAGCCCATTATTTACATTACGTTTCAATACTCTCCAAGGTACTGTCCAAGAGTGTTTTTGTCCAGACTCTACATCCATGTCTTGCAGCTCGCCGGGAGGTGAGAGGCGTCTCCGAATACAAACAAAACCTCAGTCCCCCAACGGGCGGATGGGGAGCAGGTGAAAAAGCAGCGCCAGAAGTGCTCATTCCCACCTTGTCCTCTAAATGTGCGTGAAGGAATCGTGCAGCGGTGGTGCGAGGAAAGCCAATGTCTTGACAAACAATTCCATGGGTAAGGGACGGGTGTGAACCTCTTTGAAATGGGTCTTAATGTCTCTACTAACTTTGGGCAGCAGGTTTGTCACAGAGCCCAGACAGCTTCACTCCTGAAACAAACAAGTGGATCTGCACAAGGCCGAACTTCTGAACTTTGGGGTAAAATGACAGGTTCAAGGGAGCGATATGTGGTAGGCGGTTCGGGAAGGCTGTACCTTCCCTGAACCTCAGCCAAAGGGAGAGTTTAGGATAAAGGAGGCTGCGCCCTCTGACACCTCAAGCGAGAAAACCCCGTGGGCGTGGGCTCCAGTGGACTCCTCTGTCTCCTTTTTGGACATAAACCTCTGGCGTTTGTGCATTGTCCTTACAGTGGCACCTCCCTGGGAGGGGAGGAACAACTTTGCCACCTGGCAGGCTCCCACCCGGCTCTGCGCGGCTCCTTGCCGGCTCCCCCAGCAGTGGCGCAGCCCCGTCCCTTCGGCCAGCCTCCCTCCCTCGGCCTTCCCTCGGGAGCGGATCCCGGCCGGGCCTGCGGGCCGCCCGCACTCCCAGCGCCGGGGGCGCGTTGCCAGGCAACGCCCGCCGGGACTCCCGGAGCGCGGGCCCGGCCCGGCCGGCTCGGCCCTGCGGGAGCGCCCCGAGTAAAGCTGGGGCTTCTTTTAATTTAATTTTGTTTTTTATTTTTACTTTTGTAGCCTGCGCGTAATGTGTGAGTTACAGAGCTATTATTATCTAAAATTAGAGCCAATCCTAAGCAAGCAGCTGGCACGTAGTTATTATCACAGTAGTGTGTGAATAGAAGTGGGGTTGGAGTTTTTTTAGGTATGGCATGGTTTTCTTAATTTAGCAAAATTTAAAAAAAAAGCCACAGCTAAATTGCTTTCTTGCATTTTTAGATTTTTTCTTTCATTGATTGTTTTCATTTCTATATTGAGTTAATTTAAAAGTAAAGGCAGTGCTTGGATAAAAGGTCAGTGTTTTAGCTTTGACACTGACCACAGGAAATGCCTTCTCCTTTATAACCTTTCTTTTTGAAGATTAATTTGTTGTGTTTAAACCAAATTAGGGTTTTTGGGGGGTGTTGGTTTTTTTTTTTTTTTTTTTTTTTTTTTTTTTTTTTTTTTTTTTTTTTTTTTTGTTTTTTTTTTTTTTTTTTTTTTTTTTTTTTTTTTGCATGCCGGAAACTAATGTTCTGTCAAATACACTTTTTTGTAAGGTACAAACCCCAAATGCTCAGGTTAGCATACACAGACATTTGTCACCGCGCCAAATTAATCTGAAAGACTACTGATACTGAAGGTGCAAGTGTTTTGATCACCGTAACACAAACCGATTCAATGCCACAAAGCACAGATCCCAAGAATGAACCCAAATAGACATTATCATTCCCCTCAGCATGGTGGAAGAAGCATAAAATGTCCAAGGGCAGACATATGTTGTTGTGTATTATAACCATTAATATATGGCTTTACTGAACTATATAGCAATAGACGTCTTTTGTGTACTGAGTTTATAAGCAAAGACCGAGAATCTTACAATCAGGCATTAGACTAATAAAACAGACATATAAAGCTTGTTTTTCAAGGTGGTTTGGGGTGACCATTTCTTTTTCTCTCAGATATTCTTAGGGAAAGAGTGGGAAAAAGCCAAATTATTTTATTTGAGAGTTTGCAAATTGAACAGATAACCACGGGAGCTTAATAAAAGCTCCTGTTGTCTCCACATACGTGCATTTTTTTTTTTTCTTAAAGCTCCTTCAGGATAGAAAAAAAGCTAATAAAAATAATGGCATTTATTTTGCATCTGTTTCTAACTGAAGTACTTATTCATAAGGAAGGATTGGCTGAAATGGCAGTAAAATATCCGAAGTCAATCACAGTTAAGGTTTGAGATTTGTATTGAATCAGAATTGATTTTCACATTTTATAATGTTAGAATCTTATCAAAAGTTCTTGTAGTGGTTACTGATGACAAAATAACACCCAGAAACTCAGGTATTGGGAACCCATTTTTACTAAGAGCTGTACAAATAGAATAAAAGAGAGTTCCTGCCCAAAGCTGTTTGTAGTATAAATACACAAAACAGAATATGTAGCAAATGAAGTGTGATGAAATAAAAGGCAAAAAATTTTAAAATTCCCAAAGGCTACACAGCACAAGCATTATGAAAGTAGAAAGCAGTCACTCAATTCTGATCCACTGTACACCTAGACAACTTTTGGCACAGATTTCATTAGATTATCATTCTATATAATGTTCTCTTTCAGAGCTGGTCTGCAGTTGACAAACACAGAAGCTAGATTTACCTGGTCCATGCCTACAGAGTGTGCAAAGCCTTAGGCAAAACAAAAGTTTTTTATTGCAGCCCAGGCAGGAAAAAGTCATATTAGATAATAAGCACTAGGATTATGCCACATCTGAATGTATTGCCTTCCATGACAAAGGAGGTGTTTTCATGTGTTTTCCCCACTCATATTGCTACATCACAAGCAAAATTGTAACATTTCAGAGATAAAGATCTGATATCCAACATGGACACCTGTATTTTTCAGGTGACCTAACCAAATGTATTACTGTGATCTGGATTTTAGCCTCGTTTATATTTAATACATACTTAAAGTATATCTAATCCCTGTAGGCCAGTTTTCTAGCGAGTTTATTTTCTTTTCCTTAATTGACTGTGACTAGGAGGTATTCTGATACTTCATGATTTTCTTTTCTCTTTGAAACTTTAAGCTGTTTTGAACTGGTCTTAAAAACTTTTTTTTTTTTTTTTTTTTTTTTTTTGCTTATGCTTTTTCTCCTTTAGTGTCTTTTAAGCATCCAAGCTGACTTTTAACTAGCTTTTCAACTTGAATGGCACTGCAGCTCATTGTATTTCACTTTGGCAGGCTGGGTCAAATCTAGCTCACTTTAGACACATGGTTTATTCCAATTACCTTTGATTTTTATTTCCACATGTTGCCTAATTTTACAAGGACTTCTTAATACACTGCTGCTAAAATGTTCTGGGGACATCTGTCAATAATATTGCCATTGTGGCTGCAACACACAGACAGAAGAAAACCTGCTGGTGAGACTTCTATTTTTTCCTGTGCACTAAAGGGAATACTTCCTAGTAAATACAAGCTGTAAAGTCAGATGAGTCTCAGCTTCTCATCCTGAAGTGACCATCTGCTCTGTTGATTTTTTCATCAGCCAAGTCAGTAAATTTTTTAACTGTATATATTCTTTCTTACAGGACACATTAGGTTTTGGAGACGTCTTTTTTCACTGTCTTTGATTTTCCATCCTACCCACTCCAGTGTGAAACAGATTGATCAATGACGCTGCTCCTACAAGTATTGCTGATCATTTGTTTTAAGCACTAAGAGTCTGTTTTCCACAGGCACTCTTGATCATTCTTTAACTTTTGCAATCCACTTTGTCTGAAGAGTTTCTCTACTTTGCCTTCTGCTATGTCATTTATGTTCTGTTTCAATGATTATTCCTTCCATTATGTCTTCTGTGGATCTTCTTCCCATTCACTTTCTCTCAGGGCGTTGACTGAATTTTTTATCCTTGTTAGAATTTTCTGTGCCAGCAAGTAGCTATTGTATTTCCTTAACTCACACTATCTACTCTGCCCAGTATCCTTTTTCTCTCTGTCTATGGCACATCCTCAGGAAATCCTGCTGCTAGTCTGTTCTTTTCTTTTGAATCTTTCTTCCAAAACCATCTTTTTTGACACTTTCCTATCATCTTACAGAACTAACTAGTCACCCTGTCATTCACCTCACAATCTTGTGGTTATTTTTTGCTTTCTGCTTTTCTTTTCCTAAGCCTTCCCAATCTCATTATTTCATTCTTAGTAATGTTTTGAAATCCCATTTCTTACATCACTTTCACACTACAAAATCCCAGAACACTCACTGGTCTTTCTCACATGCTGTGACCATTTTCTCTGTTCTGACTCTACCACTCCTTCAGGCCACAAAATGTGCAACAGAAATGAAACTGCTTCTAACCAGTTGCTCTGTCATTCAAGCCTTTAATCTGGTTCTTGAGGCTTTTCATTCACTCCTACCTTTTAGCATAAAATTTATACTTACTGAACTCTATATACTTTATTAATTAAACATGTAGAACAAGTACAAGAGAAATCTGTGCATTCCAGTAGAATGTTCAACATGGAAGTCCTTAGCGGGGAGTGCACCAGATACATGCCAGAGAATTCCTGAGGGTCCTGTTACCTGTGTCAGGATGGCTCTGAGACCACAGTCATGTTCATAGAACAATGTCTGAGCATTGTCAGAAATCTGCACAGATTACAAATAAAATTTTAACAGAATACTTTTTCTTGCTGTTTTTTTAAAAAACATTTTCTTATTTTATTTAATATTGACTCCATATTCTCAGATTTGAGGTCTCAATTAGATTTAACTATTCTATGTTGAAAATTATAGTCCTGAGATAATTTTAGCTAATTTTAATGTTCTGTAGAATATTATTCTGTATGGTCATGAGATGGTCTATCTGATGTGTTGCTGCCTTGTTATGGGAGTTTACAGCCTCCTTCATTTCCTATAGGTTGGAGGAATTGGTAGAAGTATACCCATATTCTAAATTACTCTTTGCAGGTAACCTTATTTTACTGGATATGAAAGCAGGAAAAAAGAGACATTGGTCAGGTGAAAGAATACATAAGATGCATTCAGCAGCTAATACTGAAGACAACAATATACACACACAAAAAACAGAAGTCAGAGAACAGATAGATCTGAAACACCCTCTTGAACACTATCAATGAGAGGGAGAATATCTTAGAAAAATAACACCACATATTCTATTGGGATGTGAATAATGTTCTTATTCAAGAATACATTTGGTATTCTAACTGCAGCAGAATTTGTGATAACTTACAGTGAGAAAGACAGACAGTTGTTGCATATGCTTATGCTGACATGTTGAGTTTTCGAAGAGCAGGTTTGGATTTTTTCTTGTTTGTTTTTCTGGGTTTTGATTTTTTTTGTTTGTTTAGTTGTTTGGGTTTTTTTTTTCCCCTTAAATTCTATAGAGTAGCTACTGGTACTTCCAGAAAACAATCAGGTTCAAAACAAGGCACATGCAATATAAGAATCTTGGAAAATAACTTATTGCAAAGGAAGTTTATTAAAAAAATAAAATTAGAGCATTACAAATTAATTAAAAGTGACTGAATTATAACCAGTGAAAATCATTAAATGGTATTACAGAAAACTCAAATATGAACAGTACCATTATGAAACAGGTGCTTGATTTTTTTTAAAGTTACACTTTTTTCCAATAAAACATCCAGATTATGGTTTGGCTTCGCTTTTTTTTAATAATAGTAAAGCCATTAAAGCTGGGATAAACAATAGTTCTACTGTAACATTTCTCATTTTGAAGGATTCTGAATTATATTGCAAACATAATCCAATATAATGTAAAGTGAAGACCTCAATCATCATGAAGACAGACTCAGTTTAAAACAGAAAAAAGATATAGCATACAAATGAAATTTCAGAGGCAGTTAAAAAGGAGACCAAAGATAACAAAACTGCTATGTCCAAAACACTCAATTTGACAGTGCTGTTCCTTCCAAGATGGTCGATGTGTTTTAGTCACGAGCAGTGTAAATGATTGGTCCAAGGGGACTGGAAAGATGATTTGTTTCTGGTTGTCAGCGTATTTTTATTGTGACAAGGTTTTTTTTACCAGCTATAATCAACTCAAGCAGCAACAGTTTCTCTGCTTCGCAGCTCCAATAGCATGGTACTGCTGTCTCCCTTCCCATCATGTTGCCATGGCTGTCAATGATTCAGTAGAACTCCAGAATCAGAACTGTCACAGAAACAGAAATATGAAATCATATTGTCAAACTGCCAAAGATTTCACTGCAATGATATTTTCTTGTTAAAGCCAGTCTGGTTTTAAATGTCCTAATCAATTGAACACTTTCTACTTCCCATAAGGAAGCTACAGAAAAGCATTAGAGACATTCCCCATATACTTTTTTTTTAGTACAGTCCTCTTTTGCTGTCTCAGAGGGAGCTGTACTGATTTCTGAATCTCCAACTGGTGTTATAACCAGCTAATATTGTAGAGTTGCTGTGAGTTAACGTACAGCTAAGCATCACACAGTTGCTCACTCACTCTCCCCCATACCCCAGCGGGTTGGAGGAGACACTAGGAAGACTGAAACAAGAAAACTTGTAGGTTGAGGTACAGATACTTTAATAATCAAAGAAAAATAAGAAGACACCCACAGACTAACAAGAACAAATAAACAAAAACAAACTACAAAAGTGAAACAAAAGTGAAACAAAAGCGAAACAAAAGCAAAGCCCTCAACACCTCCCAGTCAGTCTTTGAGCAAGGGCTACCTTTCCCCACCCCTCATCAAAGAAAAAACCCCAAAACCTCTGCAGCTTTTAATTGCTGAACCTGATGTTGTATAGCATAGGATATCCCTCGGTGATCTCAAATCAGCCTTTCTGGTTTTGTCCCTTCCCAGCTTCTCACACAGCACCAATTTACGCTGGGGAGAGAGTTGGGAAAAGAAAGGACTCCATGCTATGGAAACGCTGTTCAGGAGCAGCTAAAACATATTATCAACACCGGTTTAGTCACAAATGTAAACTGCAGCACCATACTGGCTGCTGGGAAATAAACTGACTCCATCCCTGCCAAAGCCAGCACAAGAGGTAATACAAACAGACATCCTACCTTGAGGTAGAGAATAATGTTAGAGCTAGAGAATAATGTTAGAAATTTTGTAGCATGGAGGTGACAGGATAATCACCAAGTGCACTCTTATTCAGTAAGATCTCAGGTGCACTGGTTAGACACTTTAGCCTTTGTTGGAAAAACAGGGAACTTGCTAGATATATGTTTATTCTAGGTGTTTATTGCTCTGTGGGACTCCCAGGAAATGCTGGGACCACCACAGTGCAGGGGAGAGTGTAATCTCTATACAACTGTGTGACAAAAAACCCCTATTCAGTCCTGTCTCACTGGAGAGTTCCCTAATAGCTTTAGGACTGCTTTAAGCCACAAGAATAACACAGAGTAGATTTAATGAAGTTTCTAATAATAATGAAATCTCCAAAGAATTTCAAATTTTCTGCATTTTGGAAAGAAAAACTTTAGGTTCCAAGAAGATATTTTACCAGTACTTGCAGATGACTGTAGTCATACTATGAGAACACTAAAAAGCCTTAGCCGTGGCACCAGAAACAAATATAATGGGTACTACAATCAATAGTTCAATGTGTAGGGCACAACCATTTCAATTTTATAAGCCTGTACACAAGTGTCTTTAAATCAGTTCAGCAGTTGACAGGAAGCAGTATTCCAGTTTAGTATCATTTCAGTGTTTATACAAGTTGCATTTACAAGGTACCTTAGCCATTGAATTCTGTACAAACTGAAGTTTATGTACTGAAGCAAACGTGGGAGAATTCGAGGGTATAAGTCTTAAGAATGTATAGCTATGTTCTAAAAATAGATATATAAAGATGTGTGTCTGGCTGAGGTTGGGATATCTTGGGAAGGATACTGTGGCTTAATTTGCCATTGTTAAAGCATTGGGAGTCAAAAGTAGACTCAATGTTTGGCATAAAACTCCATACAGAGTTAGGTCAGTTGTGATACTTCTCACCACACTGCTTAACTTCTGTGCTCCTGAAGCAAAACACAGGGTGTAAACCAAATACACAATTTTCATATATTGAATGGAAAATGCTGAAGCACTAATCACATAATTAAGTCCTTAAGTTAGACTTTGTCAACTGCAAGAGACAGATTTCTTTGAAACATGGTAAAGAAGACAACATAACTTTGGAACTTCTAATCAATCTGTGAAAGAGGAAGCTCTCTGCATTGTGTGTCTGATTTACACTAACTTAAATTCCTCAGTTACATGATGGTCACTTAATTAGACCAGATCAGGATTCACAACTGGACTAGACTACATTAACTAATGGGATATCTATAAAAGGTTGTAGCTTAAATACTGCTGATCTTGAGATATGATACCCAGAATTTCGAGTGTGTCTCTGTTGAAGGAAGACTCTGTTCACACCCTCAGCTGAAGGTAAGACCCAAATGTTTCTTTTTGAAAACTGTGTGACAGTTATTTGAGGCAACAGCCTGACTATTAAAACACTCACTCACAATGCAAGAGAGTTCAGTTTAGAGCAATTGTCAACATGAGAGAAAATTACATGTCTGTCAGAAAAGTGCCCTAATCAACTGTCTATTGGCTGTTCTGGGTTTTTTTTTCTTGGTGAAGCAAAGTATTTTGCAAAAAGCATTAAAAGGATTTATAGGCACATATTTCTCCTCCTTAAAATAACTAGTAGGAAAGAAAAAGTATCTGCGTGTATCAGTTATACCTCTAACATCAGCATCATATTGGATCTAGCTTCACAAAAATACCATGAATAGTATCTTAAAGACTGTGTGGATTCTCTTTTTGCATGTCTTTCACTGTGGACAGCATTTCACGTGAGTGTTCTAGAAATGATGCCACATGCCAGCTTTGTCATTCTTTTGCCCATAGTTGTAACAGCAGAACCAAATCCAGCTCTCTGGCTTTGTGATATGCAGATTAACTCATTCCACCCTCATTCATTGCCCTTTTCTAGGATGCCAATGAATAGTTTTGCCTACTCATGCCAGTCAAAGCTGAGACCCAGTCCCTTCAGCTGGCAGTTACAACCCTCAGACAACAGTCTGCACCTGCTCTGATTCTTAACTTAAAGGATGGCTCTGTCTCAGTACAGTTTTTTTTTAATAGTGTTGCCTCAGAGAGCTGTAGCTTCAATGAAGTCATTGTTTCTGTCATTAACTGCTTGAATAATTCATTACTTAACAGAGAACATCCCTCTTTGCTCTCTGTTTATTCCATTGTTTGTGCATTTCAAAATAAATAAGTCAATGAGTAATACAGTGACTATTTTGAAAAAGAATTTGCTTACCCAGGAAAAAAGAAATGCTTGGCACAACAAGTAGGGAATGAAAAAAAAAAAAGAAAGTTTATCTTTTTCTTATTTTACACACAACCTGAAGTATGTGTCTCAGAGAAACTGCTTTGATTACAAATAAATGTAATGACCAATAAAACTGAGCAGATTATTTGATGCATAATTGTAATCACAATTGGGATGTGATTAATTTATTAATAATGATGTTCTGATATTTCTGTAAGTACAGAAATCTTCTAAGCTTGGGAAGCTGAAGATACAGATTAGTATCAGGACTAGAATTGTCACAAAGATAAGCTGTGTTCCAGCTTGCACCAGTAAACAGGAGAGAGGTAATAGAGGGCATAACTCAGTGCAGCATCTGCTTCGTGTGCTTCCTGTGAGTTATGAATCTTGCACTATCAGAATCGTTCTGTATCACCAAATTTGTGTAGGGTATTTCCTAAGTTCATCCTTAAAGAATGTCAAGGTTTCCAGACACTAGTCTGAAGTGGCCATTACTGCTTCATGTACTTTTTGTTTTAATCATTTTAGGTAAGAGATTTAAATGATAGGAAGTCAAATGGCTCAGTAATGCATCTGAAATTATGGGTAATAGGATAATTGGCAAGACCAACCTGCTGATAAGGCATAAGATAGGATAAGATATCTTACTTTATATGGTAGTAAAAATGTACTGACAACCCTGAATTCTTTTAAATATGGAGCAGTTCTATAACAATCTGTTAGTGTAGCTTCCTAAATTATTTTAGAATCTTGTTAGCAATGGTTTGTGTAGCTTAAAAAGATACAAAAGCTTCTTTTACATGAATCTACAACAGGAAAAATGTGAAGAAGTGACAAAGGTTAAAATATTATTTCTGTGAATAAACCCAATGAAAAATACATAACACATAACGTATTATGGCAGGAGCACCCCACTCCCCTGGACAACACCTGGCCAACACCAGTTTTCTGTGCCCTTTCTTTTGTGCTGCACAGCACTACAGCGCCGCTGTCACAGGTATCCCGCCACACCTCACTCCCACTTGTGGGAATGAGAAAGGCAGCAACCCTTGGACAACAGAAAGGGCCCCCAGTCAATAAGAGGCAGAGAAATTTCTGGACTATGATCACGTATGAGCATGAGCCCCAACCCACCAAGTTATAAATAGGATGCCTGACAGAAATCGTATGCTGTTTCTTGAAGCAGTCTGTCTGTGATGGGGAACTTCCCCTGGGGACTGGGATGGCATCCAAGGAGACTTCCCAGGACTAAGTGCCCTCCCTGCACTCCCAGGTGCGTGACTGTTGTTCTGCTGGATATCCTTGAGCAATTCCAGGACCCTTTGGGTGAAGCAAATTGATTTTCTGTCTCATGCTGAGTGAGAATGTGTGTGCATGAACAGGTGTGCACTTGGGGTCATCATTTCTGTCCATGGAACAGTGCACCTGGAACCTTTTAAATGTGTTGGAGTATCATTGTGGTTACCACTGTCATTTGTTAGGTTCGGCCATTGATTTTGGTTGAGAATTAAATTTTGCCTGAGTTTGAAGTTGTTTTCATGTGCCTCCATGACACATGTGCAACACCACAAAAATCAGTTGAGCCAGTGTGGCCAAACTTGAGCATGGTGGCATGCAAGAAGATGCAAAGCCCTATCTATACACCTGTAAGAGGCTGATCTGTTGTTCTGAAGCTAAAAGTACCGATGGTAAAATACAGAAATCAAGGAATAGGGTTCTGATTCTTGCTGAAGTCATTAGAATTTTTAAAATTTATTTTGTGGGGACCAGGATTTAATTAAATGGGTTTGCAAATACATATGTGTATAAATAAATGCAAATATATTCACACAAGAGAACATCTAAGTATCTCTATGCAAGGTAATAAAGAGGATATTGTTAATACTAATATATTAGCAGTCCTTGGGCAATGAAAACTAAGTAACTATGGGAATGAGTTGAGAGAATTAGGGTCCAACACATTTTTGGAAAATTCATTTTAATGGTGTTCTCATATTACTAATGCAAGTAAAAGTGCCAAACAGAGTTTTAAATAGACTTTCTGCATAAATTATGCTTGTTTGATATTCATAAAAATCTCTTTCTCTTCATATATAAGCAGGAGTATTTCTTTTATAGATCCCTGGAGCATAAAACTACTGAAAGTGGCGGCAAAGTGAGCAAAAAATTGGTGAAAAATACTTTCAAAAAGAAGCTTGGTTTTAAGACACTGGAAACTTCCATATTATTAATTGCACACAACATCATTTTTTTCATTTTACAGTTTACAAATGTTTTACGTTTTACATTTTTCAGCTTACACCAAATTATGCAGCCTTTTCTGTGATTTTAAGTTGCATTTTCAAAGGGACTGAAATATTTCAGGCTCAAGGGATGGATTATCTAATTTGCTATACGCATTTGGCACTATCCAACACATTGTAGTAGACTGTAATTTCATTTAGAGTTTGAAAACCTGCATTATTATTCATGTATTACAGAGAAAATAATAGGTGCATTAAGGTTTTGAAAGAAACTCTTAGAGCACTATTGACAAGAGAAAACAGAGAAAAATTACTCAAATAAATATTTGCAGAAGGGCAGGTAAGTATGTGTGTATTTTAATAGGCAAGTATGTACAAGTACACGGTCCTAAAAATATTTTTCTTGTCTTATGATGTTACAAATTTCTAATTATTTTTAAAATACTAGCTTTTTCTATAAATTTTAACAATTTTCTGCCTGGTTAGAGCGTATTGCAAAACATATAATTGTTTCCCAAAATGGAACTTCTACTGCCATGTCTCAAGTTTTAAATACCTCAGTACACAAACCATTTCATTTTGCAAGTCTATTCATGGTTTGTATAGTGGCCTCTCACAGCTAGGCCCCTGAGATCTATTGCAATTGAAATGAAAGATTAGTCAGAATAATAACATGCTAACACAGTGATGCTAGCGATGCTGCAAGATCAGTAGTTAAACTTATAATTATAGTAACTGCTATTCAGAAAATCTGCAAATCCTGAGATCATCCTTACTGTCAATCCCTTTCTACTAGTGCTCTTAAAAAACTGCTGTAGTGAGACACACTTTCACTGATGCTGGAGGATTCTGCCCTGGCAATATATAATCTCATTTTTAACGTGCTATTCCTGCTTTTCTCAGATCGCTTGCCAAACCATGGAAATACTGCCTTAAAAATAGAATACTGTGCATGGAAGAGAAGAGACATGAGATACTAGAAAGGGAAAATAAAGAACTAGAATAGGACTAGAATGCTTTGGCTGCCTACTGGACATAAAGAGACTCAGCCCCTTTCTTCTTTTATTACAACTTTCTTGAAAAAGCTGGAGACAGTTTCCTACACTTCCCATGAGCATCCATCTTGGTGTTCTTTATTACTACTCTACTTCTTGAGGTCCACTCTAATATGGATTTCTTTCATGCAGGAACTATTTGATACGGCCTTTGGACCATGCCTGAACACTCTGATGTTGCTGTTTAAACAGGCTCCCAGGCTCTGCAGTGCAGCAACAGCTGACCTATACCAGCACTGCTGCTAGGACATACCAGCAGTGTTATTTTTTAAGGTTTCCTACAAGGAATGGATTTTATAAGGTATGTGATCAAAGAAATAGAGGCCAGTATCATTTTCAGTTGTCAGCAACTTGTCCCTGGTACAGGGTCTTGGGACATGCCCAGGCTTGGCTTAAACCTGGCTTGGTTTTGCTGTGGTAAAACCTGCTTTCTCAGGACCATGCAAGTATTGGGTACCCTGTTTGTTCTCAACCCAGACAAAACCAACCTGGATTATTGCTGCATGACAAATAACCCCCTTGTAGCAATAGTTGCTGTGGGCAGGAAAAAGTCTATGATAGCTTGTGGGTTAACATGGCCGCACTTCAGCTGGGATTTAATGAGGAAAAGAAAACAAACACAAAAAGGAGGAATCAGATTGTTAAGATTATGCCTAATAGGAACCCTGTGTGGACCCAAGACTGAGGAGGATGATGTCAGGTGGGGACTTCTGGAGTCAGCTAAGAGGCAGCCAGGACAGGCTTTGGCAGAAGCCACCTCAGAGACCCCATCCCACCCTGCAGCACCGGCCAGGCCCCTTTGTTGCCCTTCCTGACCATGAGTGCTACTCAGCAACATTAAAATTACCTTTGTTTTATTAGTGGCACTATTGTTGTAAGAGTGACTAATAGAACAGAAAGGTGGATGCAAGCAGATCAGATGAGCTCCATGAGCTCAGCAAAAGCAGCAATAGTGCACCAGTGAGGAGGCCAGCACGTGTTTCCCTAAGTGCTGGATTTTGCTTTTGACACCTGATAGTCTTTTTTTTTACTTTTTTTGGCAAAGAAGGAGAGGAGACCCCAATGTAAGTGGCAGAACTCCACTACAGGGTTGGGACAAAATGTTGTGCCTTAGAAAGAAAATCTGTCAGAATTGTAATCAAAAGCTGCTTTCCTGATGACTCTCTTCTTGCACAAATTATTATGCTAAAGGTCTTGCTGCTTATTTTCTACTTAATTTCTGCATGAATAAGGGATATTTTGTACACATTCCCAGGAGTATTTTAGAGAAAGTCAGATTGAAAATATTTAATGCAGTGGATTTCTGGGAGTGCCTAATCAGAAAGAGAAATACTAATTTTATATTAAAAATTAATTTACTTCTGTTTGACTTAAAACTCAGGATAAATACAGTCTCAGATTTTTCTCTTGAGGCACAACAGAAGTTAAATCATTACTGAACAAATTTGGTATGATGGATTATTCCAATCTATTGCTTTTCCCTTACTGTAGTCCCCATTTTGAGTTGTTATTAAATGATCATGTGGTTTTCAAAGATCATTTATTTTTTTCTTTCTTTACATCTGAGGATTATTAGAAACTTATTTTTTTGTTCATTAGATAATGACCAAAGAAAAGCATAACAGGGAGAGGAACCATTTTCAGTTAGAATGTAGTGTTCTTCAGTTCTCTAGACATGAAAGTCTGATGCCATTTCAGCTAAGCTAGCTTATCGCTCTACACTTGCAGTGCCTGTTCTTGAGAGCGGCTGGTCTTCTATAGGTGCAGTGTAGATGGATGTTTCATCTGCCCTCATGTATTTGAAAGATCAAGAGACATAAGTCAGAGTAATTAGCTCCAACTTTGATGATCATTCAGTGAAGAAATAGTGAAACTGGTGTTACTGAATTCTACCTGAAATGTGTGGTGCAGCATTTGAGATCCTTAAGCAAAATTATTATAACCAATGTAAGGGAACAAAATAATCATAACAGTATAAAAAGTTAATGTGGGCACCTAGACCTCATCTTACTCAGCCAATAATGTTTGCCAATATTAAGGTTATACAGTCTTTAAAAAGCCAGACAGACAATTTACATCTCCTTCTTTTACAAATTGAAAACCATGCAACAGGTTGTAGTATTAAAACACAATCAACTGCATAAACTGATTTAACTATTCCATATAGACCTAAGTGTTGTATATACTTTAATATTTGTATTGACTTTTGAAGAAGTACCTCATTCTCTGCCAGTTGATGCTATCTCATTGTTTTAAGTGTCTTAAGTGCTGTATTTCCAATGTACACCAAGTCATTACTTTTGCAAGTTGCATTGCTAAATCCTTTCTGAGGTAGTAAGTTCTAACTGCCTCCTGTAAAAACTTACCTGTGATATATAAAACTAAAACTAGACACAAAAATATGGCAGTCTGAGCTCACAAAATGCCTTCATTCACATCAACATTTATTTTCGATTTTCATTAACCTATACATTCTCTTTCAATTTTCACAAGTTTTCATATGTAGGCAGATCACTTTTCCCTGTTGAAGTGATCATTAAATTTAAAAATAGAAATTTCTAGTTACATCCAATTGTTAATTAATGTTCAGTAGGTGCTGATATCAAATTCAGAGATAAAATACAAATTATTCTTGATTCTATATTCTTGTCAATCAGCTCTTAAATATCCAAGCTCCATTCCCAAGAATGCACTCTGTATTTTCTTGAAATTAATCTTCAACATCATGTTGCATGGGGAAATCCATAACTTTTCATGCTGGGCCCATGACATGTGACCAAATTTAAGTCCCTCACAAGGCTCTCCCCATCCTGCTCACAGCCCAACCCCCTATTTCAGCCCCATGGGACTGAACTCACCGGCACACCCACATCCTGACTTTTCTCAGCTCATGCCTAGCAAAGTACAATATCACTAAACTTAGATTCCTTCTCTCTTTCCTTCCCTCCACTGGGCCTGCAGAACCATTAGACCTGTTCTGTACTCTGCAACATCATCAGACTCCCATCTGGACTTCAGACTTGGGTCTTAAGAGAATTTGGGGACAAAAGACTATGATCCTTGAGTTTCCCTGTGGTAGTCCTAAGTCAAACACACAATTGCCTCACCACTGCAAGAACTGCAACAGCTGTTGCAAGGGTCAAATAATATGTGCAGTGCAATTTGATTGGCATGTGCTACAGCCAAGTGGGGTAAGAAGGTTGGTACATATGGAACAGAGTCTGAAAATGCATTTTACTGAATACCCTTTGTTACGCTAGAGACAGAATGACTTCACAGAGACAGACTGGTCAGCATGGCCTCCTTAAAGCTTCCTCCTTTGCATGTCTTGCCACATCACTGTTAACGTATTCCTTAATGTATCCCAGATTTCACTCTCAAAAATCCTAACCGTATTCCTGATCAGTAACCTCAACACTACGCCTATCAGTTACAACACTCTTCCCTGGTGCTTGCTCAGTCCCCTCAGCTACTTCAAATTTTCTTCTCTACAATGTTGATGTCTCCCTTAAGAAACCTAAGCCTTTCTCTCCAAAATTTTTACCATGTATCTTCTGATGTGCCACATATGTTCCTCAAAAACTGTGCACTCTCAGGTTTCTCCTCCATAGCATGTCCCTATAAAATACTTTCAACTTTTTCTAAGATCTTCTCACACTTTCATATTACCTCATATTTCCTTCCTTCAAAAAAGCTCATTTTGTTACAAGTTCCTCAGATTTCCACTTCAAAATAGTACCTCTGTTCCCTCTAAATTTCATCTCCTTTTTCCTCAAAAAGCTAATTTTGTTCCAAGTTTCCTCAGCTTTTTCCTCAGGAAGCTCATCTCCCCTCTAATTTACCTCATCTTCTCCCTGAAATGTGACCTATGACATCTCTAATACACCTTACTTTTTCCCTTAAAAAATGCTCATTTTGTCACCTACGAATTACTTCAGCTTTTCTCTTCAAAGCATCACCTCTTTCCTCTCTAAAGCACATCTTGAAAATTTTTTGGTGAAAAGCTGAAAATCTGTGCTTTCCTCTGAGCAAAGGGGACATGGAAACCCCTCTCAGTGACAAAAGTGGCACACAAAGCCATTCCCCTCCCTCCAGATGACACAATTTCTCTGTGCTATATGGTGTCTCCTCCCACCTATCCACCCAGTCCCCTGCTCAGCACCTGTAGCTGCCTGCCCTGCTCTGCAGTGCTGATACTGAGCACCCTAAACACCACAAGGACATCCCTGGAGCCCTTCAGTTCCCCCAGACCACACTGCAATATAAGTTAAAAATCCCTTCCTGTATCCTGGGAAGGTATTACAGGTATCCCAGATGCCTTCCAAGGGTAGTCAGGTGGAAGCCCATGTTGCAAGCACCTGAGGTGCAACTACCAGGTGCCACCAAGCCTGATTTCTTGAGCAGATGTGTTGACCATAAATACCATCCTTGGACCGGAAGTCTGAACACACTATTTTGGACCCTGAGAATGCAAAAAGTATGATCCGTATGGTGTACATAGTGAGAAGGCCATTGCTCTTTTGCAATTGTTTTTTTCAACACCCATCTTAGGAAGAACCCCTCTTCTCTGCCATTCTTGTCCAAACATAGGAAAAAAATGTAGGAAAGGAAATAAAACTGTCCAGACATGAGTTATAGTTATTAGCATTCTTTTCACAGACTCATAGAATGCTTTGGGGTGGAAGGGACCGCAAAGATCATCTAGTTGCAGCCCCCCTGCCATGGACAGGGACACCTTCCACTAGACCAGGTTGCTCAAAGCCCCTTCCGAATTGGCTTTGAATACTTTTCCTTCCTAAACTTTCCTGCTTACATTTCTGAAGTTAGCAGGCATTTAATGACTATGAAAATTCAGAAAATGTGGAAAAAGAAGATTTATGCACTGTAGTGGTTTTCAGTTTGCCTATTCAAGTTTCTGGCCAAATGCCAGCACACTTACCAAAATTTACCTGATGTTTGCTGTGAGATGAGGATTAGGAGTAGGCAAAGCAGGCTCAATCTTTATAGAATATAAAGGAAGTTTATAAATACACCTAAGACAAAGAAAAAAACCAAGAAAAAAACAGAACAAACTCCTCAGACCACCCCTCCTCCCCCCACCTCTCCTTTTCTTTTTCCCTGACAACACACAAAAAGACAACACTTCGAACTCCAGGCAGTTTACCACCTCTGAAATAGCCTTTGTCTCAGTTCATTTAGGGAGAGAAGTCTCTTTTGCTTATTCCATGGATTCTCTGTAAGAAAATACAGTTTTTTATGGGTCTGCAGCTTCACCACCAGCTGCCGCCTGGGAGGAAAGATCTGCTGGTGGTGGACCCCCCCACACCAGTAGCCTTCCCACAGCCAATACAGGGGGGTCATGACAGTCCATGGAGTACCCTTTTAAGGATGAGCAATTCTATTGCAGCAGCAAAGAAAATCCCCTTCTTCTAAGCCTAGCAACACAGGTTCTCTTGGCAACACAAGTTCTCCAGTATTCCCCGGTGCCAGGGACAGCTCACAGCATCTTCTGTGTCTCAGCTCAAGCTTCAAATCAGGCTGCACTTATTTCAGCACCTTCTCATCTCCACCCAGGTGCCTTGGCTCACTGGCTGCAATTAGAACATCACATCCCCTCTTTGGACTATTCCTTCATATATTACAGGGAATTTATTAGCTCAGTCCCAACCATAGTTCTACAAAAGAATTTTCAGCTTCATTATTGAAGCACTTCTCATGCTCCTCCCTCTAGGCATCGGTTCTGCTTTCCTCACTGACTGTAAAGTCTCTGCGCTGCACTATGTAGATGTCCTCACTCATTCCTCTCTCTGCAAGGAAGGATGGGTGTCTGTAAGTTTAGTCCAGCCATGGATAGAGTTCATCTCTCTCTCTCTCTCCGGCAGTGTGAGGATCCCATGCTCCCTGCCGGGCTGTTTGAACAGGTCCGAGCTGGATGGCAGAAGCTCTCAGAGTCTCTGTGCCTGGCTCTGCGGAGCTGGCTCGGCCTGCTGGGGCCATCTGGGCCCGGGGTGACAGGGCAGGGCCTGGCCCGAGCTGGATGGAGTCCGGCCCGGTCCTTGCCTGGCCCGGAGCAGGGGCCTGGCCCTGTCTCGTGTAGCTGACACACAGGCTGAGCTGGATCTGCTGAACATTCCAGCCGGTTCCTCCCCCATGCCCGGCTGCAGCGGCACGGCCGCTCCAAACCTCCCTTCCCCACCCCTCCTCTGGTGGGGGGGAAAGAAGGCCCAGAAGGCCCAGCCTTACCGGGGAGAGAAGCAGAGGAGCTGCTTCACTTTGAGCAACAGCAGGCAAAAAGAGGAAGAGGCTCAGAGGTTCTCTGCTTATATATTGTTCTTTCCTTGAAGGCGGATCAACTTTTTAGTTGGTTTACCTACATATCAATCCTTAAAACTACCTGGTTATTGTCTCTCTCTCTCAGGAAGGAAGTTGTATCCCTTCCTGCAGCATAGGTCACTTCCTAGATTTTGACCCCTCCTGACCAACCCACGACATGCACCCTTTTTCCTTCTCTGCTTCTCACACCCAAATCCTTCCCTGAATTTGGATTTGCACATTTTACTTCTTTGAAATTCCTGGATACAAAGACCTGACAAGTCTGATTACCAAAACGTTTCCCTAGAGTAAGAAAGATGAGCCCTCTGAAATATCCCAAGTCCTGAAATAAAGTTATAAATCATGAGATCATAAAGTAAAATGCATTAAGTTTCTCTCTTGGCTTGGAAGCCTTTTTAACAAGCCTGCATTTCAACTCTATCGTTGCAAGGGCCACATCAGTCAAGAAAGATTCTCAGCTGTACAAGCAGCTGGGTATGTGCAATGAGCCAATTGTAACATGACAGATGTCATTTTACTCTTTCCACAGGACCAGTTTTATTCGTGTTGTGAATCTCAGTCTTGAAGAGACTTAAATTTCAGACAAAATGAGTAATGGGCAAGTTACTCTGGCAGCAATGTTTAGCAGCAGGGCCACCATGTAGGCTGAGGGAAATAGCAGAGAAAACTATTTCCTCAAGATACATGTCTCTGGAGTGTTACATGCCAATGCTACCTGGGGAAAACACATCTGGTGGTGTGCCAGAGGGCATTTGCTTTCTTGCTTAATTCTGGCATTTGCTTTCCTTTGGAGACGCTTGTTTAATGCTACTTCTGGAGCTAAGGCAAGAGGTGAGGCCTCCAAGACCTTCTCTGTGAGCTCAGGGGAGACTGATCCTGGCACTACTGTTTTCTCTGCTCTCTCTGGAAAGTCTCTCACTAGGGGCTGAAGTGGTGAAGGCAGCGACTGAACCTTGGGATCCCCACACATGCTTACAGACACCAGACTTTGGTGTGGGACATCAATATATCCATTTCCTACTCCTGTATCTGTTTCCTCACTCTCTATCCTTCTCTTATAAATAACTTGTCTATGGGATAGAGGGAGACACAGCTATTCAATTATCAGTCTCCAAAGAATTACCTGTTTCTTGGCCACCATCTCCCACTTTGGGAAGAACAAGTTCCTTCTGGGTACAGAAACATTGACACATCTACAGTATCAGTATAATTCTTGAATTTATCTAAATCTGATTTTTTACTAGTTTCATGGGGTTTTTTTTTCTTTTTTTTTAATGTAATGTCTTTGTGATTAATTTGTAAGAATGGGCTCTCCTTTTCTGCTTTCTGCTCCCCTGTGCAAGAGTGATCCTCTGAAGTAAAAACAAGGCTTAGTTTGTTTTAAAATGCAGCATTTACTCTTTCCAATTGGGCATACAAACCTAACTAATTCCATTTTATTCTTAGCTCTCAATATCCTACTTGTGTTTTTTAGCACTGCTTACATTAAAAATCCAATATTTTTAAAGCAATTTTGCCTTCTCAAAATGAAGTTTCCACATCATTCAGTCTGCTTTCACATTAAGAAATAAAATTACGGGCATGTATTAGGAAGATCATTGTGCAATATAGAAAGAAAACAGGAGGCCAGATCTATTTTTCTCTTTAGTGACAAGGTTTCAGAGTTTTCTAGGGCCTTGAGCCAGCTGCTGCCTATGCCACTGAGAATCCAAATCCTTGTTTCAGTTGTTAGATTCCCTTTTACAGTCTAGCAAAGCCATAAGGTAGTAAAAACTTTAACATTTGCATTTCCATTGACCAGAAGAAAAGATATATTTCAAAACTAATAGATTTCTCTTGAACACAGGACAGATTCAGCTTCTGGAGGGAATGATACTCTAAACATTGACAAAAGGAAGGATTTTTTAATGTACATTTCTACCTAGGCTTGGGAGGTGCTTAAGTTTTGGAGGGGGTATGAGGCTCTGAAAGAGAGAGCACTAAAATATGTGCTCTTTTGCAACCACTATTTTATGGCCATTCCCATTTTCCTTCAAATTTAAGTTTTTTGGCTGTTTCTAGTGTAAAAATAGTATAGAGGGGACTGGAAAAGGGAGGGAAAGGGGGAGGGAGGTAAAGTGAGGGGATGATGGAGGGGAGCGGAGAGAGGAGGGAAGTGGAGGGGAGAGTGGGGTTGGCCAAAACAATAATAAAGTATCAAGAGACAAAAGCAATTTTACAGCATTTTATTATTTGTAAGTGGCTGAAACATGAAGACTTGCAAGACTGACAGGTCTTTCTAATAGGCTGTAATCAGTAGCAGAGCTGAGGAGGCTTTGGAAGAACTGGTTGTAGAGCAGGTTTGCAATTTATGCATCTTTTCTCCAAGCTAATGGGCTCTTTTAGTGTAAAAAATAACTTACATAATAGTTATGAAACATATCTTGCTCATTAAAAATGTGAAAGTGTAAACTGGAATTTATGTTCTTTCTGTGTTGGTGCTGTTATGACAGAGTGATTTTCTTATTTGCAGTTTTCAGTCACAAAAATGAAATCAGATTGGAAGCCCTATAGATGAGTTTGGAATTTAGATTCTTTTTTACACCTAGAAGGTTATTTCTTTACATAAACTTGCCATGTAAGCATTGATTTCATTTGCAGCAGTGCCATTGATTTTAATAGATTTGAAATCAAAGACTGACTGTTTTCTGTGAGTTCTAACTTTCATCACACCATAATACAATTGCTTTTTCAGTTTATCAGATTTTTCTAATTAGTATTTTCTTTTGCAGTTTCTAGTCTTGTTCCATGGTCTAAGGCTAATTTTGGTGTATTTTTATCCCTTGTTTTGGGATACATTGCAAACACAATTTTATATCTTTTCATATTTCATTTAAATACTGTGTTTTCATATTGTGAATAAAACAAAGTAGCTATTACTGTAAATTCCAAATTAATTTCTTTATACAATCAGAATGACAAAAAAAAATAAATTTCAGAAGAAGACAGGATCAATATCTTTGAAGTTGTTGAAGTTTTTATTTCATGCCATATGCATTAGCTCTTGCATAATATTTTGCTGCAACCTGAAGATAAACAGTTTCAGTTACCATTTATAAGTGCTTTACCTTTTTAATGCATGCAGTTGTTTAGACTTTCTAAGCTAAAGCTGTCCATTTAAAGTTCTTTTTTGATATATTTTTAATTAAATATATCTTAACTGTTCATGACTTACATTTTTAAATATACATCATTGTAAAAAACCCTGAATGCCCAACCTCAAATAGAACTCAAAACATTACTGCCTTTTTCAGATGGATATCTGGACAGCTTCAACATGCACTTTTGGTATGTCAGAATGAAAAACTGCTTTGTCACTGCAGATTCCTCAATATAGAATTTGTAAATAATCTACTTAGAACATTCAGCTGTGAATTTTCTTTAATTAGTTGCCTCTTCTGCTAACGAGAAGTAGTAATTTTTATCTAGTCTCAGTTTCCGAGGTAAGGAATATAAATGCATTTTGTAGGTATACAGTGTTGTGGTTTATCTGTTGTGGTGATTGACTGTTCAGTGATTGCTGGTTAATTACATATCATTAACAAATCAGTACATGACTTTGATTCTCATTTGGTTTAAACCACATGAACAGATCAGCATTTTCTGTCTGGCACACTGGGATCCACAATGTTGCCTGTTCTGTTTAGTACGTTTTGATAGACCCATTGTGCCTGAATTTGCCTTGTATTTCTTAAACCTCATAGTACTATCTGCTTCTACTCTTTTCTGTGCAACTAGTTGCTAATCCAAAGTTACTCACTGCTTTAAGAAAAACTTATCTGTTTTAAAACAATTTCTTAGTAGTTTTATTGAGATTTGGTAATAGTTCTGCTCTCTCTTTTTCCATTGCACTCATGACTTCATCAGCCTCCATCTCCCCTCAGCCTCTCATTCACATATTGAAAAGTGTGAACCTTTCCAGTGTCCCCCTGTATGGCAACTGCTTTGTCCCTTTCAATATTTTAATTGCCCTGCACCTTCTGCATCCCCACTCACTGTGTTTCATTAAACACATGCTGAAAATTCAGGTGAAAATAAATTAAATATTCAGTTGCAAGCTACAGTGCATGCTGCAATTTATGCAGTAAATGAACAGACATGGAAAATATCTTTGATTTGTCTGTGGAAGCCCTTGCTCTCTTGCTTGAGTTAAAAAATACTTAGTGAATACATAGGAGAGAATGACAGAATTTGAGGGGAAAAAAGGCCATAACAGCTTGCTCTGAATAGAAACTGAGAAGCATGAACAATGATAAAAGTCTCTAGTGTGATTTTTAGTTAGTTAGTGATCATAGTTGATTGGATAGCTCACCTTAATTTTTTATATTTTTCATTAATATGTTTATTTTAGAAGCTGTAAATAAAAAAGTTTATTTCTATTACAAAAGTTTGAATTAACCAAAATTTCAGGAAGACAAGCTAACAACAGGTATCTTTGGGGAACATGATTTTAAATTCTGGATTATAGCATGTGTCCTCTACTCCAACTTATTTTTCTACCATCTTGAAGATGCAAGTCTGTGTATGAATGAGTTGCCTAATTAAAAAAACTTCAAGCAAAGAGTAGGTATGGAGTAGTGAATAGCAACTAAAATCAATCTCTCATATGATACAAAGGCAGAAGGAAAATATTTCAGCTTCAAAAACTGTTGCGGTGGTTCGGAACCAGAGGACTTCCGGACAGGTTCCACGGACAGAGGGTTTCCCCCCGGAGCTCCCAGGGGTAGCAGTTGGACCACCAATCCACGGACCCAAGCTCCTGCTATTGGTTACTGGACTTGTCTGTTATGTATTCCCGCTCTGGGAAATTCCCTGTCACTCCATAGTTCATTCGTTGTTCTCTCTGTTCCCCTCCCCTCCCTAAACCCCATTTGATCATGCACCCCAGCCCCTCCCCTGTATTGTCCCCTGCCCTCATCCTATTGGGTGTTGTTCCTCCCTTAAATACCGATGTAATAAGCTGCTCTTGGCTCTTGGTCCATGTGCTCCCTTTGGAGGCAATAAACCTACCGAAATCACATACCAAGAGACCTCCTTCTCTGGTAGTTCTTTGCTGTTTCACCACGCTCCGGGGGCAACATCTCCCCGGACCGAACGCGGACCAGCTGTGCCCGTTGTCGGCACTCCGAGGAAGTCTTCCCGATCGCGAACGACCTCCTAGGGTAGCGCTGGGACTCTGCTGCCAGTACCAGGGTGGGACCGAAGCAGGGAATGCAACAAAAAACCATGATAAAACATGTGAAAAAAGCTTCTTTAAATAAGAATTCTGTATTGAAAGAAGCATTTTTGCTTAATGCAAAATTTATCCAGCCTCAGAAGAGTAATCCAAATCAGTGGAAGGTGTTTATTATCACCTTTGTAGTTTCCTGTAGTGAGGTAGTGCTGGATGAGCAACAGTATCAAAATCAGGGATGAAAACAGATGCATTTCCTTTATCAGTGAACAACAAAGAGAACAAACAAGAATAATCAGCCCTGCTTTGGACTGGACTCCGACTGAGAGAATTTTGAGATGTTTGCTGCTAAGAGTTGCGTCTGGAGATTGCCTCTGTAGTAGACACTGCAATTACTTGATTACTGTGCAGTAATTTCAAACACAGTTCTCCAGCCAGGACTGCTTTTATTTGGATTGCCTATGGCATATGTAACATGAATAACTCTCTTCTGTTGAAAGGTGAATTAGAGGATTCCTAGGTGTTTTGTGCATTCTTAATACACGGAGACAATATAAAGAGTCATAGGGAGTAGCTTGTGTGTAGCTTTCAATTCCATATCTATTTGTGGTTTGAAAAAGCTGGCTTTTCTTATCTTTTCTTTGGCTTGTTCATTTATTTATTTAATGAAATTATTCAGGCTGTCTCATCTGTTTAGGAAAACTTAAAGATGAGAGGGCTGTATTCTAAAAGTATGTGCTAAAAGTTGCTGTGGCATTGAACTGAGTAGATGAAGGATGATTTCCACAGCAATTTATTGTAAGACCTTGCCATCTCCATTTTGGCAGGCTGTCAGAAGTGTTTAGATGACAGTACAAGCCCAAACTCAATTACAAGAGGAAACATGTAAAAAAGTAATTCTCTTTCCTTGGTCAGTGCTGCTGACTTTCTTCCATGTCACAACCAACCAGTATGGAGCATGATATTCCTTATAAATTCCTGTCAGGCTGAACAAAGACACCAGTCCTGTGTCAAGGAGTTCGTATGCTTTATTCTACAATTGTCTTGATTCTGACAGCTAGCACCCTGTTTAGTCTCAAATGTGCTGGTTAACAAGCCCTTAATTACCACAACACACTTCGACAATCCCCAAATCCTCACAAAAAAACCTCAATAGAGAGTACAGCATAGAATATTATAGCTGCACTTTGCCCAGACAAAGCAAGGGAGGAGGGAAATAAAGGCAGGAAAGGGAGAAAGGGAAGAAAGATCACCAGTATTTAGAGCTTACATTAGTCCTGCTGCATGGATGTTCCAGAACTGGAGTAGCAAGACAAAGAAAGAGAGGAAAAAGAGAGCAGGCAGGATTAATCCACTTCCTTTTATAGTTAACCTGGTAAAGTACATTTTTCACACCATTTCATTCGTGCATGTACAGCCAGCCCTCCAGGAAGTGAGTCAGGTAAGGAGAGGGGGGATGACTGAGTATGAGTCTCAAGGTGGGAACGGAAGTTGGCTCAAAACACCACTGTCCCACCTCCACAGGACTGTCTCTTCCAATCACAGCTTTCCTGTCACAATAGTCAGAAAGTTTGAGACAAACTTACCCTTGATTCTCCACAAATATTCTTTCTTTCACTCTTACCATAGAAGTATCTCAGCCTGTCTCCTCATCATCTTAACATTGATTTTCTGTGGCAGAAGTTGTTTCTCTTTTGTATTTGTTTGAGGATGTGTCACTAACCCTGCAAGAAGTTTGTCATTTGGAAAATCTTTGAAGATATGTATCTGCTGTATATGAGGCAGAAAGTACAGGTTCTTTTGGGCTCCAGAATAAAAGGCAGTCTGTAATATGATTTAAACTTGAGTTAAAGACCATGTTAAAAAAAAATACTTATCAATCAAATTCTTTCAGGCCCACAGTAGTCAAATTACTGATTTTTTTTTTTTTCATATATTGTGAATTTGCTTAAGTAAATCCAGGATTAATTAAGTATTGAGATATATTTTACTGTTTGGGAAGCACTGCTGGTCTAAATTTCATAAGGATTTGAGCTCAATTAAGTACAGAATGCCTGACATCTGATAATGCCTTTAGAGTTTCTGAGCTTATTTAGGTTTCACTGTTGGCAGCCTAACTTGTAATGACTGCCAAAGGAAAATCTTAGGATCTTTTGAAATTGAGTAGTTGGTTTGAGAAAGTTCAGTGTATTTTACCCTTAAAAAGCTAACAAGGTTAAGAAGGAATAAAAAGAGTAATATTGAATTATCTGGATTCCGTTCATTAAATTGACTGATTTTATGCTAATTACTTTAAAGCCATCTTTTCTTACATAATTTGCTCCAGTCCAGCTAATTTAAACTTTAGTTAATATGACTGCAAAATATGCAGTTATATTAAAAGAGTTGTACTTGAAAATACTGAATCGATTCTGTTTCTTTTCTGCCCCCAAAGAGAAGCATCATTTTACTAAGGTACATATTCTCTCATGTTAATTATTTGTTGATGTGAGAGACTGAGAAAAGTGGTTACTAGCTCAAAACAATCAAAGTGTTTGTGTAAGAGAGGTCAGGAAAAGTTCTGAGAAAGTGGAATGATGCAGTGCCCCACATCCTGCCCCTTTTGGAGCTGTCTAGTCCAGTGGTCAGTCACTGGCACACCAGAAGCAATGCTCCACACCCTACCCCTGGAGCCCCAATCTAGCCCCAGAGTGGCTTTCAGACTGCAAGCCCCACCTGGGGGTGTGGCCAGAGGAGGCCAGGACAGATAAAGCCATTGCACAAAGATTCAAATGGTTGCATCACTATAATTCATGGTTTTTATGGGAGCTGAGACCATGCTGGTTCCGAGGGTGGCAGCTATATCTTACTTTTCTCTCTCTTTTTTGTTTTCTCTATCTTTCTCTTCTTCTCCTGGTTTCCTCTTCTTGATATCTGGGTAATTGAATGTTTCATGGGTTAGAGTTTGTTAAGTCAATGCTTTGTGAAATGCTTTATTTTGATGGAATGTTTGCTTTAAATTTTGCCAAGTTCATTCCTGATATTCTAAAGTTCACCAGTGGAAGTTTCTTGTTTAATTTCCTGAGTGTGTTTCTGAGTTTCTCTTGTACACATATCTCAGAGTATTAAAAATGTCTAAGCCCCTTTAAACAAACTCGCCAAGTGAGGACCTTGGGCTTTGCAGTTGATTTGAAACTTGTTTGGGTGTTCTATGCAGAGAAATAGATTGACAGCTTCAAAAGTTTCTCTTTGCTGGTACATTTTTATTGTAAGTATTCATATACACTTCCTGATTTATTAAATGTCAATGGTTAGTATTCATTTCATCAAGCTTACTTTTTATGAAGATATGTCCTATGAAAATGTGTGTACTTTAGCTAAAATTATTTTGCACTCTTACAGTGATTACAATGTTTTCTCTTGCGATGGCATCAACACTGCTTTACAAAACTTTTGTAGAACAGCTAAGAATTGTTATACATGTTTTCAAAGTGAAAACTCTGAAGGACAGACTGTAAGTGATTTGGCTAAGTTCAAACAGGGTATCAATACAAATGACAAATTCTCACCCTACCTTAATTAGTAGATCATAGTCCTTGAGTTCTCTTTAACAGTATAAAATACAGTTCCTTTCTGAAAAGTGGCTCCAGAAAAACAAGTGCCATATTTATGAATCATTGCTTCTATGAATATTCCTGCAAAAATTTTGCTATATTAAGAGTTAAATTGAGGGCATTGCAAATGACATGTGCTAAGCTATCTCTAAAATGAAGCAAAATGACCCTTTCTTCACAATTAATGTAGTTAGCAATGCTTTTTGTAAAGAGTACCATCTAAATGGGACACTGTAATTCAGGTGCAGACACTTACTGCTGGGCAGAGCTTTCAAGCTATTTTGCTAGGTCAACTGAAACATCGTATATGAAATTCAAGAGACAATAAAATATGATATCCAAAATCTGAAAAAAAAAAGCATATGCTCTTAAAGCTAAAGATTAACTGCTCTTGTTATTAAAGCAAATAGCCAATGTACCCTTCACAGGAGCTCATCTGAAAAACTCCTTAAAATCTAATTGTTTCTCTAGCCTTTACAAATTAAGTCCAATAGGCAGAAGAAGTGTACCTGTGCTGTGTTGGGTATTTCTGAAGAGAGGGACTAGTTTAATCTCTGAGACTTTCAAGGAGGACACTTCAGAAAGGAGGATGTTTACTAGTTGCTAATTTTGTATTGCTGTAGGAGAGGAAAGATAGGCATTTTACTGTTAGCCCATCTATTTATTCATGCTGTGTTATGTAGGTATTTTATGAATGTGTATTGGTTTATACTGTCAATTCAGTGTGTCTTCATTTGTGGAGAAATTGAATGCAAGGCCTAAAACTGTCCTCACATGGGGTAGAGGAATTTGCCAGAAGAACATTCTTCTATGAACCTGGAGTCTGGCTAAGTTGTAAGGGAGCCTTTGAACTCTCATTTTCAGAAAAATTCTTTTCATTATGAAAAATACATGCACAAAATGGCATGTCCTTGAAACTATTAGCATTTACAAACCTCTTTTAAAAGTCAAAATCCCTATTCCAGACAGATTTTTTACCACAAAATATAATAAGGCTAGAGACCTCATGAAATGGAGCACAGTTTCTCTGAATAATTATCAATATTATGTCAGTATGTGAAGCTGTAAACTCAAATCTGGAAAGTGATAATTAGTTCCTTATTATTATATAATTTCTTATCAGTGATTATCCATGCTTCCCTTTAATATTTTTTCTTGTTTTGATTGGCAATAGAAATATGATAGCAAATAAATATTACTTCATTTGCATAAATACACTGAATGAATACAGTGCTTGAGTATGTTTAGTCATGCTAGGAAACATCTCAATTTTTCTTATAAAGGATAATGGTTTTGCTTGTTATTCACATTTCATATTATTTCCTGGCTCTCATCTGGCTATGATTAAGCATTGCAAATACAGCAGCATCTCCTGTACTCAGTAAAAGATCAATTAAATATTTTATAATGGACTTGTTAATAATTTAAAATCAGTGAAAACATTGTTCTGTGTGTGTATATGAACAAAGCTCCATAGTAATATGGATCAATCCTTAAGAACTCTGAAGACAAATCAAAGTGCAAATCACTTAAAAAACAAACAAACAAAAAAAACCCTATGAAATAGCACCTATACCTGTCTTGATTTAGGAATGGTACTCTCCAAATCAATGCCCCCATCAAGGCTCTCCAAACCATGCACTGCTGTCTCGCTTCCCAGATTTCTCCTTCCCCTCTTCCCTGCAGTGGGCTGGAGATGAGAATTGGAAGCACAAAACGAAAAGATCATGGGTTGACATGAGAACAATTTACTGGAAATAGCAATGAGATTAGAAAATGAGCAGTAACAGCAGCAATACGAATGACAAAGGGTAGAAGAAAGATCAAGACAGACCCCCCAACAACAAACAATACTGGATGTCTCCCTTTGCTGCATATCCTCTGCCAGATCAGAACCCCAAATCCCTTTTCCCTTCCCCCAGAAATTGTATGAGGTGGTACAGAATAACTTCCAGGTCCTAGCCATGCCCCTTCCTTGCTGCTGCAAAAATTAACCCTGTCCTAGCTGGAACCAGGATACCACCATTGTCCTATGTCCCTATGTTTAGACACTTCCTAGGTAAGTTTTTAATGGGCCTGGTTAAAGAACTGGGTTGTATTAAAAAGATTAGTTGCAACACGGGAAATTCCGATTAGAAATTATGAAAAAGTCTTCCTGAAGGTGATCAAACAATAGAGCAGGGAGCTAGAGTGTTTGTAGAGTCCTTATGCATGTCGTTATTGAGAACACAGCCCTGAGCAACTTGCCATTGGTAGCCCTCCTTTGAGGAAGGACTTGGACTGAAAGATCTCCAGAGGTCCCTTCCAACTTCACAGTTCTATGGTTTGGTGATTCTGTTTACATATGCAGGCGTATTATTTCTCTGTATTTAGAGCATCTGTGTCCTTGGGTCACTTTTTACTCTTGGAAAAAAATCAAATCCAACACCCTAGATTGGACAGTTCTTATTATGCTCGATTCTATGGGACTATGATCTAAAGATGAAGCTAACTGATATGAAAAGTGTCCATTTGCTTTTACTGAAAGCCAAATAAACTTACTACTACTATATTAAAAGACACATTGTTATAAAGATGTAAAGTAATTCCTATGCCTTTAATTGTACATATTTTAATAATATAAAAGGAACAGGGAAGGAATTAGAGTAAAGCATGATAATGAAGTTTTCCTTGTGTTAACAATAATGAATGCATTTGTACTTGTTATCAGTATGTACTTGGAACAAGATGAGTCTATATGATAGATAAAGCACTGTGGTTTGTTTTCAACAAACAAAGAGCTGGCTTTGCCTGTTAATTAAAATGTAATGTCAACACTAATGGAGGTGTTTACAAAATCCAGATTTGATATTTAAACTGAAAGTATGGACCCAATATACTGTGAATTGCTTGCTTATCTAGAATTTTAAAAAATGGACAAATACAAAATTAAAATAGGGGGAGAGAGAACAGCTACTTTCACGCTAACTGAGGAGAAGAACTGGAAAAGGGGTAGGTTGGTATCGATCACTCCTGAAAGATTATTTTAGCGGACCTCTGAGTAACTGCATAAAACTTTGGCTCTATCCAAATAAACTCTTCTCCATCTTCTGATTTCAGTTTTGCATTTTGGTGGGTTATTTAAGCAGACTCAAGAGCTAAGAATTCTCTCTTGGAAACATTGTCCTGATATCACTGTGCTGGTAGCTGGAAAGGGCAGTTGAATTCAATAAGAAAAAGTAATGAGTAATTTCTTACAATCTTGAGAGGTCAGAAAGTTTGTATTGCAATTGTCTTCCTTTTGCCTCATGATAGTAAAATGACCGAGCAACAGTTTCTTCTGCTGGCTTTGCAGAGAAGAAACATGAAATGTTGATACATGAATGTACCAATTGTTATCCTCTCCTATGTTTTTTTTTTTTTTTCTTTGTTTCTGCAAGGGATACCATACCGGTAATAGCTGAACAGTATGTGGACATTTCTATACTCCTAAAAATATATTTGGGGGTAGCAGTGTATGTATTTGTATCTCTCTTCCGTACCAAAGTCTTGATTATGTGTTTTGGTCTTAAGGAGGAGTTTCTCAGTGCCTGATTTTCAAACCTATATGAAGCAGATATGGACAGTGGAGAAACTGCAGCATATACGATGGTGACACCACAAAAAAGTGTGGCATTAGTTATATGCAGATACTCTAAGCTTCGAATTCCTCTGAGCGTCATTCCCAATATACCCACTTTTTTTGAAATGGCATCTTTTTTTAGGTTAAAAATAATACTTTTTATGAGTTCACAAGCTACTCTATATAACATCTAATTAGCTCCCTTTCCTCTTGTGTTTGCCTGCTATCCTTGCATGGCAGAAAAGTCGCAGCGTGACAAGAATATGTTCTAGAATGCCAATTCCATTTAAGTGCACACTTAAAAAAGATACAAAAAGGCAGATTAAATTCAAGATTGGACTCAAGCATAATTCTTTTGTGAATAGAGCATTTTGTTTTACAGAAATAAATGTAAAGATAACTGGATGTTAGGACAGCTTAGGAATGTCCATGTAAATATATAAAAAGAAATATTTTTCACTTGCAAACCTTTGCATCTTCTAAGATAGAAGCATGGTATGAGTCATGTTCAATGAATCGGAAGTAAGTCTATTCTGTGAAAGACTGCCATCTCCTGCATTCATCTCATCCTTTTCTCAAAGTCCAGGTACAAAACAGCATGCATCAGATGGCCTTCAGATAAAGATAAGAAACCATCTTACACTGTGGGATACAGAAAGGAAGTTTAACTGTTTCATGTATTACAATTTTTTTATTCTTGAGCAGTACAGGATTTTCCATTTTTTGCACATAGATTTTATGGACTGTGTATGAATAGCTTCTTTTAATGCTATTTCCCATGAGTTGCTGTCTACATTTTGAAAAATGAGAAGTAATTTGGGGGTTTTTTGTTTCTCAAAAGCCTATTTTTGAGATATCTCTGAAAGAGCCTGATTTTCAAAAGAGGATTTAAGGTCTGTCTACTGATAATCAGAATGTTTTAAAGAATCTCCAGTAGGATAGAATAGTTCCAAGTCAGTTTTTAAAATTATAAAGGTAAGGTGGTTAGGAACAGTCAACTCTCAGTCATGCTGTCAAAGACAAGATAGTTGCCTGGCTCTATAAACATGACAATGAGAAATCCTTGCTACATTAGAAAAAATGCAAAGACCAATAGGAAAAGCTGGTGAAGGACAAGAGGAAAAATCCATACATTGAAAATATTAATAATTAATTATTGAATATTCTCTTGTTTTCAAGAAGCATCTTCCTTCCTTTCTTCCTGCCTTCCTGCCTTCCTGCCTTCCTGCCTTCCTGCCTTCCTTCCTGCCTTCCTTCCTTCCTGCCTTCATTCCTGCCTTCTTTCCCATCTATTTTCATATTGCTGCCCACCAATCTGATATTTGAAAACCTTCTCCAAAATAAATATCTTTAAAGTACATTTTAGGATTCCTCTTCTCTGAAAACACAGTGGGTGGCAATCATGTTTAATTTAATTTTGTGATAACTCTTTTGATCATCATGAAGTGTCACAATGTGGAACATCACTATGGTTATGAATAGTGCATAGGCAAAGGTCTTGCACCACTCAATTTAGTTTTTTCTTTATTAAAACGCATAAAGATATATTATTCTAGATATTTAAATGCTATGCAGTATAAAAAAGCATAAGGAACACAAGAAAACCCCAGAGAATTACTTAGTTATATTGTGGCATCCTATGTACAAAGTGCTGCCACAAAATGTGAATTTTTTTTTTCTGAAAATCATAAAATCATAGACTGTTCAAGTTGAAAGGTATCTTTAAAGATAATGTAGTCCAACCACCTGCAAAGAGCTGGGACATCTTCAAATAGGTCAGGTTGCTCAGAGCCCCATCCAACATAAACTAGAACATTTCCAGGGATGGGGCATCCACCACCACTCTGGGCAACCAGTTCCAGTGTTTCATCACTATGAAAGTTCCAGCCAAAGGCAAGGTTAATTTTTTACAGTAGCAGTGAGGATGTGTCTAGGTTGTTACTCCATACCACTTCAGGTCATCTCTTGGGGAGAAAGGAAGGGATTCTCACTTGTGAGAAGAAGGGGCCTGGCTTGGGTTGGGAAGAAAAGCATGGGCAAGGAGGGTCTGTTGGCAGTTTTGTTCATTTTCTCAGGATCCCCCTGTGTCGGTTCAGTCTTGGTGAGCATTTTTTGCATATAAATAGCCCTCTTTTTTAATACTTTTTTTATTAATATTTTTGCTGTTACTGTTCATTTTCTTATCTCATTGCTATGGCAGTAGAATACATTAAGGGACCTGACAGGCAAAATGGCAGATAGAACAAACAATTAATTCTAAACAAGGGTAAAGTACTTGATAGTTCTATGGATGTTTCATTTCACATTAAATCATTATTAATATTTTGTGAATACTATAGCCAAACTGATATGAAATGCAGGAAAGGTGGTGGAGTGGGAAAAAAGTGAACTGAGAAATCAGAGTATGTCATTCTCTGGACCTAGAAGTAGTTCAAGTCAGTCATACTACCAGGATCTACTTCACCTGAACTTATGGTCCATTAAGTAGTGTTCATTTTCTTCCCTAAAAAGAAAGAAAATATGAACACTAATTCTTCAGGAAATTCCTTTATTTAATTATAAATGAGAATGTTAAAAGATAAAAAAAGTTTCTTTTGCTCCTGGCACAGGAGGTTCATGACCTTGGTTTGATCGAGGGTTGAGTAATTAAATATAATAGTATGTGAGAGAAAGGATAATGGAAACAAAACAGTGTGATGAGTCTTTGTACAGATTAAGACGTGACAGGAGGTGGTGATGTCCCCCCTTACCCTTCCTCCCACCACACTATGATCTGAGAAATGCTTATTGCACTTCAGCCTTGACGAACAGCACCTGGGCTGAGCTTCTTTTGAGCTCATCAGAAATGCTATCTATTCCCAGGAACTTATGCTGTCCTAATGATCACCTGCTTTTTTTTATTTACAAACAGCCTTGGAAACTTTTTTTTTCCTGAATAACAACACGTGAGTGTGAATATGCCACAGCAAATGTACTAGGAATGCTGCTCTCCTAGATTCTTAAAGACTTTAGTATGGTAAGTTAGGCCTGTACATAAGTTAGTTGTTGTATAGTAAATTCTAGAAAATTGTTTGTTGTAAGTTGCTAGTTAAGTTCTGTTGGGCCTTTAGTCCACACTTCTTTTTATCCTTACCTTTTCCTATCCTTTTGTCTTCCTCCCTGACATTCACATAGTTAGTTTTGGGTTTATTTCAATTTGGATTTATTGACTCTGGAGCTGTTTTTTTTCTTTTTTTTTCTTTTCTTCTCAGTGTGCTTTAACCATCTAGTAAGTCATAGAGCAAACCTTACAAATGAACTTTGTCATGCTATTGCTTTTATATTAAACCTGGTTTTGCTGATACCTTGCTGGTGATTTTTTCAGTGATCCTAAAGTACTCATTTGTGACACAGAACATTTCCTGAAAATGATGGAAAGGAACATTATGATAATGATTTGATTGCATGTGATCTTGCTATTTATTGCCACCAGTAAGAAAGATTGGGGAAATGTTGCTACATGGACATGCAATGCCTTCAAGAAGCAGAAGGCCCAGATGAAAAAGTTGCATGGTGTTGACCAGTTGATGCGTGTTGACCTCCTGTCCTGTCACCCATACAGTGAGACTACCCTGAGTGAATGTTGTGTTCCCGTGGCTGAGCTGTGCTAGTCACTGTAAAAATAACTGGGACAGTCTCAGTTAAATGTGTGTGTATGCATGAGGGTAAGCTTTTCCTGACACTGCCTGTGTCTAATTTGGCCTGTTCAGTAAATTGAACTTAGCAGTGTGATGTTTTTAATGTTCTTTTTTCTCCCATGACGACTCTTTTTTTTTATTAATGGACACTTATTAGGTGACAACAGCATAGAGCAGTTCAGGCAGTGGGATTGGAAGCTGCCGATATACTTTATCTTTCTCCTTAAATTTCACGCTCCTTACTGCTGATCTGCTAGACTATTTGGCCCTGATGGGTTTTTTTTTTAGTTTATAAAATTAAACATTGGCCATAACACCAGATAACCTGAAAATGGTGTTTGCCATGTTTCCACTTCTGCTGAGTGGTAAGAGCATCATACAAAGTGATAAACATATCTTCCAATGAGTTTAGAGAAATCAAGAGCATTCAATACCCTGAGTAAGCTCACAATAAAACATTTTACTGCTAAAGGCATCATTGGCTGCTTACGGTTTTCATGATGCATCTTTGGCATAATGATATGCTAAACAAATGGTTGGTTTAATAAAACTTATGTTAAAAGACAAGTTCAAAATATGAAGTTTTGGCACTAGAAATGATAGGTGTAATGGATGCTAAGAGTAGTTTGCAGAAATTTACTAAATGTTTAGATTTACTATTGCTTTTCTAAAAGGTAGAGTGTAATAAAGGCACACATAGCACACATCAGTAGCTATGATTGGTGCAGTGAAGATACGTCTTCCTTTGGAAGCTGCATATTCCCAAAAAATTCTGGCTTTCCTGTGCATATACCATATGTGGAGTAACATACCCACTGCGTTGCTTCTATCTTGACTGGTTTTTACTCTCTTTTTTTAAGGAACTTTTTCAGTGCTTGGAAACAAAAAATATCTCAAGATTTTAGAGTCATTAAACATTACACGACTTGGGAAAAAAAGGGATTTGGGCATTTGCATTTCTCTTAGCTTTCTTATCCTTTAGGGTACATTTTCAGTGAAATTTCAAAGCTTTTTTCCATGACCTGAAGAATTACAAGCAAAATTTTTAGCATGCAGGCTGAGATTTTCATGTGGGCTTTGAATTCTTGCCTCAGGATCTTCCAGGAAAGCAGAAACTATCATAAGACTTATGTTAAAAATCTTAACAATTGGCATACCCAGACTACTGAGGCCATGTCCACAGTGCCCAGTAGAGTAGGCAGGATAACTCTGAAGCTGGCAGGCACCATGCTAGTTTTGGAACCACACATAATGTAACTGATGACATTTTTGCACATGTATGACTTTCTGTCAGCACACCTATTGATTCTGAGACTAGAAATCCTACTGCACCAAACTGCACCTGCTCAAATCTCTCTATGCACAGTTACATATGGGCAAACTTGGTCATGAATAATTTATGTACTAAACTATAATTTACTACCATAGAATAGATATCTGGAGAAAAAAGAAATCATATGCCTAGGTTTTGAAGTATGAAATAAATAAGCAATTAACATAATTTTTTGAATTGTAAAAATATTAAGATATTTATTTTTCTGCTACAGGGCTTCCTATTATTTCAAGCAAGGTTATGTGACAAAAATTTTCACTGGTACACTAAAACATTGTAAAGATTATTTTTATGAAATTTTTCTGTTAGTGTTTAACATACTGTTACTATTCAACACAATTAGCATCTTGGATGAAGAACTTAAAGAAATACTAATTAAGTTTATCAATGGCACTAAATTGGAGGAACTGTGGACTCCCTCAAGGGCAGAGAGACCTTGACAAATTGGAGATATGGGAAACCACTAACCATATGAAGCTTAAAAAGGGCAAGTGCTGGATTCTGCACCTGGGATGGAACAACCCTGGTGTATGTATAGACTAGGGAGTGAGAGACCAGAGATCAGTGCTGTGGAAAGGGACCTGGGGATCCTGGTCGATGGAAAGTTGAATATGCGTCAGCAGTGTCAGGAGGGCCAATTGTGTTGGGGGTGCATCAGGCACAGCATCGCCATCTGGGAAAGGGAGGGAATTGTCCCGTTCTGCTCTGTGCTGGGGCAGCCTCACCTCGAGTCCTGTGTGTGATTTTGGGTGTCACAATATAAAAAAGACATTGAACTATTGTAGAACATCCAATGGAGGGCAATGAAGATGGTGAAGGGCCTTGAGGGGAAGCCATATGAGGAGCAGCTGAGGTCGCTTGGTCTCTTCAGCCTGCAGAAGAGGAGACTGAGGTGAGACCATATTGTGGTCTTCAACATCTTCACGAGGGGAAGTGGAGGGGCAGGTACCCATCTCTTCTCTCTCATGACCAGTAACAGGACTTGAGGAAATGGACTGAAGCTGAGGTCAGGGGAGATTCTAGTTGGATATCAGGAAACAGTTTCTTATCCAGAGGGTGTTTGGGCACTGGGACAGGCTCCCCAGGGAAGTAGTCACAGCCCTTAGCCTGACAGAGTTCAAGAACCATTTGGACAAAGCTTTCAGGCACATTGTGTGACTCCTGGGGTGGTGGCCTGCATAGGACCAGGAGTTGGACTCAATGATTCTGATGGGTCCCTTCCAACTCAACATATTCTATAACAGCCTCAACTAAGTCTGGTATTATAATCTCATAGTGCTCCTGCTCAATTAAGATATTTCTCTTATTAATGCTTTTTATGCAAAGCATAGTACTTAGAAATAATCATGCCCTTAATGACTAGCCTTGAAATCATAAGAAATGTTTCAGATAATCGAATGATAAATTGAAAATAAGGAAGTAGGATTTCTGGTTATTTTATTACTTTAGCTTTGGAACCTCCAGATCACCAGGACTTATAGGGTGTTGGGAGTTTTAGGTTTTTTTGCCTTAAATATGTAGCTTAGAATATGGACTATGCAAAAAAACCCAACAAAACAACCACCAAGACAGGCTTGTTCTGACTTTAGTCTACATGGAAATGTGCCTTCATGAAAAGTAGTTACCACAGGAATAAACAGAAGCTAATAAACATAAACAGCAGACAGGCTTAACACTTCTACCTTGGGCATGAATGCTCATGATGCTTCAAACTGTTCAGTTTCCAGCTGATCCTGTGTAGAGAAAGATCAAGCTAAATTCTACTTGCCAAACAGAATGCAAGTCATACTGAAATGTTTGGAGTTTTTTGTAACTAAATTATGCAGTTCATATTGCATTTGTGTGATATTGGTGCTTAGAATGAAAATTTAAAATCTTATGTTTGATTTGTGGGAAATACTAGTACTAACATCTATATGTGACACTGTGTTTCTGTAATGGAAAAAGAAATATAAAAATTGCACCATAATAGCATATTATGTTATTTGGGCACTTGAATTATCTTTTGTTCATAGCTTTTTTAATATATGTGGATTTTGTGAGACTAAAATATGCATTAAATAACTAAGTTGAAATTGCCATAGTATTTCAGTTTTAAATTATCCCAATCTTCATATGGTTTGTATGCATTTTCCACCAAAGTTACAGCTACTAATATAAAGAAACAAAAACAACAAGAACTAATCGGTAGACTCTAAGATGTAGCACTTGACTGTCTCTTCTGATGTACTTCCTCCAAATTGCAGTTGTCTGATAATGAGCCACAGTAATGCTGTTTTCCACAGATACAAAAATAACAGTAAAAGATTATCAAGGTTAAAGGCCTAAGTGTACTGAAAATGGCTCTTTCTTAATGAAAAGGTGCCATGCTGCTGAGACATCCTGACATGGAACATTGAAGGATCATCTTCTGGAATTATCTTACTATTATATCAGACTTCTGCTTTGTTTTTTTTCTTTTTCCTGAGAATGGTATATAACACAGGGTCTTCTGACTTAAATTTTGGATAGAGCTCTTGAGTTTACCAAGGGATTGAGAGTAACCATTTTGCAGATGTTTCTGAGTCAACTTCAATTAATTTGAAATTTAGTTTGAATTGATTTCTTTCAAGACTCAATTAGAAATAAAATGGAGTACCAAAACCTACTATAGGTATGTAAATATGTAGATAATTATTATTATACTTAGAGGGAACCTTATATTGAATTTCCTTAGTGCACACTATGACATTAATACCACTTCTAATATAATTAATGCTGTTTACCTATTGTGTAAATAAAGTGAGGCAGATAGAGTTATTTTGTTATCATCACTCTCAGCAAAATCATGGCAAAACACAGCCCATGTAGAATATTGTGATATGTTTGTATCACCAATTATTATATTGATCACAAACTATAGAAAGAATGAAAGTCATAGAAAGGTCTGAGAGGAACAGACTATACAGGAGAGCCCCTGGGGAGATACAGCCTGAGGCGGTTTCTATCTTCTTGTGATGGTATCAGTGTTAGAGAAGAATTTCAGGATCTTAGCTGATGCAAATTTACATGTAATTTTTCCCTTTTGGTCATGAATATTAACTCATTGTTTTCTTCCTAAAGAACTTAGGTGCAGGGGTCCATTCATATCTGAAAAATTTGTCATGACAGAATTTAGCAAAAGAATGAATTTCTATAGTGTTTTCAAGTTCCTCTTAAAAGTTGGTTCGAGATTGGTTTTTTTGTTTGGTTGGTTTTTTTTGGGTTTTTTGTTTTTTGTTTTTTTTTTCTTTCTTTTTAATGTGACAAACAACAACATTAAAAAGGTTATTAAATTTGGATCTAGCTTTGAAATTATGAATATTTTATTTTGTCCTTCAGTAAACTGTTCTGTACTTCTTACACAAATGACCCAGACACTGATCTGCTTCCTTATGCCTATTAGACATCTGATAAAACATGTATCATGAATATAAAGTGACAAGAAATGATTCTTCATAAAGACAGCCAAAGGGAACGTAGTCATTTTAACTCATCCTCATCTGAGATGGAATAAAAGGAAACAAAGTTGTCTTGTTTCTGAATAGGCTTTGCAATGCTGAAACATAGAGAAAATATGTTCTCTACTTCTTGATTGCATTCTCCTAGTTCTCATCATGGAGACATGATGCACAGGCCTTTCAAATTTTGGATTATAACAAACACCAAAGGTGTATGTTTAGAATGTCCATTACAGATTTAGCTAACATATCACAAAAAATTGTTGGACTCTCCCTGTACCTGAGGAAAAAAGTAGTTCAAAGCTGAAAATCTAGATTTAAACAACTACAGGTGAGTTCCTTCTACTGGATTTGTTTGGATTTTCTTATATGTAGGAGGGATGGCCTTCCAGAGTATTAAAATAGGTTTTTAATTTGAAACCATTACTAATTTCATTGATTAAGTTCTGTATCTGTGTTTGTTATATTCACTTTTGTCATTTACTTTCTATTTTTTTTTTATAAGATGGAAATACAGATAACTGGCCTATTAGAAAAATTGCATGGTTGTCTTCAGTGGCTCCTACTAAATATGTACCTCTTCTAAGATTTCCCTACACCCGAAAATACAGTTTGCTGATTTTCATCTTTAGCTGCATCTTTCCTTTTTATAATTCTTAATTTATGAAATAGGTAGGCACAAGGTATTTTGATACTGACCTGAAGATAATATAATTGACAACATTTTTCAAGCTTCTGGTAGGTCATAAGAGGAAGAAGCAAATGCATATATGTTCAACCTTTCTACATTTTACAACCTAGTCATAGAATTTCTGACCTTAGTGTTCACAATCCAGGAGTATTTAAAATGTTTGGGTTCAGTAATGTGTTGTGTTCAAACTGTTTTGGATTTGTATCTAACTTACAGTATTCATTTACCCTATTTTATATAAGATATTATTTTCTGTGTCATCATGTAGGCTCTGTAGGGAGATTCTATGAACTTGATAAACTAATCATGGGATAAGGTGTTTTTTCCTCTTGGACCTACATTAAAACATTTCTGTGAACAGTATTATAGTTAAAATTCTCCTACTGAATGCCTTTGTATAACCTATGCATTTGCCCACTCTTTTGAGAAGGCAGGAGAAGTACTGAGTCATAATAATGCATGGTACTTGTCTCAGCTAGAGCAGATATTTCCTTTGTCTGCTACTGAAATAAGTGTTCTATCCTAGTTAACTTTGATGTTTACTAGAGAGTGTGAAAGAACGTCTCCTTTTGAGCCACAATGAATGATCAGAGAAGTACATCTTTGCTGTTTCTGATTGCGGGCTATCATGCTTGCTTTTCTCCCAAGGGATCAAGACCAACATAGACTATTAAGAGGTAAATTCTTACAAATAAATCTGCTGAGGACTGATGAAAAAAATATTTAATTTGCACTGATTTTTTGGGAAGTGTAATTATGATTCTGGAGAACCAAAATGCCTGTCAGACTGTGTCACAGATAGCAAGAAGGAGTGGTATTGCAGAAGTGGGAGGGAAACTTAAGGGCTTTAAGGTGACCATTGCTTTTGGTGGAGTAGATGCAGTGAGTATAAAAGATGCAGACAAGCTGCCTTCGAGAAAAATGTCCTGCATTAATTTTCGCCTTCTTAAAGATCATCTTTCCTGATTCTATACATTTTAAATATTTTTACTGTGAATATAATTTTTTGTCTTTTTAGACTTACAGATGGTTGAACTTATTCTTGCATGACTTTATCAATAGCAATTATATTTTTTCATTATATTGTTTTCCTGCTTTTTGATTTTTACAAATTTCTTCATTATTTTGTATTATTTGACAGGGTTTTTTGTTGAGTTAGGTAGCATTTTACTTTGATTTCATGCATGCTCTTCTATTCTTTATGGCTTATTGTTTCACACCTTAAACTAAGAGCCATCAATAGAACATTCCACAGAGCTTTTGAATTTTCAAAATTTTATTTGTTATAAAAATTTCTATGATGATAAGCGATCTGCTGCTCTCTGCTTCTCCTTCTGCCTCTTATCCATTAAAATTTCCAGTCATGCTTTATTGCTCAAGCAGTTGATTTTCAGCAGGCCCAGAGACAGACTAATAATTTATTTTGAAATTAAACCACACCAGTCACTAATGGTGAGTTCTAGTCATATATTGAAAGAATTTGTATTTTGATATATCTTTCCATGCACTTATCTATGTTTAAGATCACTTTTCCTGCAGTTTTTTATAGTTTTGATGACTAGTAATTAGTTTCCAGAAGATTATTCAGATTCTGTAATAAAGAAGACTAAAATAATCTGACTTGCACCTCAGACTCAATGCTGGTGCTAATGTGCATTCCCTGACTGAAAAAACTACTGTGACCTTACAGAATCACAGAATATTAAGGTTTGGAAAGGACCTTAAAGATCATCTAGTACCAACCTCCATGCCATCAGTAGGGACACATCCCATAGACCAGCTCGCTCAAGGCCTTACCCAACCTGGCCTTGAACTCTTTCAGGGCTGGGAAAGCCACAGCCTCCCAGAGCAATCTGTTCTGGTGCCTCACCACCCTCGCAGTAAGGAGTTTCTTCCTAATATTTAAACTCAATTTTCTCTTTTTCATTTTTTACCTCTTACTCCTTGACCTATCACTACAGTTCCTCATGAAGAGTCTGTCTTGGGCTTCCCTGTAGGCTCCCTTCAGATACTGGAAGGTTGCTATAGGGTCTCCACGCAATCTTCTCTTCTCTGGGCTGAACAGCCCCAATACCAGTCCTCTTATCAATTTTGTGTTCTTCCTCTGGACTAACTTCAATGGTTCTATGTCCTTCATATTTTGGGGGCTCCAGAACTATATGCAGCACTTCAGGTGGGATCTCAACAGAGCAGAGTAGAGGGGGAGAATCTCCTCCTTTGCCCTGCTGGTCACGCTGCTTTTGATGCAGCCCAGAGTTCCATTGGCTTTCTGGGCAGTGAGCGCACACTGCTGGCTCATGTTGAGTTTTTTGTCAGTCATCAACCCCAAGTCCTTCTCTCTGGTCCCAATCACTACACCCAATCTGTAGGTGTGTCTGGGAAAAACCCAGGTGCAGGACCTTGCACTTTGTTTTGCTGAACTTCATGAGGTTCCCAGAAGTCCCGCTCTCCAGCGTGTTCCGGTCCCTCTGGATGTCATGCCTTCCCTCCAGCATGTCAACTGCAACACACAGCTCGGTGTTGTCAGCAAACTTGCTGAGAATGCCCTCAATTCCACTGTCCATGTTGCCAACAAAAACATTAAACAGACCTCAATCCTCAATTTTCTGAACTGCTGTCATCTCACTGAGGTTACTTCTGAAATATTTCTGAAGATATCTTTTAGTAACAAAGCAGTGTTGCAATCACATTGTCTTTCTTCAAGAAGTTTTCCTTATACTTATCAATTTGAGCCAAATTCACAGAGGATTAAAGGTCATGAACATAATTAAATTCCAGCAAGTGTTATGAGATTAGCAATTACCAGTTTTGTGTTGCCAGCTGTTAGGTCTATCAGCACACACATGCTTGCTGGCCAGCAGCAGCACACACAGCCACAGCATATGCTGTCACTTGTCCATCTGGGGCAGCTGTGGAGCAATCTACTAGAGAGGAACTGAAAGATTTATGAGGGTGAGAGAGATAAATATATAGAAATGTGATTGCAAGACAGTTAAAAACATGAAGGACACACCATATAACAGCACTATTGTCCTGCAGTGTTTGTGCTATGAAGTCATTCTCTATGAGCATCCTTTGGCAAATATAGATTCTGCTTTCATAAAATTATTATCCTGAGACAGAAAAGTAATTAATTTATTGGGGGGGGGGGGGGTTGCCTTTTTTGTTTTGTTTTATGACCTTTTTCTATTTTTCTTACTTTCTGAAACTACTAATAGTGTTATAGGAAATAGCTGAAGTAATTTTGTTTTACCTGACCCCTCATAAAATCTGTGAATTTTCTGTTTCAGCAAGACCTTTACTGTAAAAGGGCTAATTTTTTGTCCATCAAATATTTCTTTATAGTTTTCAAATTATTTGGCACTTTTATTTTTGCAAATTATATGTAAGCATCTTCAGATTATTATTTTGCAATCATCAACTGAAGACTAGATACAAACATATGGTAGCCTAGAAGTCATTTGATGTGTTCACTTTGAAGATGTCTTCAGCTGTCTGAAGTTCATTATTCAGGTTGTGACAGACCCCCACCATTTCATACTCTCAACTGCTTTCTGATTGAATGACTGCAGCTTTAGTTGGAAAGAACATTTGAAGCTCATCTGTCACATCTGTATTCTTATGCAAACCCAGATATTTCCCGAAGGAGTTGACACATCACGACTTCTGGTTTGATCAGAAATCTGTTTTCTTCAATGTTCCTGGACAAAAGTACATAAAAATTCTGCAGACCACTTGTACTACTGTAGCTGAGACAGGTCTGTATGTGTAATAGGAAAAAAAATCAGAGAAATAGAATATATTTTATTGTCAATAAATTACACCGATCTTAAACTCCATCTGGTTTTATCCTAACTATTCAAATAAAGTTGTTTCCCCTTTAATCCCATGCATTATTTCAAGCAATGCAGTTGAGACTGGCACTCAGCTGCAAACAAGGTTGTTTAGAGAAGACAGGACAGGCAATTAAACTGTAATCATCCCGAATAGAAAAGATCTGAGGACAACTGCTGTGATCTTATGAAGAAGAGGTTAGTTGCATGGAGTTCATGTTTGCAACAAGCTGAAATGCTTGATTTTCCTTCACTAAGTTTATTTTACAAGAAGCTACTAGGTTGGCTAGGAATCTCTTTCAGCAGCTGAAATATAGAAAACAGACACATTTAGAACTTCTGGAAACTCCATAAATTATTTATCAGGACCAAATACTTTAAGAAATAGACATAGCATAAGCAGTCCTCAGAAGGTTTGTTTCCAAAGTACACCACTGTAAATGGGTCGAGCATTTGTGTGCCTAAACAAAGAAGAAAGAGCAATGACTGTATTTGCTGTAGTAAATGTGTTCTATTGGTCTCATAAGTAGAGATTATGAATTCTAATACTGAGAGATGGTGGAAGTCTTTGCTTTACATTACATCAATTTTTGGATTGAACATATTCTCAATAGGCTTTGAGATGCCCACCCTGCAACTAGATAAGTTTTAAATAAAATGAGCATATATGTGGATGCATGGATACTAATGTATTGTGTGAAGTACATACACTAGACAGAGTACAAAGATTAAATTAATTAAAGTGAGATAAGCAGGTCTTTTATATAAGAAATATTTTCAAGAACACCTGAAACAGAGCAGTTTGTAACAGTCATAATCTTGATATTTGATTATGATAACAGTAAACATTTTGTTTTGTCTACTAATGATCCTTAATTTTGCCTCCGATGTCCAAATCACCTGTTGGTCTTCAATTTCAAGCAAAAATATCAGTGTCTTTGTGAGACATTGTTTTGACATTAAAGAAAATGTTATTTTGGTTAGAGAGTCATATTTTTATAGATTTGGGAAGTGTATGGCAAACATGTGGTGTTTATCAGTTATTGGAGGAAAATATGTGAAGGAGCATAAAGTCTGTGTGAGTCTTACTTAATTATTTCTTTCAAATGTTCTCTCTTCAGAGGCTGAGAAGATTAATACTGCTAATGTTCACATCTTTTGGTTGTGAAGATGAGAAAGTACTATTAACTTACAATGCTCCTTTATGACAATTTTTGGGTTTCAAGAAATGCAAATAGACAAATAAATAAATTTGGATGTGTTCAATAAACATACGATGAGTCAATATTTAGACAGCTTGTTTTTGCTTTAGTTTTGGACTTGACTTTTCAAAGTTTAGCTAAACCTAGCAGAATCAACAGAAAAAAAAAATAACATTGGCTAGAGACTACCAGCTTGCACAGGTGCAAATGGGTTTGATCATATGTTAATTTATCGAGAGCCAAGGGCACAACTCCAAACTGCAAAACCAGATGCTCTGGTTTTTTCTCTATGTGAGAGAGATTGAAAAGAGAAAGACTGAAAACCCATGAACCATGGGAGGATTCTGTTTTTATGATCTGGATTTAAAAAAAAATAAAATTTGAGAAATTGGAGGTTGTTTCAAATATATGGAGGCCAGCATTCCTTTAAAAATAAAAACCCCAGGTTTATCTATGCAGTTTATCTACTATAGAGGCTCTTGAACCTTTTCTTATTATTTTTTCTGGTTTTCTCCCTATTCAATATAATTCCAGCAAGAGAGATTCCCTCCAGCAAAATTGCTTCCCATTCTCATCCCTCCCTTTCCTTGATCTCTGGTGGCTCTTGAATCTATTATGGCACTCTGTATGAAACAAGCTTGTGTCAATTCTTTCATCTCCTTTTTTTAATTAAATTCACTTGTTTTTTAGTGGCACTGTAAAAATGTCTGTTGCAGTTTATTAAAATCTTGCATTATGAATATTTATTTTGGATATAAACTTTCAATATATTTCAATAGATAAGCTGCCTCCCAGTAAAGTGTGGAAGTGGGAGGGAGAAGAAGAAAAATTAAAAGGAGAACATCTTCTTTTGTAGAAGAGATGCAGACCTCTTAGACCCATAAACTTGTATAATTTTAAAGCATAATATAGATATATTGCAGGCTACAGCTGGACATTTGAGTGCATTGGGGGTAATTAATTAGTGAATCTCTTGAATATAATTCCCACTGAGTGTTAAGAAATGTTCCAGAAGTGATGTATTTACTTGTGCTGATAACATTGACTTCCTTATTTTATCAACGCCTTACAATTAATTTTTTTATGTTGTTCATGACCTCTTGACTACTATTTTGACCTCTAGGCTATAGTAAAAATACAGCTCACCAGTTTTCAAGTGTGTACCAGAATAATATTTAAATTCCTCGAAAATGCATTTTTTGGTGGAAGATCTATTACCTTTCATCCAGCCAAGGATCTTGGTCTGCTTTTCACAAATAACTGCATCCAGTTGTTATTTTAAATTCATTATAGCCAAAATTAATCTCTTGATCTTCTCTTTCAAAACATTTCACTAATTCATTTTCCATTTTAGGCAAAAACATCACTGTTCTCCAAATTACTTCACTAATGTCAAGCTTAAACTGCTGTCTCCAGGGGGATGCTTTCACTGGGTTTCTCTCAAACCTTGTCAGTCCAACTGTGCACGCAGTCAAAACATTTGTGCAAGCTTTTATTATTGCCTACATTAACTATGACAACATCTGTTCTCTAGACTTCCTTGCAGCAGCTTGCTCCTCTGAAGTCATTGCAGGATATTGCTGCTATAGTCACCCTGAACTCATTTACTGAGCATTATATTGGTCCTACTTATTGTACTTCAGCATTTTTAATTTTGCTCCTTTCCACTTTTTCTCCTGTGTCTTTCCAACAACCATCATTGTAAAAGCTAGTCAGATATCTAGTCAGACTTGTTTCATTTCCCTCTACAAGTCAGTTTTGCTAAGGCTAGGCTCAATTTAAGAAACCATTGACGTACCCTTTCAGCTCTGCTGAGTGGGTGTATTGGGTCTGGCTGAGCTGGAGTTCATTTCCCCACAGCAGCCCTCAGAGTGCTGTGCTTTGCTTTGGTAGCTATGAAGGTGTTGATAACACACCAATATTTTGGGTAGTGTTGAGCAGTGCCAGCACAGCATCAGCACTGTCTCTCAACATTCCACACCCCCATCAGAAGGCTGAGGCTGGGTAAAATCTTGGGAAGGAACATAATCAGGCCATCTGGCCCAAACTGGCAAGAGCAATGTTCCATACTACATGATGTCACCTCAGACATAAAAGTAAAGAAAAAGGAGGAGGGAGTGAGGGCATTTGTTACTTAAAATGTTGGCGTTCCAGAGCACTGCTATGCTTACTGAACTTCTGCTTCCTAGGAAATGGCTGGACATTGCTTGCTGATGGGAAGTAGAGAATAAATCTTTATCTCTTTGTATGCAAACACATGACATTTTGCTATTTGGTTTTGCTTTTTTTCTCTTTTTCTCAATTGAGGAGTTTTATTCTATCTTATTTTCTTCCCCCATCTTGCTGAGGGAGGAGACTTAGAGAGTGGCTTGGTGGGCACCTGTCATCCAGACAAAGCCAACCCACTCCAATAGAAATTAACTTATATCTAAGCTTTTCTCCCTAAATTCATTTTTCCTGTTCCCAAAATGACAATAAAAAAAATTGAAGTCAATAAGGTACTTTCTCTAGAATGTATTATGGGGCTTTATTTTTGTTCTTGTTAATGAAAACCATAGTATTTCTAATAGAGGATCATCAGGATATATAGAACTTTAATTCTTCAAGTAAAAGTGATTAAATTGTGTGGAGGCATGTTGTGACAGAATCCCAAGCCAGTCAAAACTTTTCTGAGTAGAGAGTTTTCCAAAACCTTAAAGATGAAAAAGATGTAAGTGAAAAATATTTTCAGAATCCTTAAAAAAGCTGCAAGTGATTGATCAGATAGAACGGAAATTATAAGGATTCATAAGATATTTTCCCACTGCCTTGCAGACAGATTCCTACTTCTAGGTTAGTTTGTTTATCATATCAGTGGCCTTGAGTTGGAACAACCTCTACCAGGTCCCTTCTGGCCTCTGCAGGGTTCTCTTTCTGACATCTCTGTGGTCTACCCCAGAAATGGGAGTCAGTAGCACCACTGATACACAAGATAAGAAGTGAGAGATGTCCTAAGAGTGTTTGTTCCCTACTGCCATTCCCAGAGCTGCTGGTGTGGATGCCTCTGCTGTGACTGATGCTTGGCTGTTCCTACATAAGGAGTAATCATTCCATCTAGCACACACCTTTTCAGAGGAATACAGACATAATGTTCACAAACATCACAACATACAAGCTGAGTACCATACTAATTGCTGCACATTTAGTTAACTATCCTGGACTGTTTGGAGAACCTAAATAACTTTGGGGGCAAAAATCAAATCATTTTACAGATATTTAAGGTGAGGCTGCATCAAACCCGTATTTGGCAGAAAAAGCCAGATTCGAGACATTCTTTCTTAATTATCTACAAGTTCAGCAATTATCCAGGCAGTTATCGTGGCTCTGCCTATAATGAATGAAGCCTGATTTAACCCTGAGGTAATTGATTGCTCATATTTCAGAGGTGCCTCTCTCATTTCTCTGATTACAGAAAAAAGACAGTTGAGGCACCTAAATTTCAGAAGGCCATCCTTGTGGCTTAGGGTTCGTCATAGTGCTCAGTTTTAACTTTTTCAGGATATTAAGGTTTTGACATGAAGTTTTAAAAATGAGCAATTCAAAGACCTCATTTCAAAATTAGTTTGGTTTTATTTTTAAATTATCAAATATGGGAAAACAAGGGAACAAACCAGGACAGCCTGTCATATTTTAAGATGAAAAAAAAATATTTCCAGTAAAAAAAAGTCTGATTATATATGGAAATGCTTTCCATTAGTAGAATTTCCTAGAACACAGAAATCCCATACTTTCCAAGCTTCAATGGCAAAAAAATTAAGGTTGGAAGTTCCTAAAGATACAGCATCTTCCACCAACTACCTGCACTGAGCAACAACAGAAAAACAATGTGGTAGAAGAATTCTAAGTACGACTTGCAGAATATCCAGTTTGAGGGGTAACACATCTGTATCTGTATTTGGAATCTATGTATGTAAAAGTACAATGGGAGTATATTTTGTATAATATACATAGTACATTGGGAATGGCTAATATATTTTATGTATTTATTCACAAAGTATGTCCAAATTGGATTTGTTTTTTTCTGGTTGTAATAAGAAAAAGGATCTTATACAGCTGGAGATGAAAAAGGGAAGCTGGATTAAACTGAAATATTTTCTTACAAATCAGTAATATGAAACACAACAGTGATGATGGGGTCTCTATGTGCTTGGGCATAACTAATTCCTTGATGTAAAGTCTTTAGTAAGGTGATTCTTAACACCTTCAGTGAATGACAAAACTATTCCAGTTGACATATTGGCCATATAATTGCACTATTACTAAACCCAGGGGTATTTTTAATTTTTTGACCTATTACTAAAGTTCAAGAAAAAGCTGATCATTTAGTTAGCTCTAGCTAATTAATAAAGTTATGCACTATCTAAGACCACAGCTATTTTGTTTTTCTTATTCACTTTTTTCTCCATTTTTCCTCATCTCCTAATGACACATTTTCAAGATGCTTTGCCCATTTTAGAACCCATTAAACAAGAACTTGCCTAATTTAAGCATTTCCTTTAAAAAAACCTTAATTTGATATTTACTTTAAAATGTTAAAATATCAACTGTAAATATATTACAACAAAATGTTGCCAAAATTTTACCCATTTTCCAAAAGTTTAGTTGATTTTTTAGTTGTTTGAAGAACAAGCCAGGTTTTTGTAGCAGAGGGGCTACAGGGGTGGCTTCTGTAAGAAGCTGCCAGAAGCTTCCTCCGTGTCCAGCACAGCCAGTGCCAGCTGGCTCCAAAATGGATGTGCTGCTGGCTGAGGCAGGGCCAGTTAGAAATGGTTGTAATGACACCTTGTAACATGATAACATGTTTAAGAAGATGGAAAAAGAAGTTACTGTACAGTTGAAATTGCATCCAGAGAATAGCAAGGCGAAACCATGTGAGAGGAACAACTGCACACACCAAGGTCAGTGCAGAAGGAGGGGGAGGAGGTGCTCCAGGTGCCAGAGCTGAGATTCCCTGCGGGCCGTGGTGCAAATCATGATGAGGTAACTGTGCCCCTGCAGCCCTTGGAGGTCCACAGGGATGCAGAGACCCACCTGCAGACAATGGAGGAGACTCACACTGGAGCACGTGGATGACTGAGAGGAGGCTGATAACCCATGGGAAGCCCCTGCTGGAGCAGGCTCCTGTCAGGGACCTGCAGACCCATGGAGAGAGGAACCCACATTTGAGCAGGTTTTCTGGTAGGACTTGTGACTGTCTGGGGGATTCATGCTGGAGCAGCTTGTCCTTGAATGACTGCACCCCATGGAAGAGTGACCCACGCCTCAGTAGTTTATGAAGAACTGTTGCCTATGAGATGGACTTGCATTGGAGAAGTTAATGGAAAACTGTCTCCCATGGAAAACACCCCACACTGTAGGGGAAGGACTCGTCTCTGTGAGCTGTGACAGAAAAAATGTGTGATTAACTATCCCATTCCTTGTCTTCCTGCACCACTGGCTGAGGAGGTAGAGTTGAGAAGGAGGAAGGGTGAGGGGGGAGGTATTTTTAAGGTCTTATTTTACTTCTCATTATGCTGTTTGGATTTTGTTAGTAATATATTCAATTAATTCCTCTAATTCTAGTCCGTTTTGACTATGGTGGTATTTGATGAGTGCTCTCTCCTTATTTCAGCTAATGAATCCTTTGTTACATTTTTTCTCTGCTGTCCAATGGGTCGTGATACAGAGGGAAGTGATACAGAGGCTTTGGTTAGTGTCTGGCACCCAGTCAGGGTGAACCCATTACAGTATTTAATATTGCAAAGTTAAATAAAGTTATGAAGAATTAGTTGCCATCACTGTCCACTAGAAAAAAATGGACATCATCTGTGAGGAACTTAATAATAAGAAATAGCCGTCTGTTATCTTCTTCAGTAGTCTTCACCTTGAGAGGTTCAGATTATGCTTTAATTCTATATTTTTTGGACTGATACTTAAATTCTCTTGTCTTCTCTTATGTTCTAGTTCTTCTTCTTTCCATTATCGTTCATATGTGGTGTCTGGCCTTATGAAAATAAGCAGTTTTTTGCTACACCTGAAGTCTAAAATCCATCCATGCTTAAGGAGGCAAAAACATACGTAATGGGGTGCTGTGAACCCAACCTTGAAATTCTTTCCCCATCACGTTTAGTTAAAATTGTGATAATAAAAAAAGGGTTGCTTTGGGAATCAGTAAAGAAATATGGATGTTTTCCTTTCTAGGTCAGTAATTCAAATCTGTCAAATTTGATGGAGATGTATAATTCCATCAAGCTCTTTGCTGAGAGGAAAAAGTTGCTTTGTTGATAGTCTGATTCAAACTAAAAGTAAGCAAGAGTCCACATAGCAAACCTGTACAGAGAATTTGGACTACTCAGCACTCATACTGGCAAGCCTTTATAGAATAGGCCCAAGTGTGGGTACAAATTTAAGTGTACTATGTTTCCTTCTTTTGGCTAGCCCATCTTGCCAAATACCCAATTAAGTGGCTGGAAAGCTGCCCATTGGAAAAGGATCTGAGGTCACTCAGCTGAACATGAGCCAGAGTGTGCTCAGGTGGCCAAGAAGGTCAATGGCACTGTGACCTGTATCAGCAATAGTTTGACCAGCAGGACAAGGGCAGTGATTGTTCCCCTGTACTCAGCAACGGGTGAAACCACGGCTCAAATCCTGTGTCCATTTTTGGGCCCCTAAAACAGGAAGGGCACCGAGGTGCTGAAGTGTGTCCAGAGAAGGTCAAGGAAGCTGGTGTAGCATCTAGAGCACAAGTCTTACAAGGAGCAGCTGAGGGAGCTGGAAGTGTTTAGACTGGAAAAAAAGGAGGCTCAGAGGGGCATCTTATTTCTTCCTACGACTATCTGAAAGGAGGTTGTAGCCAGCTGAGGGTCAGGCTCTTCCCTAAGTTACAAGCAGCAGGACAAGAGTAAATGGCCTCAAGTTGCTCCAGGGGAGATTGATTTGAATATTGGGAAAAATTTATTCACAGAGAGAGTAGTCAGGCTCTGGAATGGGCTGCCCAAGGAATGGTTGAGTCATCATTCCTGCAGATACTGAATAGATGTATACATGTGGTTCTTGGTTACATGGTTTATGGGTGGACTTTGCGGTGCTGGGTTAACCATTGGACTCAGTGATTTTAAAGGTCTTTTCCAAGTTAAATGATTCTATGATTCTAATTTGGTGCCCATTTAATAACATTTTGTATCTTAGTGGGAGACTTCTGTCTCTAGTTCTGTAAATGCACTCATGTAAGTAGTAAACTAAAAGATACACCCAGGAAAACTGAGATCTGCTTTATTTCTCCAGTCAATTAGTAATTATGCACTCATAGGTAGTCCGGTGAATTTTAAAGGCATTGTAAGGTAGTATTGCTTCAGTCAACCCAGTGAATTTGTTTAGACTTTCCAGTCAGGCCTGAATTTTCATGATTAATAACTGTGTACACAGTACTACAGGGAGGATCTGTACAGCTGGTCAGACAATATTCTGGAAATGTTTTTTCCTCAGATATGTCAATTTTCACTACCATAACACTTATTTGCAAACATACCACCTATTTGGGAATTTCTTGTCAAAAACTTGCTCCATCACTTGTATGAGAAGGATAGTGAATTATACTGGCTATCAGGTTAGGTAGAAACTGATAGGTCCCAAGTGTCCTAAGACTGAGCTGGAAAGGCAGTCCCTTTTGAGGATCATTCTTCCCTCAACCAGTATGGTGACTAAAACCTTCATGTTTTTCACTAAGAAACTAATAATATTCCCCAGATATGAGGAAATTCAGATTCATTTTTCTACTATTATTTGTACTGAATACTTAATTTCAGTATAATTCAGAGGCCTGGGAAATACGTTCTTTAGCCAGGTTCGCATTGTTTTGAGGTAAGAGAGTATATGCCTATATGCGCCACATCCTTTTGAGGTGATCAAATTTGGCTCTTGAGAAATACAGCTATGTGACAAAACTTTGCAATGTTTTTCAATGCTGCATTTCTGATTCTGGCAAATTTTAATTATTTCTGTAATAAATATAAGCAACAGTCTTTTTTGCCACAATGTTAAACTTACCTAAATGTTATGTGCTCCTGCATAGACAGGTGGTTGAATTGAAGCATAGGGAGGGATTCGATTTTTTCTAATTTCCAGGAATATAGAAAGAAACTCACATTCTCATAGTTGTGTTGCAGGTAACAGCATGTACTGAAATAGAGTACCTTTACTTATACCTGTATCGGAGGGGAGTGATATATTACTGTTTATACTACTCTTTAGTTCCCGCTCCTGCCTTCTTTTTGTCACTTTTTCGAGGATCTTCTATTACAATTGATGTAACTGAAAAAGGGGAGAAAAATACCTTCTTTTAGTAGAAGTTGAGCCAAAGAAACAATGAGTTGTGGTACGAGCTTGTAAGAAACACTGATGTGTTTAACGCAATTGAACCTCAAGTGACCTCTTTAGAGTAAAGAAAAAAAAGTCAGTCATGCAGACTTCATGTAGGAAGAAGAAGGGGCATCAGAGAGACCCTTAATGTATTTGTTTTATTCATGGAGCATGGAGCCATGGTCACAGTTTTAGTCATGATTAATGCATGCCACTGATGCATCACTTTTAACATTATTTTTTATTTAAAGAAACTAAGTAGGAAGTATTAAAAGCCTCTCAGTTCTGATTTTAAGTAAAAAAAACAACAACAAAAAAAAAACAAAACAAAAAAAAAAAAAAAAAAGCTAAAAGCAAAATGGCTTCTTACGGCATAGAAATGAGGACAATGTTCAGATGCATTACAGGAGGATAGATAAGAGTTCCAGAGCACTAGTAAAAACACTGCTTAAGTACTTGCATTATGTTTTTTTGTAAACAGTGTTTATTATTCAAAGAAAATATCCAGGTTATTTTCTTCCAGTTTAGAGGATGTGGAGAAAAGCAGTCTTGGATCATCTTTCAGATGTACTGTATGAAGGACTGTGTAGATTTTCCTGCTTTCTTTGTTCTATTAAGACAACCAAAGGGAGAATTTCTTCTAAGAGATCAAATAGAATAGCTTATCTGAAAGAGTAAAACATTCAGTAATTGCTTCCCCATTGCTTTATTCTAGACAGTCTACCTTTTTATTTCCTAAATGGTCAAGGCTCTGCTTTCCCTTTCATTTGTTCTTCTCCTGCTTCTTGATCCTCTTCTGCTTAATTTTCCTTACATTTTTTTCTTTTTCTGTTTTCCTCTACATTTCTTACGGAAAATTCCATCTTCCTTCTTCATGTGCTCCTTTAAGTGATCTCTTCAGTTGTTTCCACCCTCATCTTCTCTTTCCATGACCTATCATGCTGAAGGAGATGAGACCACACAAGATCCAGCACTTCATTTTTTATTAATTTATTTATTGCTAATTCACAAGTAATAGACTGACATATTAATATAGTCCACTGTGCAGGAAAAAAGTGTTAAACGTCGTTATACCTCACATGAAAAGTTTGCATTAAAGCCAGAACATTTTCCTTTGAAATAGTTACAGGGTGGAATAGCATGCCAATTGCTACTTCAGAAATGGTGCTGAGCCTTTCTTGAGAACAAAATACCGTAAATTAGATGCTGAATAGCAGCTTTTAAACTTGAAATCAACACAAACCTTCTCTGATAGTGAAAATTAAGGCTGCTTCTACTTTGGTCAGTGCTATCTTTTTCTGTGAAACTGTCTTTGCTGAAGCTGAATGTGGGGTAGTCCCTCCTCTGTGTTACTATTTCAGCACAAAGCAGGAGAAACAGAAAATAACATATTCTCTGGCTTAAGTGGTAGAGCTACTTTTGCTACTGATATCTCTGATTGGAGTAACATTCCAAACACCTGCTGGGGAAGAAGGATTTGAGGATTCCTGCAGCACTGTTCTTAGCTTTGCCTTAGCCACTGCCACAAACTTGGTCTTTGCAAGCAGACAGCTCTTGAAGAATGACTCTTGGCATCGCTCTAGGGAGTTCATGTCCTCACTATACACCTGATAGCTTATCTACATGCTAACTCTGCTGCCAATGAACTTTATCCTATCACAGAAGTGAAGTTTGCTCCTGGCTGTTTCTTACTCCTTTGAGCACACAAAAAGCATGAGCTTGTGTTCCTGCGCAGTAATGATTTTCAAATACTTCTATTCAGCCCACATACAAGAAGTTAAAAATCCTATATAACTGTTTGTAAGTACCTGGAGACTTATGGGTTTATACCAGTTATTAAAATCAAATTCATTATTGCTATTCTTGTGGGAGATTAGTCACGGAGTAGGAGTCTTTTAAAATGGGCACAGAAACAAACTGCATACATTGAGGGGATAAGATTCAGATCAAATTTAACAGGATATAGGTACTCAATGGTAGCCTTTTATATACATGCAATAATTGAGGATTAAGATAAAAGTCATGGTCTTTCATTATCTATAATTCACAGTTTTAAAAAATGGAGGCATTTCTTCAACTGCCACCATGGTGACAAGCATAAAATAATTTGTCAATGTCACTGCAATGTCCCTGAAATTAACTCTTCATTTCATCCTAAATTCCTGCTTTTCTGAGTTAAGCATAAACAGCTCCCACCATCATTCCAGTACTCTGTTCTAAGAACCTTTAACGTCTTTACCTGTATGGAGAGAGAACATTAAATATTCAGTCATGTTGTTAACTTATAACAAAAAAGAATTGGCTACCTTGTATTTTAACTGCAACTTAGTGTTTGCCCTAGTTCTTGGTTTTGAAAAACCTTGTATTTAATGTCTATATGGAACAGAAACTACAAGTCAGAAACCTCTTCAGTCTGAACTCTCCTTGTTTTGGCTGTTGGAAGTGGGATTTCCAAAGGGAAGTTTTCAAGGGAAGTTGTTCAGAAAAGGCTCACCAGAGTCCACCAGAATCCCATCCCTCCATCCGTCCATCCATCCATCCATCCATCCATCCATCCATCCATCTTCCTTATCTTCTTCATCTTCCTTATCTTCCCTTTCTTTAGTTTCTTCCTCCCATTCTTTGATAATCTGAAAAAGCTAAAATACATAGAGGAATAGGAGTAGAACTTGGATGGACACAATACATTGTATGTCTCTCTTTGCTTAACTTTACTTATTTGCAAGTAGATGTCCTCATTTGGTTATGGGTCATGACTTTTAAACTCAATCAACTAACTTATAAGTTGCCTCATTTTCCACTCCAGAGAGGATTTGTGGGTTTTTTTTTGTTTGTTTGTTTGTTTTTTGTTTGTTTGTTTGTTTGTTTGTTTTGCTACCTTTAAATTGCTTAAAATTGTAGGCTGTAACCAGGACAGACAAACATGTTTGACATATCTTCCAAAGAATGGGAAATTAAAAATCTGGTGTCCTTGCATTCATGCAGATAGTTCCTTCTCTCTTGAAGAATTTATTAGCCATTACAAGTGAATTTAAAAATAAATATAAGAGATTTTGTCCATGCAGTATTGCAGGACATATTTTTGTTGAGTGTCCCCAGGTTATATTATTAAAAGTAAATGTAGGAACCAAGGACAGATCTGTCAGCTGCTGTGGGAAAAAAAGATAGGGGAAAAAAGATACTGTAGACAGTTCTGGGGAAAGAATGTTAATGAGGTGTTTTGATGTTTTGGAGCTACAGACTTTCAACTATAGTCATTCAATTCCCCTTTCTTCTCTTCCCTGGTGGCTCCTGGCATTGCTTAACATAGGGATACCCATCTGGCTCAGCACTCTTCTCTGTGGTACAGTTAGTGTTGTTCTGCATGCACACCTTCTTTGTCTCAAAATCTCCAGGGAGAAAGAATGCTAAAGCTATTATTTCTGTGTCATTTGATACAATAGTCTTCTTCACAGAATTTATTTTGCAAGCAATTATTGTCACTATACATCATTAGGTTCCAATTGGCTTCAATGCCCATTTTGCAAAATGTTATGTTGCCTTTCAATGTGGCAAATCTAGATTAATCCCAAAGACTATGCAGTTGGAATAGTCCTGGGTGCAGTGTGAAATAAACAATGAGATTCACCAGTCTTATTTCATATTCAAGACCTTTTCTTCTTCTTCTCTGTGTGTTTATGTAAGTGATGTTAACAGTTCATGAGACAGTTGTAGATTTGAGCACAGAAGCAGCAAAACAGGCCTCTGAGAACCATGAACAGAAGCAGTAGTGCAATTTAATATTGGGCAGTGGGGTATTTATTTTTGTTCAGTCTGCTGCTGGAACTTATTAAAATCTGGCTATACATGTAATCATAAATGTGACACAATCTTTGCAGACCAAGGGAAATATTAAAACTCTCCTCTTTGCCTTTCTGCTTTCCTTATTCTATCCCAGGCATGATGAAACCAAGGCTGAGAATTTAGGATAGGTGAGGTGAGATAATTTTCATATTTTCTTTTTTCAGATATTTCTCAGGGGACCTCCTTTACAAGTCTGAGCAGGAAATGACCCTTACACACCAGGACATCATCATTAATCCACTGTGCTGGATGCTGCAGGTTACTCACTCTCCCAACAGAAACTGAAACTCCTGCAGCTCTCTACTAGTGCTTCTTATGTAGGGTGTATATTGCATTTTTCTTTGCAGTTTCAAAATCCAGACTTTGACTCCTATTACTTTGCTGTTTATCAATTAGATTTTTTTTCTTTTACCATGGGAATATTCAATAATTGTTTTTTCCTCTACTTGTTTGCACATCTGGGTAATCACCATAGCAACCGATGTATGCCAGGTGTCTGCTCCAAAAGAGCTCCATCTTCTCAGTCTCTCTTACTAAATTCATTACATTAATTGCCAGGCAGATATTAAATCAAACCCAGGAGTGAATAAAAGATTAAAATTGTATAGTCCTTATTGCAAACACTGTAAGCAATTTCTAGATAATATAAAATAGATAGCAAATATTGAAATCACTTCAGTGTAATTTTGACTGAGAAGGGACCAGGCTTGTACTTTGGAAAAGTTCTACTGGTCTAACTTGCCTAATATCTCTTTCTCACTGCAGGGAACAATTTTTATTTTATTTTTAAATATCCTAAACTAACATTAAGATTGTACAGTTAAGACCTGAAATGTCAGGCAAATAAACTAAAAGCATTTAAAACATAAGTAATCAGAGATTCACAGAATAGTCCGAGTTGGAAGGGACCCAGAACCATGAAGTTCAACTCTTAATTGAATGGCCCATAAGGGATTGAACCTGTGACCCTGGCATTATTAGCACCATGCTCTGACCAGCTGAGCTAATCTTATGTTTTTGCAACCAAATTATGTGCTTGTATAAAAATGAATGTTAACCACATTATATATGGCCAATTCTATATCTTTATTCCTTTTAGTGCAAGCTTCTATATGAACAGCATTCATTTTTGCTTTATTGTCTATATGTACAAGCTAGTTCAATGTAGTATTAAGATTCTGATGAATTTTAATCATGTTAGATTTTGGTCAGCACTTTTCAAACATTTAGTAGAATTTTTGTTTTACTTCTTTATGTATTGACTCTTTTTTAGTGTGCTAATAATTTTATTTTCGGCTAACGTCTGTTTGCCTCAAAATAATTCAAACAGTTCAACTAGAACTCATGGTTTGTTTGTTTTTTTTTTCAGTTTCTTATTGGCCAATATTAAGCCCTTGAAAAAGTTTCTCTTTTGAACATGTTATTTCTCCCCTTCAAACATGGTATTTTATTGTTTGATACACTAAGCACAATGATTTTATGAAACAACAAGATTGTGTGTTACAGGTAATAATCCACATAGCAAATTAAAATCAGTTGTTTCTGCTTGTCAGGAGCACAGATTTACATTTTTAACATTCTCCTTTTGTAGCTGTTATTTCTAATAATAATTTCTTATTATAAATTACAGAAATAATAATGAGTTCATGCTTTCTGATTGCATTTGAATCATGGGACAGGCACATATCACAGTCCACCCTGGCCACTGAGGACAATCATTCATTCAGATCAGGGCATTGACTGGAACAGATCATGGGCTCAATGGTGTAATTTCAGAGGCTGTGGGGGGATGCTGCAAAGGTAGATGTTGGCTCTGTAGAAACAGGATACAATTTAAAAGTCTCCTGGATTTAGGAACTTGGATGCATTGAAATAACCCATAAGATCATGTGATGAAAGACATTGATAAATAATGAGTAATTAATGAGATGAACAAAAAAATACACTACTGTAGACTCCTGACCCCAGTGAATTTATTTTCTTCAGCAAATGGGTTGATATGTATGGTGGGTACTGTAATACCTTTAAAACTTCCAAATTTGGAACATTTAGTGTCATGGTTACAGATGTTAAGAGTGCTCCATTGTGGTCCTGAATTTACTGAATATATATTCTTTATACCCAAACAAATGACACTGCGTAAAACAAAATTTCTTTGAAAATGTCACCTAATTTACATGGTAGAGTCAATGGGAAGTTTGCTTCTTAGATGTATATTAAACAACTCTGAAGGATGATTTAATAAAGGAGTAAAATTTTTGTATGTTTTCTGAAAGGCTTCAAAATGAACTAATTTCCAAGTCATAGATATTTCAATTTGGGTGAACATTGTAAAAGCTTAAGTGCTATAAATTCAGACTAGTATTGAAAACCATCACGATGTGTTAACAATAGCAGATTTCATAAAAAGGCTCCCATAGGTAAACAAATGTTCAAAATGCAGGAGAACAGAAAGAAAATAACAGTGATTACATTGGAAAATGAGGCTGATAGTGATTCAGCATTTTTGATTAATGTGAAGAAATCTTTGTTCCTTAATGACTGATAAAGAATATATATTTTATTTTACAGTCAGTATTCCAGAATGTCTCAAATACTACTGTAAAAACTTTACTTAACATTTAAAATCATTCCTATAGGCAAATGTCAAACTTTTTAGCTTTTTGTCACGCTAAGACTGGAGTGCAATCCCTTAAACACATAGGAAGATAATAAATTCTTAACTATGAAACTGTATTCTTCTTTTGAAATAGATGCAGGTTCATCAACAAAAGTTCACTTTATACTGGTAAAGAAGATCTAGTAATATCTCCAGTGAAATTTCATATAAGATTTCGTAGGAATGCGTAATCACAGTTCAGATCTGAAGTTATTAATAATATTTGGTTTTGTTAAATTGTTCCTAAGTGTTCTTTAGCATGTGTAGTTAATGAATTGCCTCTCTGCCTTGCCCCTTTATGCTTCTATATCTCTGTATCTCTACTTCCCTCTCTCTCTTACACTTTTCCTTTTTCTTTCCCTCTCATATCCTGCCCAGCGAACCAGCTTGCACTGTTACACTTTGAGTGCACATATAGAAAGGTGGCTTTCCAAAAAAGTCATGTAATTTGATAGACAATCATAAATGAAATTGAAAGGCTCTTTCTGATGATCCCATGCTCCTTTAATAAAAATTAATGTAACATGTTGCTCCAGATTTATAAAACTGCAAACAGCAGCAGCAAAGTGCTGCTATTATGCTCAGTACATATTCTAGAAAATTAAAAATTTTGTTTTGATTGTCATGTAATGGGATCAAGATTAGTTTAATTAAATGGTGCTTGTGTTTTTCTTTGCTTTATAAAAAAATATGTCATTTTCCAAGTGATCATTTAATTCTATCATCTACATCCCATAACTTATCCTTCTTTCCCAGCTTTAAAATACTTCACAAACTGCATTTTCTCTCTGATAATTTCAAGATTATCTTTTAAGAGAGATACAATTTTGTCCCAAGTACAACTTTCACAATATCTTACCTTTTCATCACTGTAAGAGATTTGTATGGTACGAGAAGCATAGACAATATTTCTCCTACTAAACAAATCTTAGGTCAATTTGTTTGGAGTTTTAAGACATGGTTAGAAAAATACCTATAATGTCATAGATCAATAAATCTATTTCACAGTAAAATAACTTAAATACTTATTTTTTGACAAAAGTCCTCATTTACTGCAGCATAAAAGTATCCATGTGGGTAGATATCACACAATAGCTGTAATATCCCATCTTGATTTCCATCCTTATTTCCATTTCCATACAGATTTATCTTCAGCAGCCTGAATATAGTAGAATTATTAATGGCTTTCCCGATAATATTTCTATGAGTTAAGGATACTCTTACAAGAGTACTCTTACCTGAAGTATATAAGACTGGGATCTAAGATCAACCATTTAATTTTTGCTGTTAAAAATTAAACCCAAACATGTTTTTCTTGTTAATATTTTACCTGTAACTTAATTCCTGACACTATCTCAGGATCTTTGAAATCAGTAAAACATCTGTCTTTGAAAACTAGAACCATACACTGCCTAATTTTTAAAAAACTTTTTAAATTAGTGTATCAAATGAAAATTTTCTTTAATTTAGTCTAATGATACACAGGCAGATTTTTGAGAATTAGTTTTAGTAGTAAAAACGGTTAAGATTTCCTTCACTCCAATTCATCCTACCAACATCAGAGAGTGTGTTTTATCTCACTTTATCTCACTTTATCTCACTTTATCTCACTTCAGTGCAAGGAGCACTTGGTCACAATATAAGTTAGTTTAAATTAAAGGAATTGCCTGATCATAGTCCTTGGTTTTGGCAGCATTTGTGGGAACAGGGAAGCAAGCTGTCTGAGTTTGAGATCCATTGTCCATAACATAAATGCAATTTGTTATTTATTTTAATTTTCTGAAAAAAAATGGTGGTAGGAAGATATGTAGGGTTGGGTGCAGAAAATACCACCCACAATTCACTCAAAGTCTCCAAGGCTGAAAATATACTTTATTTATTGCTGTCATTGTGTCAGATACAGTTCCAGAAAACAGCCGTTTAATAAATTTGTGGGTTTGGTCCGGAAACTCAAGAACTCCTGTATTAAGCAGAGCCCTAAATCCATGTTGTTGCAGTTGTCATGGCAACGTCGGCCCCGGGCTCCCGGAAGGAAGGGTGGTGGGTGAAACCATCTCGTGGAAAGAATCCCCCGGGAGCCATCCCGACCTTGGTTTAGTCCATTTAGTTTAGGTTACGCCTCTGTTTGATAATTTGTTAGTTGTGTTGTCTGTCAAGTTCTGTATCCTCCCCTGTTTCTGGAAAGCTCCGTGCAGGTGCTTCTCGGATTGGTCCCTGAACCTTTCTCCCTCCCTCCCTTACTCCCAGTTGGTTTGTGATTCCTCTCCCCGCCCCAACTCCTCCCCCTTGCTCTGCCGTGATTGGTTGCCTGAGTTGTTTATCCGTCCCTGCACAGCCTTGTCCGGCGCCATTGTGCTTGGGACGAGGATCAATAAACGTTCCTGTTGCCCAGCATAGTCGCCGCTCCTTATTGTCTTGATTTCGCAGCTACTGGTAGCAAGAACCCACGCTTGCGAACACCGAAACCTCAGCACTTGGGATTAGCGTTGCTGTGGGCAGGGAAACCTTAGCCCTGGTGGCGCCCGGGCGGCTGAGGCAACCATCCAGCAGGTGACCACGAGGCCGCGAAGCCACGAGGTACACTTATTATTTTTAATAAGTGGCGCCCAACGCTGCTGCTACGCAAGTAGCTTCAGAAGAGGACTCTCTTTACACCGAGAAGACCCTGTTGGAGCGCTCCTTGCTACGTGTCCTGAACCCTCTTGTGGAGGTACGGACTCGTAGAAAAGCCGGCGACTCCCTTGACCTCGACGGACTGAGGCATCGAGGTGAAACCGAGCTCATCAAGGCACCTCACATCTCTCGTTTGTGGATTTACTTTGGCGGTCGTCGCGAGGAGCAGAAGCCTCGGACGTTGAAAAAAAACCCCTGCAGGTCGCCGCGGAGGTCGAGTGTCCCTCCGGGTGAGTTAACCGCCACGTTTTCTACTTTATTTTAGAGAGTGGGGAATTAACCTCTCTTGTTATAGGATGGGCAACCATCAAAGCAAGAGGGAGAAGGAGCTAAGTTTTTTGTATTATAGTTTAAAATACCGTTTAGTTGATTCGGGGGAAAGTTTTGATAAAAAGTTACTTAAAAAGTTTTTGAAATGGGTACTTGGGAACATTCCTTTCGTTCATCCTAAGTCGGTTTTTACGCTTTCGTTTTGGGATGACGTCGGGGAAAAATTAACCGATAGATTTGAGGGGGGAGATTTTTCAGTTAAACGGTTTTTTGGGTTGCAGACTTTAATTTATAATGTTTTAGTTAATGAGTTTGGGGAGGGTTCGAGTGCGGTTGACGTTAGTTCCCCTACCCCTGATCGTGTCCCTGAAACCCTCATTCCGCCCCCCTCTATCCCGGTGGCTGACCATGCGCCGGTACGCCCGTCTCGCGAAAGCAAGCGGGTTGAAATCGGAGACGATGGAAGTCTCCACCGAAGCACGGCAGTCACCAACCCTTTCTACCCTGAGTCTGGCCAGCTCAGGGTGGACCCATTCCTCACAATTTACCCCAGTTCGCCGTCCCCAGTTGCGCCCGTTGCGCGGATTCCCCCTCCGAGTTATAGTAGTTTTGAATTTAAGGGAACGCCACAAAATGGCGTCGGGAGAAATTTTGCTGCGCCATTGCAAGATGGCGGATCGGGACTTTTGCCGCAATGCGGCAGCGGTTTGGACTTTGGCGCGCGCGCGAACCGGAGTGACGTGAATCCCTTCTACCCCGCCCCCGCCTCCCTAGCCCCCACCCCCGCGTCGAGTTACACGTCGGTCACACCCCCTGCGGCCGATGATGTCACTGCGTCGGGGCCCCTCCTTCCTCCCGCCCACGAAGTTCCCCGCCCCCTCGATCGCCCCACCCCTTACCCTGTAACTCCCACCCCAGTCCCGCCTCCAATCCCGCCCAGACCCGCCCCTGCCGGGAACCCCGCCCCTCCCGTTGGCGTGCCCGCCCCCTTGTTTACCCACGCTGTACCCCTTCCGGTTTCCCACGGTCTACCTTCCGGTTCCCACGGTCCTACCCCGGAAGCGGGAAGGGATGAGGCCTATCCCACCCGGGCCTCCGAGGTCTATACCACCGGGGCCTCTCCCCCATCGCAGTTGCCGGTAGCCGTGCCCTTTGCGGCACCGGTGACGTACAACCGGCAGCGTAACACCGCGCGGTGGGAACCCATACAGCAAGGAGTAATTAAGGATATTTGCAAAGCGAGTCAGGAGTTTGGGCGCGCGTCTCCCTATTTCAAGGGGTTGATAAACTCCACGTTTGAAGCATCGTTGTTGGTGCCACACGATTTAAAACTCCTGATGTCGAGCCTTTTAATCGAACCGGATTTCTGGGTTTGGGAAAGCAGGTGGCACAGGGAGCTGCAAAAGTTACTTGCCACCTATCGCGGTGACCCCGCCAAAGCCTCCCTCACTATGGAACACCTTAGTGGGGAGGGAGCGTTTTCGGAACCCGGGGAGCAAGCCAAAAACATTCCGGCTGAAGTCCTTAAAGACATACAGCGGGCAGCGCGATCGGTGCTGTTTAGTTTAGCCGCTGACGGTGACCCTGCTCAGGGTTATACCGCCATAAAGCAGGGTCCCCAAGAGAGGTTTGTTACCTTTGTAAATAGACTTCGGGAGTCCGTGGCGCGTGCAGTTACCAACCCGGTCGTGCAAAAAGAGATGCTAGTGGAACTTGTTAGGGAGAACTCTAACGAGGAGTGCCGTAGGGTCATTGAGCTGATGCCTTGGGAGCCTCCGCCCACCATCGAGCTTATTACTGAGCGCTGCTCCCAAGTGAGGCTGCCAAAGCCAGAGACCCCTGACTTGGCGAAAGTAAAACCCAAACCCACGCATTCCTATGGCGTCACAGCAGCGCCAGCTGAAAAACGTTGTTATAACTGTGGGAAGTTGGGTCATTTTATCAAAGACTGTAGACTCCCTCGCAAAGGACATTTTAACTGCACTAACTCTGTGAATCCCGAGTTACCGGCAGGTCCCGCCTCTCATCAAAACAACGTGACAGCCCAACCCACGCCGTGTTCCTGTTGCCACTCCTCGGGAAACGGGAAGGGGAGGGCGGGTCAGTGCCGCGCTCCGCAATAAATAAGTTAAACGCTGCACCTGGAGAGTCCACGACATCGACTTCACCAACCTACAGAGGACTCACGAGATTTCAACAGCTAGCGCGTCCACATTCGACAACGCGGCACTCTGCAGAGCCCTCGCCGAGTGACTCCAATCGCCTGGATGTGGTGAGCTCGTTCGTTTTACATCTCACGGACACTACACCTCACCACGTTGCTGTGGAACTGATAAATGCACCACACCACCCGTGCACATTACTTATAGTGGGAGATTCTATAAGAGGTCCCCCAGGACTTTTTGTTATTCCGGAGGTGAAACTTTATCAACCTAAAAAACCTATCGGTGTCACCATCATGTTAAATACCACACCCTGGTTTTTGCCTAAAGGGACTTGGCTAGGCCAAGCACTGATTTTACCCGAGAACATCCCTAGGGACACACGAACTCCGTTTGTATGGTGGACCCAGGTAGTTGGTACAGACAAACCATTCACTGACTGTAAGCTTATTAATGGCCAGAGTTCTGTCACCAGGGCAGGAATGATATATACGGGATCTGATGTTACTATCATTGCTGACACAGAGTGGCCATCTGATTGGGGCACCAGAGACTTGAACGAATCCCTAAAGGGAGTCGGGGGAACAGTGTCTGCTAAAAGGGCAAAATCGGACATTCTTATCGAGGGTCCCGATGGACATGTAGGGACCGTGAGGCCATTCATAGTTTCTTCGGGTTTTACACTGTGGGGCAGAGACCTGCTAGACCAGTGGGGTGCGAGGATTGAGATTCCTCCGCCTCAGGATTTTTAGTGGGGGCCACCTCAAAGCGCGCTGAGCCACAAGTTCCACCCATTAAGTGGCTCTCTGATAAACCCATCCGGATTGAGCAGTGGCCCCTACGAGGTGATAAGTTAAGCGCGCTCCACGAACTGGTCAACGAACAGCTGAGACTAGGTCGCATTACACCATCCCACAGCCCGTGGAACTCTCCGATATTTGTAATAAAAAAGCCCAAATCTGACAGTTACAGGCTACTGCACGACCTTCGTGCCATTAATGCGGTGATAGAGGAGATGGGCCCCCTGCAGCCTGGACTCCCATCACCAGCAATGTTGCCAAGGGGGTGGCCCGTCACCATAATAGACATTAAAGACTGTTTCTTTAGTATCCCTCTGCATCCTGCAGATGCTCCCAGGTTTGCCTTCACAGTGCCTGCAATCAATCGGGAGGAACCTGTGCGACGCTACCATTGGCTCGTCCTCCCCCAGGGAATGAGAAATTCCCCCTCCCTTTGCCAATGGTACGTCTCCGGGGTCCTCTCTCCGGTACGAAAGGCATTTCCAGCTGTCCGTATCCTGCACTACATGGACGACATACTCGTCTGCGCACCTTCGCAAGAACAGCTACAACCAGCCCTGACTGCAGTTCTCCAGGCCATCGAGAACGTCAGTATGAAGGTGAATCCTAAGAAAATACAGTCCACGTCACCTTGGAATTACTTGGGGTCACGTATTACCAGCACCTTCATTGAGCCTCAACTGATGAAACTTCCTGAAGAGCCTGCCACGCTTCGTGAGTTGCATCAGTTGTGTGGATCTATCAATTGGCTGCGACCCTTCCTAGGACTGAAGAACACAGACTTGCAGCCTTTGTTTCAACTCCTGCGGGGAGGCCGTGCCCTGGATGCACCCATTCAATTCACCACGGAGGCGAGAGGGGCAGTTGGTAAAGTACTAGCAGCACTACACACAAAACGGACACATAGAATTAACCCGGTTCTTCCCTTCCGTTTCAGCATTCTAGGGAAGAACCCGAAGTACCATGGGTTAATATTTCAATGGGATGAGCAGGTGAGGGATCCCCTCCTGATAGTGGAGTGGATATTCCTACCTAATACGCCATCCAAAACAATCACGACGCCACAAGAGTTGGTGGCCGAGCTTATAATCAAAGCTCGCCAGCGTCTCCGTACCCTGGCTGGCTGTGATTTTGCGTGCATCCAAACCCCCTGGAAGAGAGATCAATTTGAGTCTGTCTTCCAGGAGAGTGAACATCTCCAATTAGCTCTGGAAAACTTCTCCGGTCAAATTGGGCACCAAAAGCTAAAACACCATCTTTTTAATTTGGAATTTCATTTGGCCCCAGAATTTGTTCAAAGTAAAACTCCAATTCCTGATGCCCTAACCATTTTCACAGACGGCTCTGGGTCCTCCCACAAGGCTGTGCTGACGTGGGAAAATCCAGAGACCCTCGAGTGGGAAGAGGAAATTCTGGTGGTTGAGGGTTCTCCTCAAATTGCTGAGTTATCCGCCGTTGTTAAGGCATTCGAGCGGTTCCAGGAGCAACCGATAAATTTGGTGACAGATTCGGCCTATGTAGCGGGGATTGTTTCCAGGATTGAACATTCTCTATTGAAAGAGGTGAGTCATCAAAGACTTTTTGGGTTGCTTGCATCTTTGTTACAGCTCCTTTCCCACCGCAAGCATCCCTTCTTTGTAATGCACACAAGGTCACACACCAACCTACCCGGTTACATCGCAGAAGGTAATCAGAGAGCTGATGCATTAGCGATGTCTGTGCACAATTGTTCAGTTCCTGACGTTGTGGCACAGGCACGTTTAAGCCACCAATTCTACCATCAAAATGCCCCTGCCCTCCGTAGGATGTTTAACCTGTCCTCGGAGCAGGCTAGGGCCATAGTGGCAACATGTCCGTCCTGTCAGAAACATCAGATTCCTGCCTTTAACGCTGGGGTCAATCCCCGAGGTCTCCATTCTAACGAGGTATGGCAAGCAGACATAACCCATTATGCACCTTTTGGTCGTCTTAAATATATTCATGTATCAACTGACACATTTTCTGGTGCCACCTTTGCGTCGGTTCACACCGGAGAAAAGGCAAGAGACGTTAAAAAACATTTTCTAATGGCATTTTCTGTTTTAGGAGTGCCGAAGTCTATAAAAACTGATAATGGACCTTGTTATGTTTCAGCTAGTTTTAAAAAATTTTTACAGGAATGGGGAATTAGCCATACCACGGGCATACCCCATTCCCCAACTGGCCAAGCTATAGTTGAAAGAAAACATCAGGAGATTAAACGCATCCTTGAGCAGCAGCAGCGGGGAGGAACAGAGGAAAAGACGCCCATTGAGCGACTCTGTAAGGCGTTGTTTACCTTAAATTTTCTAAATTGTACTGATTCGGAGCCTTCCCCCCCCGTCTTTAGACATTTCACAAATTCGGCCAGGATGAAATTGGCAGAAAAACCTCTTGTGCTGTTCAAGGATCCGGAAAATGGTCAGATTAAAGGTCCAGTCGAGCTGATTGTATGGGGAAGAGGGTATGGGTGTGTTTCTACAACAGCAGGTCCCCGGTGGATCCCGGCGAGAGCAATCCGCCCATACCTCCAGAGTGACCCACAGACCCCACAGGACAACCAGAACGTCAGCTTCGCATGGAAGCGAAGAAGAAAGAAGGCAACATCATAGACTGTGTTCCAACCATGAGCAGCTAAGAGCACCAGCGACAATGCTCAAAACCTTCACAGCCCTACTCCCCTTTCCCCTTTTCCCCACCCCACACTTACCTGAATGTTCTATCCTTACCCTGTCCTTGTTGAATGTTCTGAGAGGGGAAGAGTTGGTAGAAGTCAACTTTGCTGGGAAAGAGTTGTTTATACTTACCTTCCTGTTTCAGTACACCTTGATAACAGAAGTAATGGAGCTGGAAAGTGTGACCAAAATTCTGCTGTCCCTGTGGCTGCTGGCGACGATGACTCACCGTTGGCCAGAGACATCCGGCTGGATCCTTCCGCAACCGAAGGAGAATGTGTGGGTCACGCTCGCCAAGTCATTGAAACAAGACAATCTCTGTTTGAATACGGATGCTGCCGAGAACCCCCTGTCAACCTGTCTGGTGGGTATCCCTATGCAAGAACAAGATCCTGTTCTTGCAAGTCTGAGGCCCAATTCTGTAAAATCATGGGATGCCTGGCTTGAGACTCTAAAACATGCAGTAGATGAAAGAAATTTCGATGTGGAACCCCAAGAATTGGAACTGCTGGGGTCCGCACAAGCCAAATTCTGCGTGGAGTTTCAATACACGCTGACGGGGAACGAGCCCTATCGGGCTCAAATTGGAGACATTAAAAGAACTAATGTGAGTCCTCACAAACGTTCCATCTATACTTTTGATAAGTGGTGTGCACGTACTATTACCACACCTGCTACACCGTCGAGAGCCAGAGCACTTGGTGGTCCCCTCCGCCTACCAACAGGAGTGTTTCTTATCTGCGGGGACCGCATGTGGGCCGGGATACCGTCCCGTCCGGTAGGAGGGCCTTGCACGTTGGGCGAAGTAACCGTCCTAGCCCCTGGCAAAACGCAAATTCTCAATTGGACAAAAACCAATTCGGCACGTAAAAAACGAGAAATTGACCATTGGGATGAAAATTGCAATTCAGAAGTTAATCATTGGAGCTTTTCAAAGAGGGTGGTTGCTTCTGTCTTTGTGCCCTGGGCAGCAGCAGCTAAGGCCCTGGGGGAATTAGGTCATCTTGAATGTTGGCTTGGCAAACACGCCAACATGACGTCCCGTGCTTTGGCCCAATTACTTCAGGACGGAGACACCACCAGACGAGCCACCTTGCAGAACAGGGCGGCTATAGACTTCTTACTCCTTGCCCATGGGCACGGGTGCGAGGAATTTGAAGGTCTATGCTGTTTCAATCTTTCATCCCACTCGCGCAGCATCCACGCCACTATACAGGGGATCCAGCAGCAGCTCCAAGATCTACATGTTGAAAGCAATGATTGGCTGCGGACCATGTTCGCACAAACCGGACTTTCATCATGGGCTACAGAACTGTTGTCCACCCTTGTTTGGATTTTAGTTGTCATTTTAATTGTGCTCTGTTTGTTTTCATGTTTAAAAAATGTCCTTGTTTCTATGATTTCTCGTTCTTTCTTAGAAAACAAGAAACGGGGAGATGTTGCAGTTGTCATGGCAACGTCGGCCCCGGGCTCCCGGAAGGAAGGGTGGTGGGTGAAACCATCTCGTGGAAAGAATCCCCCGGGAGCCATCCCGACCTTGGTTTAGTCCATTTAGTTTAGGTTACGCCTCTGTTTGATAATTTGTTAGTTGTGTTGTCTGTCAAGTTCTGTATCCTCCCCTGTTTCTGGAAAGCTCCGTGCAGGTGCTTCTCGGATTGGTCCCTGAACCTTTCTCCCTCCCTCCCTTACTCCCGGTTGGTTTGTGATTCCTCTCCCCGCCCCAACTCCTCCCCCTTGCTCTGCCGTGATTGGTTGCCTGAGTTGTTTATCTGTCCCTGCACAGCCTTGTCCGGCGCCATTGTGCTTAGGACGAGGATCAATAAACGTTCCTGTTGCCCAGCATAGTCACCGCTCCTTATTGTCTTGATTTCGCAGCTACTGGTAGCAAGAACCCACGCTTGCGAACACCGAAACCTCAGCACTTGGGATTAGCGTTGCTGTGGGCAGGGAAACCTTAGCCCTGGTGGCGCCCGGGCGGCTGAGGCAACCATCCAGCAGGTGACCACGAGGCCGCGAAGCCACGAGGTACACTTATTATTTTTAATACCATGTCACTACCACAGAGAAAGCAAATAGTGACACAGAGGTGCCCCTATTTGTATGCATATTGCTGTTCAACATTAGGCCTCTGCCTAGGGAGGGATGGGAGATTGTGAAAAGGAATTAATTAATCATTAGACTGTGATTTTTGGTTCTTTGCAGAGACACAATCACTGATCTAAAGCATCCTCTATAATTAATCTTTGTCAAGTCCCATTTGTTCTTTATTTGTTGCCCTTACTGGTTTTCCCCATATAGCTTCAAAATGGTTAACAGAAGACAGTGAAAAAATGAAGGTTTTGATAATAGAACTTGCCCAGAAAACAGAAACTCAAGGATAGAGGCAGTTAAGATCTGTGATGTGCCTACACCTATAGTTTTGCTACTCTTGATTGCAATGCCAGCAGAGCTTTTCCTTTGCCTTTGCCCAGGATGTGTAATGAAAGAAGACTGCTTGTTCTTTTTGCATTAACACTAAAGCTGGACAGTATTGCCCCTTATGTGCAGTATAGGCCATGCATAAAATAACCTAATGCACTATAAATTTCCTAGATGAAATCTAAAGCATAAGGAAGTGTTCAATAAAATTTTAATGGCATTCTAAGCATTAAGCAGACTCAGAATAGACCTCAAAATTCAACCTAGCTGTTTCCTTCAAGTGCACCAGCGGTAAGAAATTATTTACTTTTTTGGTTTCATTCTTTATCTCCTTGCATAAATGAGGGACTCCTGTATAGGATCTGTTATGACACTATGCAAAACTAATTATTACTTTTCTGAAGCAAAATATGAATATCCTAAGAAGCTGCTATTTTGTAAAGCCTATCATGTAGCATCTAATAAATAGCCTTGAGGGGCTTCATAATTACTGACAGGGATATTAGAACTGACAGATTTCAGGTTTATGCTACAGAATAAAAAGGAAATATTATAGGCTTGGTTAACAATTTCTCATTTATATTTACACATTTGAAAAATCCAGCAACTACTGTCTTACAAGAAAGATCTGGTTTTGCTACCTTTCAAATGAAGATGGATGGTTCAAACTATTTTGTTTTCTCTACTAACAGGAGGGCATCTGACATCCTGCAGAGAGAGCCTTGTAAGTCTTATAAAGCTATTTGTTAAGAGGTTTCCAATGAATTTGTTGAGATACATTTCTAACTAATAGTTAACATAATGTTAAGGTGAAACAACTTAGCATTTCATGCGTAATTTTTATGGCAGTGAATGTAAACCAGTAATTCTATCCCCCACAATTTTCTTGAATTTCATGGGAAGAAAATCATTGCATATGCAAAGCATATCAGGTTGAGTTATTAAATTTCTTATGTGACTGTTACAACACTTATTCTACCGCCTACTTATTTAAAAAACCCCAAGACAAACAAACAAAACCCACCAGACTAGCTTGCCAGATAAACCTTAGCTTCTTTGCACTGGATACTGCACTGACCACTGGACTAGTAATTATTTCAGACAGTTTTCAAAATATTTTATTTCATGATTTTTGGCTTTCAACAAGAATCATATTTTTCCCCAACTCCACTCTTTAGAGGGATGTCCCAGAGACTGACATCTACTAGTCTAAACCAGTTATTTCCTTAATATTTCACAGGTGCTGATCTGTGTATCCTGCACGTCTTCTGTGTATTTTATCAACATTTGGTGTCCCAGTCAAAAATAACAAAACTTAACTGACTGCAGTAGCTGTATGACTAGCTGGCTATAAGTTTCTGTGAAGCACTTAGACATTTTTATTCAGTTTTCAATTGCTTCCTTTCTGACTCAATATGCCACTTTTTTATTTTCTAATACTTTCTTTTTTTTTTTCCTGTTCTTTTGCATAATTTGGTCTTTCTCATCATTAGTGCAAAAATACCAACTTGTCACACACATGCATAATAAGGTTGGTCAAAGTAAAGCAAATTTTAAAGGTAGGTAATTTATATCCAGCTTTGTCTATTATCTATCTAGCTCTTTATCTATTAATCATCAGATTAATGGAAAAAGAATGCCAGATGAAAAACAATGATGAGTTAAACTTTCCCATGGACCAGAAATCCCAGCTCCTTATCCCTAGAAATCAGTATCCTTTGAAATGCTTCTACTGACTATGTTAACCAGTCCTTCCATTATGAAGAAATCTAAATATGAGACTCAAGAGCATGAACTGGATCTCAGCAAGCAAGGAATTGACATTTTTCCCTGATTAGCTCCTGTAATTTTCAAGTACTTTTAGAGGATAATGTGATTAGTTAAATATAACATGAATTATTGTTTCCTTTAGTATAGTAACATTAACTAAGTGCCCTGAAAATTACTGTGCTGGTTTTAACACCACCTGGAAGGTAAACTCCAAATAAGCCATTCCCCAGCCCATGCCCCTTCTGGCAAGGGAAGGACAAAAGCCAAGATTATGGTTTGAGGTAGCAGTTCACTGAAAGCACAAAGCAATGGAATAAGACAATGACACTAACAACAGCAGTATTAATAGCAAAAGTATACAAAAAGAGACAGTGTTTTACCCACAAAAATGTGTTTATCATCAGGAATAAAATAACCAGGGTGGTGAACACCCCCCAAAACTCACACCCATGTGGCTTTCCCTGACAAAGGTAATATGGTGACTGTTCCTACCCACTGCCCACATGGCCTCTGGGAACTAAGGCAAGATGGGGACTAGCATTTCCCAGCTCCAGCCTGAAACAACAAAAATCGATGTCAAATATACCCCCCAAAACCTAGGTTGGTTGTGCCAGGTCTTGCCTCTCTGTGTTGAGCTTAGTTGACACTAGGTGCCTGTGCTTGACTGATACCATGGTCTTTTCTTCCCACATTATTTACATTACTGTGTATTGGAAACACATTTCAGATGCTAAAATTAAGGCAGTTAAATTGTAACAGGGAACTGCAGAAATTTTAAAAAAATATATTGCTAATTTAGCTATATAGTCAGACCTGGGATAGCCTCATCTAGACGGTGTTCAGGATAATCCTGGAAATTAAACCATAAAGAAATAGTTCTGCTACATGAATGCTAAACATATACAGAAGTATTGCCTGTATATATCAGTCATGGAAACTGTGTCAAAGGCAATTTCAAATGAAAGCATAATTTTCCTTTTCAAAATATGAAGGAATGCACTAAACAAGTCCTGTCAAAATGTTGAGAATTATGCTATTTTCTACCTTATCCTAAATTTCTGTAAGATCAGATTGTACATTAATAAAACACAAAATCACGTTCTCCAGGCATTTCCCTGTTTTTTGAACAAAACAGAAACTTTACAGCATGTCAGAGGAGCAAGCAGAGCTCTTTAATATTGTACTATTTCATCCTTCTCTCATAACATTAGGTCCAAATTCTGCAGGGACATGCACAGGTTTAGCTTTATGCACTGTGAGTTATTTCTTGGACTTGACAGGAAACTGAATTCCCATTACATTAAAAAAGGCTTTCTCTTTTTGAGGTTTGGCTTGCCAATCTGTCAGCTACCCATATTGAGTTTTCTGATCAAGAATTCATGAGTGAAAATAAGTTTTTTCTTCACAATGTCCAGGAAGGCTTTGGTGTAGAATTTAAATCTCCTGGATACCCAAACCAGTCTGACTGAGCCATTTTCACCAGTGATGAATTTACATGTTCTGCAAACATCCTGTCTTGAAAAATAATCAGATTCATTATTTTCTCAAAATACCACACTGCCACTAACTTGTATGTTCAATGTGGAAAAAGTTTTGACTATCAGTTTCAGGTAAATCAACATTAGTGAGATTTATAATTAATATTACACTATTGCCAAACTCATTCCAAAATCAAGATGAATCCTGATCATCTTCAAGTACAGGCCTATGAAAAAATTGGTGTTGAATGACAACCCCACACAGACCTTTTGATTAAGAACTAAGAACAAATATGTCCACCCCAGATGTCATGCCTGACGTGAAGTGTGGGGACAGCTGACTTTACAACACACTGGTCTGTGACTTAAACTCATCATATTTGTCCAAGATAAAAGCACTGGAAATTAATTTTTACTTTTTATATATGTATTTTACCTTCCCTGTTCTCCTTTCATTTCACATTATAGTGTAAACTGATGCTTCTTGTTGACTTCTCAGTGGTCCAAGGAAGAAAATTATATTCCAACTGAAAAATATTTTGATCAGTATTGATGTTGTAATGACCCAGAGACCTTTCCCAAACCTTTTACAAATCCGAACTTCATGCGCTCCCATACCTTGTATTTTTAATATGGAAAACGTTTGTTTTCTGTATCTTAGGCTACTAGATCCTGACACTGAATGATGATTCCCAGACTGGAAAACTCATATTGGTACAGTACAATACCCTAGAAAGATCAACATTGCGTTGAAGAATCAGAGGGGCTGTATGCAAAGACAGTGTCAATAGAGCCAGAACCTGTATTTCTCATAATACAGCAAAGATTGAGGAAATGTCCAAATGAAAACTGGAAACATACAGTGTCCCCCAAGGGCATGTACTGGGACTGTTTAATATATTTATTTATCACATGCATAGTGGGATTGAGTGCACCCTCAGTAAGTTTGTGCATGACACCAAGCTGAGGGATGGGAGCCATCCAGAGGGACCTTGACTGGCTTGAAGAGTCAGTTCATTTGAGCATCATGAAGCATTGCTTGAATGAAGGCCAAGTGCAAGTACCTGCACCTGAGGTGAAGCAATTCTCAGTACAAATACTGGCAGTGGGATGAATGGATTGAGAGCTTCCCTATACAGAAGAACTTGAGGAGTCTGCTGTAAAAAAATTGGATATGAGCTAGCAATGTGCTCTGGTCTTGAAAATAGTCAGAGGACTGTAACATCCCTTTTATGTAGAAAGGTTTAAAGAGTCAGTCTGGAAAGAAGAACACTTCAGGAACACACTATAGTGGCCTTTCAATACATAAAGGGGGTTTATAAAAAAGACAGGAACGACTACCAAGACCTGTAGTGACAGGACAAATGGGTAGCTTTTTGAAACTGAAAGGGCAGAGGTTTAGATTGGATATAAGTGAAAAAATTGTTATGATGAGTGTGGTGAGATGCTGGAACAGATTGCCCAGAGAAGTTATGGATCACAGGAAATGTTCAAGGCCAGGCTGGACAGTGCTTTTAGCAACCTGATCTAATGGAAGATGTCCCCACCTTTATCAGGATGTTTGGCCTAGAAGATTGTTGAAGGTCCATTTCAACCCAAATAATTCTATGATTTTAAGTTTCTGTTAAATGAAATGAAGGAAACGGAAGCATTTATTTTACATTTATTAAAATAAATTAATATGTTTGAGAAATAAAATAATAACTAAAGTACATCCAAAACTAAGCTCCATGTATGCCTGCTGTGAAAGAAGCCTATTTATATGTTGAACACAAAAAATTCGAACACACAAAAAAATTCTACGTTTGAAAAAATGTCCTTGTTCTGTCAAGGTTAGTGCTCTGCACAGGATGTACAGAAGAATGAACTCTTTTCTCTGCAGTCAACCTTATTGTAAAACAAAATTCACAGAAAAAAAGAAAGAGAGTTCCTTGAGGCTCTTCCAAAAACTTTCACCTCACCAAGGGGCATCTCAGAAAGTAACACAAGTGAGCATCTCTGTGGGTCAGGACAGCATAGAGAGTGTCAGAACAAGTGAGCAAAGAGTCAAGGAGAGATCAGACTTCAGATATGACATTTGGAAGAAAGATGTATCTAAAACCTCCAAGAAAACCACACACAGCCTTGACAGTAAGTAAGATTTTTTTACCGGAGTTTTCTGTTTATGTTCACTTTTTTCACTGAAAGGTACCATTTTCACTTCCAGAGCAGCATCAAATATTACCAATAATGTGTTTGAAATGATTGTTTCTGCTTTGAAATTTGAAGAATTGATCAGCACTAATCATTGTTGCTGATAACTCAAGCAACCAACTCTTCTCATTCCTATTACTGAGCTAGTTACAGAAGTTCTGTCATTGTTCTCTATTTAAGAAGAAAATATCCAGATATTAAGCACTTACATCCTTCAGAGGACAGTGTTTTCACAACATTTTTATCTCCCTTTTTATTTAGTGGCTCAGCCTCTTTTTATTCTTTCTGGTTTTCTTTTTTAGTTGTTTTTTTCCTCCCAAAGAAAACTGATTTTCATTCTCATACGTGCACATGGAGCTAAGTGGAATACACCTAACTATTTGTATAGGCTTTTGCTGTCACAGTTCATGAACAATGGATAAACTGTGACTCTCAAGCCACCTTTTTCTCACCCACTCGAGTTGGAGAACAAATCAGAAAGACAAATAGAAGCTACAGAGTCATGATTCCTCTCTCTCTTACCACATGCTGGCTATTGTAACAGAAGAGCAAATGGAAGGAGAGTTGCCCATACGGTTGTGTCAAGTAATTTGGGTTCGTTCATACGAACGAACCATGAGAAGAAAAATGTTCTGGATCAGAACAGATCCTCTGTGAAGCTTTGATGCAGTGCCACCCTTTGGGCCTGTACCTGGCTTATTTCTTGGTTGTCTCAGTATCTCAATCTGGTGCACAGCACTTCACATATTACTGCAGGTTTTCATAAAGTGGTAGCTGCTCCATCCTTCCCCCTGCCCTGGTGGACTCAGTGCAAGAAACATGAAAACTCCAGTCCTAGGGGGAAGCTGTGAAGACTTGCTCCTCTTGTGTCTGTAAGTACTGCAGCACTTGTTGTGCAGCAGTACTATCTCTCTCCTAATTTGAGAACCCCTTTTATTTTTTGTTAAGCTACCTGTTTTTTTTGTCCAGATCCCTAGAGTAAAATTTTATACATACATATATATATATATATATATATATATATATATATATACATATTTTTTAACATTCTTGTTTGGTCTGCTCTTGACAGAGGAGAATTGTTTAAACTTTAACTTTCAAAGTTTGCATCTGTAATAGAAAATTTCTGCTCATTGTTTGTTTGCATCTGTAATAGAAAATTTCTGCTCATTTTTGACCCTGTCCCTCAGAATAAATTTGCCATTTTGTCTTATGTTTACATGCATCTTTTTAAAAGCTCTTTCATTATTATGTTAAATTCTTTTTCTTTGTGACTCTTATTTTATGTTAGAGATACTTTTTATATACTTATGACAAAAATATATTTATATTACTTTTTCAGCTTTTTATTCTTCTTAAAGTGTTATCCAGCTAAATCATTCTTTCAAAGCCCAGTCCTGTCTTGGTTAACACCTCTAGAATAGCGGAGAGTGCTGGAAGCACAATTCTAGCACAGTCTGGCTACCACATTATTTTAATTGCCTCAGGAAAAAACATCATGAAGAAAAGGAAGCAACAATTCAAAGTAAAATTGATACCAAGACTTTAACCCCTCTGAACTTCCCAATCCTAGTTCAGCAGGGATAAAGAGAGTTGAATGAAGAAACATGTATAGTCCTAATGTTTGCTTGTTTAAATATAATTATTCCTGTAGCGTATTGATGTCTTCTTTTGTATCCTGTGATCATGCTGGGGGGGGATTGCATATACTTTGGAGGGTGTGAACAACAAACAGTTGAAGGGTAGAGTTGGCAGTTGTTCGAAAATGAGGCTCTGGTCATCAAGTTGCAGAGAAGGTAAAAAGTAAAACATCATAAGCAAGAGTAAGAGTTTGCTGTAATTTAGTGGGACACTGAACTAACTGAGACTAAGCCTAAGAGCCTAAGAGCAGGAACCTACTCTGCATTGGTTGCAACAGAAAAAAATATGTACAAATATGTACAAAGTCGCCTTATTATCCCTAACTATTTAGGGATTTCTAAAAAGCTAATCAGTCTTTCATGTAAGCAATCCTTTATAAGGTAAAGGCTGAATCACATCTAGTTCAATGATATGATGAGTAAGAGGCTGTTACAAAAGTGTACTTAAAAAAACCAAAAAGTAGCAAATACTTTAAAAAAAGAGAAAAAATATAAAGAAAACAAGCCTTTTAGATATTTCACAGTTTTCTATCTCCTAGTTATTTCCAGTCCAGTTTGTTTATGTGAGGCTCTGTTTCACTAGATAATTCCTCAGGTCATTGAGGAATCTATGGGAAATCAGATTCATTTGAACAGGCTCTGCAATCATTAAGTAATCACATTGCTGTGTTGGTGTAATCCAGGAGTAACAAAAGTAGAAGAATAAAACCCACTAAGTTCTGGTTATAGGATCAAATGGGCTTATGCAGAGTCGTATATTCAGTTGCTGCAATTTTGTCTAAAGTACTGTGTAACTTTTGACCCACAATTATGATAATATATCCTGAACCCCTAAAAGGCATTTTTCAGTGGAATAGCGAATGTGTATGCTGAAGTTTCAATCGTCAAGAACAAGCAAAAATATGGACCACAAAAAAAGGAAGTTACATAGAAAATATGTAAAATATAAAAACAATCAAGCAGGACCAGAAAGATAAGTGAAGAAATAATCATTTAACAGTACATGTTATGACTGATCCTATACAAAACCTCTCCACCTGTATTTCAGATCAAAACCATGCATTAAGGACAGTATCTTAATATTCTTCCTAAGGGTGTCTGTGAAACTTAACACAAAGTGAAACGCACATCTAATTCTTCCATCTCCTTTGCTTCATCTAGCCATCAGCTTGCTCATGATTTTAGCAGATGTTTCTGCTTTTGGTTGCAAGACAACTTAATGAACCAGGTTTTTCTCTCCTTCCTTTTCATCCTCTGAGGAGCAAATGCAGTCACGAGCAAATTCTTTGCTATACTTTGGAAATCAATTTTGCATGTTTCACCCAATGTTTCCAGCACAGTTATATGGTGAAATTTGTAATCTTAGTACATTATTTATGAAAATATCTAAATAATTTAAAAAATGTGAGGTTCGGAATGGTGTGTCCAACAAGAGGACCCACTTTCAGTGAGGCTAATTGCAAGATAAGTCTTTGTCAAAGCTCTTACATGTTGTATCCTATTCTCTGTTATACAGAGCAGAATAAAGCTGGGTCCTGGAATGATTGCAATAACGTTTTAAGCCGTGTTGGAAGTACCACACAGGTTGGAATGAGGAATAATGGATCTGTCATTTTGTGATTTGAACCTCCTCAGACGGCGTTAACAGTTCCGCAGTTAACTTAAGGAACAAACTTATATTGTGATTGCAGGCAATAGAAATGCCATCAGTACCTAACACCAAGGTGACAATCAAAAATGATCCTCTAATTGTTATTGATAATTTGAAAAGCTGATGGGGAAAAATGTCCTTTATATCTGTTGGAAACCATGCATAGATGTTCAGATAAAATATTTCCAAAAGACATTTATAGGGAAATTGCTACAGAGTTTTCATTAAAATATTTACTTGTTCAATTGGTTTTCCAGAAGATTTCACAACTCAGTTCCCAATTAAACTAATAAGAACTAATATATACTGTTTTAAATTGTACTTTCTAGTGATTCCAGCACTTATCTTTCTCAGCTCTTAGAAACTTAAATCTATTTAAAATCTTCTTCTTGATGTTATCCAGCAAAGCTGTTTTTTTCAGAGATACTGAAATGTAGAAGACATGAATTCAGACACAGTTCTGTTTGAGGTAGATAAGTTTGTTTACATAAACCAGCCAGAATGGGTGCTAAAAATTTCTTGTCTGGTCTGTTATAAGTACCAGCAGTGCTGATATCTCAAGGGCACAACTACCTGACTGAAGGAGAAGAAAGAGTCTGAAACACTTTTAAAACTAGTCTAATTAAGTAAATCAGATGCAGAATTGAATTTAACTCTTGGTGAATATTAAAAATATTAAAATAAGCTCAAATATTTCGGAATCTTGCATAATTTGTAGAGTATACAAGTCAGATACAGCTGGGAGGAGGCTATGTGATTACTGCAGATTCTCGTGTGGACACACATCATGCTTACTTTGTCCTGCTGGGAAAGAAAGGTGGTGAGGCAACCCAGAGTTCTCTGCCTGGAATGTCTGTGTTGAGCAGTAAGTAGGACTGGGATGAGCACCTTCTACTGACTGCTCTTTTCAGTCTTATTTGAAAGAATGAAACATACTTCTTTCATTTTGTTTTTGTTGCTTTTGTTATTTGGTTGGGTTTTGGTTTTGTTTTTGCTTTTTTTTTTGCCAGGGTTGCTTGTCAAATGGGTACGATTTTTCATTCTGGTAAGGGATTTTGAATCTTTTACTGAATTTGCCCTCTGATAGATAGTCTGATAACACGTGGAGGATTTCTTTGAACTTTATTCAGGAGTTAGTACAAGTCTATGTGAAGTCTAAACTACTGCTTCTACTGCTACCAGTAACAACACCATTGGAAGAATTCACTATAATTATTAGAGTAACCACGTGTGCACCCACTGTAAGTACTATCTTTTTTCATCAATTGCAGTATCTGCAGTGTCATTCAAAACCATTGCAACTTATGATGGTCTAATATTCAAGCTGAGAGATACCTCACACTATATTAATCATATAGGGTTTACACCCAAAATTTTATACCCATTTCAGAGAAAAATGTCTTATCTACAAAACAGTTTGAATCTCTGTCAATTCAAAATAGGATCAGCATGCACTCTTATAAGCATTCAATGTTTAGCTTCCAAATTTTAAAATTTTAATCAGTATTTCTGCTCTTCTTTTTTGGCCAAATCCTTTTTGCTTTGGTGATGTCTTTCTATAGCTTTTGTAAAGTTCTTTATTTCCACTTTATAATCTCAATATTATTGTGGAAAAATCAGTAGTAGTATTATTAACTTTCTCTACTAACCCCCTGCCAGTTCCTACAATTCATCTGATTAAAAAATGTTCTTTAGTTCATTTGCATCAGAGTTGTCTAATGGTCTATTTTTCATTCTGAAATTACTTCTAACTTATATCACTTTTCAGAGTGTGTGACAGATGATTAAAGGTGCAGATAAAGAGAATAATGTAGTGCTTGGTAACATGTTAATCAACAGAAGCTAGAAGAAACATTTTAAATGTTCTGATTGATATTTTTTAAAATGTATTTTAATCACTATGAGTACAGAAGGAGTGGCAAGAGCGAAGTTATACTATGCCAGACACTGTATATACTCAGAGATAGTCCTTCCAAAGTCTTTCATGTGATTTTCTTGGAAGTTTCTCATTATCAACTCTAAGTACAGTCTTAGGACATAATCACACTGTTGCAAGTGATCATGAATGATTTTATGACACTCCTAAGTGTACCAGGCCTTGCTTCACTCCACTGAGAGCACAGAATGCTGCCCAGAAGCTGTGGAGTCTTAGTGAGTGATTAGGCAAGCAATGGTACTTACATTACGGGAACTTTAAAAACCTAAGGTGCTGGTTTGTTTTTTTTCTTTAACAAGGGTTAAAATTTTACAACGCAACAGAGAGTTGATCCTTAGAGTCTGAGCTTGTAAGCAAATGAAGCAATAAGTAGAAAAAGCATGAGACTTCTGAAAGATGTGAAAGGCAGAGTTTTAAAGGAATATCTAAGGATTATTGGCAGACATCCAGAAGGATGTGTTTGTGATGAATGCATATAAACCTGGCATGGCTGCAGCATTAAATATACTCACCTGTTATGTTTGGTCCTCAAATAAAGAGAAGGAACAAGGGTTGAAGAATAGGACAAGAGTTTGGTAATGATTTGCAGACAACTGGTAGAAACTGAGATCAGTATAAAACCGACCCAGGAGGCAGCCATAGTTTATGAAGTAAGAAGAATAATGATACAGATAATTAGGAGAATTATATTTGTTCCTCTTTCTCTAAAGCAGCAGATGCCAGCTGTTAGAAGTTGAATATTAAAACTGGTGTCCCTGTAGTATGATCCTATACAAAGGAACCTCAGTTGTAATATCATGAAACAATGTTCTTAAGAATATGAACATTCTTGTGTTTCTTCTTCAATACTTTGCTAAGCTTTTACCACAGCTAGAGGCAGACTACTGGGTCCCAGCTGGGTCAGGCTTTGTTGAATTCTTTGAAAAGCTAAATCAGAATGCATATGGCTTTTTTTCCCCCTGAAATAAATCTTTCTTCCACAAGGATTTACCGTTTTTCTGTCAAACAAAAATGTTTTAAAACTCCATATTTTAATTGCTATTTGTTCACTTCATAATATACACAGCTTTACTGTCTGAGAAAGGCATTTTTAAAATCTTACCAGTAATAAATGCTGGTTATAGTCACTTATTGCTTGCTAAGATCAGTTGCTTTAGAGAGAGTATCTTTCTTCACTTCTAATAGAAAGATTGCCATACTGAGAAAAAGGAAATACTAACTTATTTAGATGTTCAGGGATATATGAGACTTAAGCAAAGATTGTATGTTCTGACAACAGAATTTGAGGTATTGTGTTAAGTTTTGATAATTGATTTTTGAATTAATGCATTATTTTAAAACTAAGACTTTAAAGAGAAGACATTTTTTATATACCTACATATCTATATATACACAGAGTATCTGTAATGTGTCTTTCTTCCTAAGGGTAGCTATCTGTCTTGAATTAGAAATATATGTGCACATATGCAGATGCTATTAATGTATATGCACAGTACATTTACCATGCTCTCATTAGCAATGGCACCCCGCTTCTGTTTCAAAGAGCCATAATTAAACACTGGCCTGAGCTCTATCCCAAACTCGGCGAAAATGAGACCAAACTGATTGCTCAGTGACCTTTGCTGTCCCCTCACAAACAGTGGAACAAGTCCCTGTTGTTGAAGGAGGAATGAAAAGAAGAGAGGAAAGGAGAAATGTAGGCTGTAATAATATCTATTTTATCAGTTGACATTAATTTAGTGTGTTATTTCTTCTTTTATTGTGAAGAAACTGTTAAGTGGTTGGAATGTGTGCTTGTCTGGCAGCAGTGTTTGACTCTCTGCCAGCCGGTGGCAACCCTGGGCACCTGCTGCCTCTCTTGTCCTCTGTACAGGAGCTAGACTTCAGCCATTTCCCCTCTGACATCCCCATTCCTTCTTGCTGGTCAGAAGCAGAGCACTTTAGTGACCTTTCTGTTCCTTAGAGAATATCACAGAATACTGCACTGCATAGAGTCTTCTATCTACAGATTTCACAAGTGGCATTTTCTTTACCTGGAATGTCAGTGCTCTAAATCTGCAGGCTGACATATTTGATTAAAATGAAAGCTTGCTACAAGGTTTCCTTCACTCAAAACTCTTTCTTTGCACCAATGAAAAGAGTTTGAGTTTCCTTCTACAGTTTTCCAGGCCGACTTTCTGTTTTCTCTTAAGTCTTAGGCCACTTGGTTTACATATACTCCTCTTTGCATTGCTGGCATGAGGAAACTAAACACTGGAAGAGTAAGACCAAAAGTATGGCATACACGATACAAAGCAACTGGATATTCCATTTTAGAATTGTTTTGCTTCTCAGTTTATGTCTTTGGATGTCTATCATCTATTGTAATGATTTTACTGTGTTTTTCATATCTGCTAGTACATAGTGTGGTCTCCAAGGTGAGGGTATTACTGAATCTCATAATCTGAAAGAGGTGAGTTTGCTGCAAAGCAAGGATTCACGATAGTCACATACTCAAGCACAAACCTGTACCACATATACACGTATATGCACATCTGGACACAGAGATCACACACGTGATCACATGTGCCCCAGGTGCACTCAGCACTCACACTAGCTCAAAGGGCACCAATCCACTCATGCTAGTCCACTCAATGCCTGATTATGAGGAAGGTTTGGCAGTGGGAAAGACCCATGCACACCTGCATGTACCTGCACATGCTTCAGGATCCCTCCTGAAGCAGGGCTCAGGCATTGAATCTATCCTTTGGCTTACCCTGGATCCAAATTTTCCCAGTTGTCACACCTGGAAGAATGAGCCACTGAGGCCCCAGGGCCCCTTCAGCTGCTGGTACAGGCCTCTCACACTTTCACACCCACACTCATTCCAGTTGCTGACATTTAGGCTCACATAAACACACCTGAGTTGAAAATGGAATGTAATGAGAGAGCAGAGAAGACTGTGTTGACAACATAAACTGACATCTACATCTCCTTCTCTGCTGTTAAATTAAATCTTTTGTTTGGGAACTAATCAGACACAAAACAGAGACAGACAGTCCAAAAGGTCTTGCTTAGCCTTACATTATCAGGACAGGTGAAGAGGGCTGAGAAGGATGCTAGAAATTATTGTCAAATAAAAAAATGTGTAGCATGTCAAAATAGAAAAGTGAATTATTATGTTTGGATAAATAATCATTATTTTTTATGACAAATTTTGGGAGTGCTCATTATGAAGCAAAAAGTTCCAGGAGCAACATTTGAAGGAATGCTAAAAGGAAGGTTGAGTTTAATGTACTTAGAGAGTATTAGTGATTTAGTGGGATTCACCAGATAATAAAATATTCACAACTAGGCTTAGGAATGTGAGTCTGTTGGTTAAAGGTCAGTTCTGAATAAGTAGCTAAAGGAGGCTAATTTGCAGTGATGTGATTAATTCTCCAAGACAATCATGACAATCCACTGCTGTCATTCTCTTAGGTATCTCTGAGAGAACAATTTAGGAAATCTCTGATGAAAATGTTACACAGAATTTATAATAGGCTTTCAAACTTTGAAAAGATTTTCAGGGGTGCTTTAGAGAAAATCTGTGGCACCTTGATCCACTTGTTTGTTTCTTGCTTTGTTTTTCTCTTGGTGCTGTTTCAGGGCTTCTTGACTCAGCATTATACTGTCACCCCACAACATGCTAGTGAGCTGGCTCCTGTCAGCTAACTCTGAAGGGTGGTCAGCTGAAGATTCAGCTGTTCTGTTTAAAAGCAAGACCTTTTTTTAACTTGCTGTCATTCTGTATCCCCTCAAACATTATTTGAACGAATGCTTATGTGATTTCTGTGCAGTATCCAATCCACTGGCTAGAATCTTTTTGGAAGTATAGCATGGATCCAGAGGCTAGGATGTACAGCCAGCCTGTTTTGAGGCCAAAGACGGAAAAGAATGTCTTATAGCTACAGTGAACTGACTACATTTAGATGCACAAGTATTTTGAAAGTGGTCGTTATTGTTCAATAGTGGAATAGAGGGAAGCTAGGGCATTTGCCCACGATTCCAGTCTTCCAATATATGGCACTGTCTTTAAGCATTACTAACTATGCCAGCTGTCTTCAACCCCTGTTCTTGGGAGACAATGACAATCCCATTTTCTCTTTTCCTTGCTGCAGCGTTCCAAAAGTCAACCTCTGCCATTCTTTCATCTGCTGCGAGGCAAAGGGTGTCAAGAGTTTGAAAGAGCACAGAAGAACAATGCTCTCAGAACTTCCTTATCTTTGGTGACAATCTGAATTTTTGCTTCCCATTTGTTTTTTAATCTGCTGTGACTTCTCCATTTCACACTACTTTGAATTTCAGAGAGAATGGTTATTTGTCTTTTAAATACATCTGTGTTTTCCTCTTAAGTTTGGTAATTTATTTTCACTGTCAGAGTAAGGCAGACTGTTTCATAACAGCATAGGGCTTTTTTTATATATAAAAGTATGTAAGGCAATTTGAGCATTTGCTTTTTTTGGTGAATTGTTTAGATGAATTCTGACCTGATTCAGAGATGCAATATTTTGTTCCATCTAAATTATTTATGTATATACATACCCATTTAACTCAGAAGATATTAAAGTCCTTTTAGAATGAGAGATAGAAAAAATTCAAGTAAATGTGGTTATTCATTTCAGATCTATGTCTGATAGATGAAAATACTGAGTTTGATTCTACTGGAAATGCATGAGAATGATAGTTTATTGAAGCTGTAAGTGATCAAGTGATGAGCAAGTAAAATCAGAGGAAAATACAACAATGATATTTTTTATATTCTTGTCCATGTGAGTGAATAGGGAAAACCCATTTTTTTTTAATCCAAACTTCTATTCCCTCTTGATTTACTATCATGATATGATAATCCTTATATAGTGGTTGGTATCACCACTACCATAAAGGAAGCTTTTTGTTTCTTTCATATCACAGGAGTAATAAATAAGGGACTTTTTTATTGGTCAGAATAGAGGTTTTCTTCTAGAATAAAAGAATGAGATGTCATCTGGATAGGGCATGCATCCTGTGTTTTATGATCTATCCACACATCAAGTCTTTGAAATGGTCTATGAAACAGACCTTGGAAAGACAGTATGAATCTGAATTTCAGTAAAAGCTACTGGTCTATTATATTATTATTAGTACTGAATACTAACATGTTTGAAACCAAACAGACCTCCACAGAATCTTGCTATCAACACAAAATTGCCTTTGAAAAACTGCATCAATGAAGGTTTTAGATGTAATTCTTATAATGCTTGTATCACTTCTACTAATGACTAGGCAAACGTGTTCAACAACAACAATAAAAACTCCAACTTTAACAAGGACAAATATTCTTTCCAGCTTTTCTTTCTATATCGCTGTAAATCTTTCCAAGCACCCATATTACACCAACATACAAACAGTCTGGATATTCTGGTTTTTGCTAGTGCAAATACAGATGAGCAGCAATCGTTTCATTTTACTGGAGTTTCATCACTTTACAGGGGCAGAGATATTCAGTCTTGGAATTTCATAAAAAAAGCATCAGATTCAACGTTGTGGTTAGCCTCCTGGCAATAAATCAAATAGATCCTACCGGTATTTCTGGGTTCACAGAAAAGTACACCTGCTTTTTGTAATATTTGATAATATCTAACTTAAAATCAGCTAACAAAGTCCTCTTTCTCTAGGAAATTCTAACAGTTGATTTTTTAAAATCTTAAATAGAAATAAATACCTTGCTTGAAATAATTTTTGTGAAGAACAAGGAAACAAATTACCTTGTATTTGGACATTTTGTAAAATGTACAATTATTTGTAACATAAAGTTAAACACCATTTTGATTTGCATAATTCTGATCTCATGTTACTTTCATGGGGTTTTTTTCCTCATATATCTTGGTAATATATATTGAATATGGGCCTTTGGTGTATGTTAAATTCAGTAAGCCTTCCTAATTAGTAAATTTAAAATAAGAGGCATTCATTTCTTCTTTTCTTGAATTCTATCTTGTTGAAGTGAAATGTTCTCTCATAATTTATGAAAAATTTTTCAAAATTGATGAAAAGCTGTTAATACAAAACTGTATTTTTAAAACTGTCATGCTGAGAATTTTGCATCCAGTTTTAATTTTTTCTATCAAGAGCTGTTGCAATTTTAATCCAGAACTATCAAGCTGTTTTACTCAGGATGTAATTACAGATACTTGTTCTCTGTATACAAAAGGTTCTTCAGGACTTTGAAGCCCTGTTCAAATTTTTGAAAACAGTTTTAGTTACCTAAACCAAAGTTATTGATTTTTTTAAAGAGTATTAAAGCTGAAATTATTCACAGAAACAGTCAGTCTGACAAGCTCTAATTTAAACTCCTCTTAAAATTTTACAAAATCAATGTATTTTATTGAGTTCTATCAAAAATGTTTGATTTCTATAATTATTTCCACTCTGACCAAAAAAAAAAAAGAAAACAGTTACATTATTTCTGATGAACTCCTGTAGTCAGACCAAGTTTGTAGCAATAATGTGTATGATGAGAACAGTTTTTTGAAAGACAGTGCACATATTTAGACATGGAATTTCCGCCTCTCAAACAGTATCTTTGTGACTGCTTTAAACACAGAGGCCAGTACTGAAGGAATCTAAAAACCCCACATACTACATACTCTGGCATGAATTTATTATCAGATATAGAGTAGGAAGAGGGAGTTCTAGCCTCTTCCATGCTGGGGACTAAACACCCTCAGAGCACTTATGACCACTGTTCAGTGCAGTGTGGTCAGGTAATGGCAGTCCAGATGTGCAGCTGCATACCTTCCCTTTTTTCTCATTCTGTATTCAAGCCCTGAATCTTTTAAACATTACAAGTGCTGCTTTGAGACACTGCATAGCAAGTTTGCACTACTGCTGTCTGTATTAGTCCTGTGCTGATCACTTGGCAACTTTTTGCCAGGGGCAGATATAATCAGAAATCAGTAGAACAGAGAAAAGAAAAAGTTTTATTATGAACTTTGCTGTTATAGTAGGCAGTAATGCAAAACAATGGACAAATTTATACTCTTTCTAAAAAGAAAGTGCTGTTTCCAAGGTGATTGTTTTTGGCGTTTTTTTTCTGTGAGAGTGATATTGCAAAAACCTCAGCATTGTCACGCTTCACCTCACTCCCACACAAAGACATGACTTACTGGTTTTGTCAACTAAAGAATGAAGGGAAAGAAGGGGGAGAAAAGAGTGTTGATGTTGGAGGCCATGTTGCCATATATTCAGAGAGGTTAGCCTTCTGATATGAGAGACCTGAGTACTCAAGCTAACATCAGCTCTGAACCAGCCTCTCAAAGAGTTTCAGTCACTATAGATTATGCAGGGTTTCTTGGAGCCAGCCACCTGATACATTCAATGATGTTCACTGAATGACATTTCTGATGGAGGAAGAGGACACATTGTTCCCAGGTAGAAAAGATGTTGAGGGTGAAAAGGGAAGTTGCAAGGGGCATGTGTCTTTTCTGGCATTCCTTTTTAGCCTCTATGGGCCTTGAAGTCCTTAGCAAGGACAGAAAGCCTTACCAAGAACTTCAAAAGATGGGGAGGACGAATTAAAACTTAGATGATGCAGTTTCAAGTTCCCTTGTTCTGTCACATTATTTGTATGCCTTAGACATGAGAAGGTCAGGGAAGGAAGGAGGGACCCTGTGGATAACTAAAAGTTGCAGATATTTAACATGACAAGATGATGTTGCTTAGCTGAGGAGAGATAGGAAGCACAGAAGGAACAGAGGTAGATTGGTGTCTGATATATTACTGCCAGTGTTAGTACCATTGGTTCATTCAGCTTTTGGATGCTGGATTCTTGCACCTTCCTAGAAGAGAGGTGAGGCCAAATTTGTGCCTCTGATTGACAGAAGTCTAGCACATTTCTAGATTGGTGCTATCACAAAGGACCCCACCAATTTTTGTTCCTTTTGAGAAATGTGGCTCCTAGTGTAAGGCTTCTGCAATGCAGTTCATTTTTTAAATCCACGTTAATCATTGAAATAGCATGCTGGTAATGAATTAGAGTCCTGTTTCCCACTGGAGCTGACTCAGCCCTCACTGAGTGGTCCCATGCAGAGGACTATCTGTCTGTGAAGATCTGCTGTTTCTACCCTTCTCTTGATCTCATTTGATCTTTGACTTGCTGAGTTGAGAGATATAGAGAACCTATATTTATCTGTTCTCCAAAATACAGGGATTTGTCATTTTTTATAGAATATTAAGCTGGATAGAATAATGGCTGGGTATGCTTCATTCTATCAACTGCTGAAGGAGAAATAAATACTGTTTTAGAGCAGATTAGGGTTTAGAAAACCAGTAACTTTCTGTGTATTTAGAAGAATCATTGAAGATAGGAGCGTATGAATTTGGACCTAGTGTTATGAACAGTTAAAAGGATTTCTCTGAACAAAGGCAATAAAATCATATGCCTCTGATTTCAAAGTGAAGTTATAAAAAGTAATGACTTGGGATTATTTTTTCTAAACTAGCTGATATGATATGCTAACTTCTTCGACAAAATAATTTATCTGTTGCAGTGACTTTGTTTTTTTAATCTATTATATTTCTGTTAACTTAATAATTTTTAAATCTCCTATCTCCTCTACCATTTCTTCCCTATAAACTAGTTCTATGCTAGAAGATGAAGCCTCTGTGCTCCTTAAAATAACCATTTAGTCTGGCAATGCAGAAGGTGCACTAATTAATATAATCAAAACCATAAGCCATTACTGCAAGCTTGAAATGGACAATTTAATGGACTGAGTTTTATGCACTTTCTAATGAAAGTTGACCCCTTTGGTTAATCAGCATTCACAGTAACTCAGCAATGTCTAAGTGTTGCATAAAATTCTTTACCTGAAGCTGGCAAATAGACTGTGGTTAAAAGAGGAGAGAAGAGGAAAGCAATAAAAGAGACCTCATAATAATAAAAAAGCCCTCATAAAAGTCCATCATATGCATTTATTCAGGCTAGATATGCGACACTATTCAATATGCTTTAGAGAAGGAACTATTTCTGAAAGAATAAGGAAATCCATAGTTACAAAGACATGTGTGGTACTTTAATGTAAGTGCTGCAAGTCATTAATTCCTGGCTTATTAGAGCCAGTATAACTCTTCCACTTAGACTTCAACTAAACAGTTATTAGTTAAGCAAAGTGTCCTTACAGCACTTCACATCCAAGGCCTAATTTCACGTCAAAGGTATAACTGGTGATATAGGAACATAAAGGGTTCAATAATGATTTATGTCTTCTAAGTACATTCAGTCATTTTTCATTTTGATTGTCAAATTTACTGAATGTTAAGAGAAAGCATGATGGCCTTGTATTTTTAAGCAGTGGCATAAATATTACCAGAAAGAACTGAGATAATCTTAAAAATGTGGGAGGTTGATTGACCACAAAATTGTAAGACGGGAAAACGATGAAGAGACTGAATCTGTGCTCTATTGAGGCAAAAAGGGATGTTAACAAAGATCTGAATTTAGTCACAATTGCTTTTAAGGCTAACCTTAACTCTCTTACTACTTATGAACCTTTATTTAAATCTGTATTAAATGAGATTTATAACTTTTTTCTTTTAACTTTAATTTGAGATTTGTGAATGTTTCATTTTAACGTTTTGTTTTGGTTTTTTTAATGAAAAGCCTAATTCTTTAATGGCCTTAAAAACGTAGGGGCAAAAATACCCTAGTGGTAACCATTTTCTATTTTCAGATGAGAAAATAAATGAAAATAGAAGTAGTACTTTACTTCTTGATCACAGTAAAAAGTCTGTGCTTTAAGAACATTGTAATGATGCTCAGATGCCTGACTTTATGAATACAATCTTGGGTGATTTTACTTTGTGAATAATGTCATTTGTATAGTGGTTCATATGTGATATGCACTTCAAAATCTTCTACTAAGATTTTCCTTTGCAGAAGTGGTACCTAGTTTTAAAAGAAAGAAAAGGAAAAAAATCACAATTATACCTCATTTCAGGATTACTTTATCCATATTTTCAATTACTTTGATAAATGAAGACTATCACTGTCCCTATATGTAACAAGTATGTGTACAAAGAAATAGTTACTGACAGACTGCAAGTGGGTTGTAGCCACTTCTTAAATGTAACTACTAATTATGAAATACCTTTTTGTATTTTCAGACTACAAATCATTGTTAGGAGGAAAAATCTTAGTCCAGGTTTTGCTACTACTTGTGAAATGATGCAGACAATTTACCCATGTAATTGCAGTAGTGAGAGAATACTGATGCATCTTTAATATTCTTTCTTTGTGATTTTTATGTTCAACTTATATCCATTCTTGTTTGGGGGGTGGAGGATCCAAGGTGGGTATACAAATAAAGAACTGGCTTTTGAGCTTCAGCGATTTACAATTTTCCTACAGGTAGTATTTACATTTCTGTGGGTTATTTTCTTAATGATTAAAAATGTTTCAAAATAACTTACATTTACTAGACATAAATTCAAATTCCGAAAAGTGGTGATTTGAGACTGTTCCACAAGCACTGCATATACAGTGTAAACAGAATTTACGAACATTTTAGCCCTCTAATGCAATTCTGTTGGAGGCAGGGGTCTAATAGGTTTGATTCCTTTGACGAGTTGTATTTGCAAAGACTGATAAGAACATGAGATCTATAAATTTAAATTATTAAACACCAGTGTTTAGAACAGGCACAATCAAATGCTTACTCTTATTCAAATAATACTCATCACATTTATGCCAAAGAATTCTACACAAATAATGCTTTCTAGATAATTTAATCTTTCAGTAGATTTCTACAGGGGAACACAAAATGCAAGATGACAAATTATCCCAATATTTGCCCCACTGGATACGAAACATCTCGGTTCATTTAATGGAGTTCACTGAAATTAACTTTCTGTGAGCAAAGACAGATTTTGACCTCTTCGTTTTCTGCAATTCAGGAATTACAATTAGTCAGGTAAGAAAGCTGTTGGGTAGAAAAGGTCTCGGTTAGTTTGTGTAGAACCCCCAGACCGCTTCAATAGCTTCACATAGTTCCTGGAGGTTTATAATTTGCAAGCAACTTAAGTAATTGTCAGTTCCCTCCTTCTGTCTTCTATTTCATGTAATACTCATAAATATGTGGCTGTATAGACAAAAGAAGTATGCAAGCATAAAAGGGATTATCCTTTAGCATTGTTATTTTATATTAGCTTGCTTCAATGTCTTTTCATGAAGGAAAGCCTCAATTTTAATTTTTAATTCTGTTTAAATATATTATTATTTCTATTAAGAGCCTGTTTAGAAGGTGAATGCTATGCAAACTCTTTCCCTAAAATAAAAGACCTGGCAAACAGGACTTCTCTAGGTAGAGGACTCCCCAGAAAACAGATTGATTCTCTGGGCTCTGCATGTGTGCGAGAGAGAGTCAAAACCAGCCCATCATCAAGGAAAGTCAGTTAGCACAACCACACATCTTACAATGTATTTCCTTACCTCAACATAATTTCACTCTCTGACTTTATCAATACCTACATTAGCTAGTTTCTTTTCTTATCCATGAGTCTTTTAATAAGTGTCAGCACTGGCCAATCAGCACTTCAGGTGTTCTTCCATTGACTAGTTGGAGGCAGCTAGTGATACACCAAACCAAGAATATTATTTGTGCTTCTCAAGGAAACTGGTCAGTGTTTATTTAATTTAAAATTATATTCCTATCAAATAGTTCATTTCATTTAACTCATAGAACTAATGCAGGATAAAATACTAAGGAATTCAAGAGCAGATGACTAAAATACAGTTTTGTACATGTTTTGGGTCACACATTCAAATATATTTTATATTCCCTTCTCCACAGCAACAATGAAAGTACCTTTTTTTTTTTTTTTTTTTTTTTCAGAATTAGGTATCTACGGTGCCTTTTATCCACTCTCGGTGAGATAAAGCAAACAGTGCATGAACCAGAAATGACAGCAATAATGTAGTGGCAGAAATTACATTTTAAAGAAACGGATGCTTTCTGAAATCTGCAAGGCAAAATAGACCATCATGCTCTCAAGCAATGAAAGTGAAGGGGAACAAAGCCACACACTTACAAGTAAATAAGTCAATACTGATCTAGTTTGCTGCTTTGTTAATTTAAGTGTGTTACTTCATCTCTTCTTACCTCATTTTTCTTATATGTATAAGAACTGAATCTATTAAAACTAATATGAAGTAGTAATATAAATTACTTTTTCAAGAAATCCTTTCCCTTCTTGAACTTTCTGTTTATAAAAGCTGTTAGGGCAGTGAATTAAAAAAGGATTAAATTCCATCACTGTATAAATGCAATAAGAATTCTATAATTAAACCAGTTGATCCAAACATCTGAGCACTGTGGACAAATTCTCAGATGCAAAATGCACTCTGGAATACACTTTTTTTTTTTAAATGTGAATCAATAATATTACTCTGGAATACACTTTTTTTTTTTTTTTTAATTTGAATCAATAATATTACTCAATGCAACAGTAAAGCATATTTAGAAAATTATGCAGAAGCTGAGATTCCAAAGTACATGAAATCTTGGAGCAAAGTTAAGGACATCATCATATAGACTGAATTGCCATGTTAATTCTAAAGAAGCTAGATTGTTTCCTAGCACCTTCAAGAAAAAGTCAATCCTACTTGTCAGCCCTGACACACAGAATGAGAATTTCTCTAAAAAGTTTGAATTTTCCCAAAATGTGAAATTTTCTGTGGCCTAAGTTTTGGTCTCTGGCACAAGATTAAATCCTCGACAACAGCACTAAAATCAAGATAAGTGTTGCTAGAACTGGAAATTTTGAGATTTGGTCAGAAGGTAAGTCTTCCATTCAGATCCTTCATTATTGTTACACCATGCTTTCTCCTAGGATTGTTGATATAAATACTTTAATCTTTTTCCTGGCTCAATTTACCATACTTTGTCTTCTTGAGAAGCTGAGTTTGATTTTGTTTGTGGGGTTTGTTTGTTTGGGTTCCAGTTTTTTTTGTTTGTTTTGATTTTGTTTATTTGCTTACTTGTTTTTACTTTGGATTGTAAAAGACACTTCTGGAAAAATACTGTGAGGACCTTTATACAGCATCCCTTTTCTAACATGTTCATCTTCAAAATGATTGAACTGTCTAGAAGAATACTCACCAGTATAAAATAAATGGATATACTATGTGAGGAAGAACTATTGTACATTCTCTGTCAGCTCCCAACATCCAGCTCTTCTGTGTATCTAAAATGATGAGTGCATGGTGTTTTTTAAGTAGACATCTATGAATTTAAATTTATTTTACAAAAATGTATAACAAGAACATAAACGGATCTAGATTTATCATGCAACTAGCAATTTTTTTTCTTCATGAGGTGGGAGAAGTGGAAATTCTCAAAAAGGTTCTGTGAAATCTCTCAACTGCAATAAAAAATTTTATGAACACACATAAATAAAGCATACTGGTTCTCCTATGCTATTATTTAAAGGAAACTAATTTACTGAGTAACTACAAGGACTAGATTGTATTTCATGTATTATGCCTGTTGCTTGATTATTATATTTAATTAGGGTGTTTTTCTTATTATCTTCTGTTTAAAATATATTTAAATGCTTCCTAAAAATTAAAATAAGGTCCTCAGACAATCTCAACGGAATAAGATTATCAGACATCACACCTAGTGTTGACGAGGTGAGATTAGCAATTTCGTAGGAAAATGTGAGCTGAAAACTGCCCATAGTTTTGTATTCATATGTTGTACAGAAATTCTTTAACTTCCATATTTCTTCCAAAAAATTTTGAATTTTCTCAGGAATGCACAAAAATGTTTAAACTGATCTATGAAATGCTGAAAATTTTGAAATTTTGAGAAAAAAACTAAACCCTTATACTAGACCTTTTAAAAACATCAAATTGTATTCTGTGCAGACAGGGAAAGCATAATATTGAATGAGATTTGTTGTGTCAAAGAGGCCTTTTTGCATGTCCTCTTCTGCATTTTGTTTGAATTTAAATAAATGAGGATTTGTGGGGCTTTTGGTGGTGGTGGTGGAGATGGTGACGCTGGTTTTCTTGGCCACTAACTAATTTGAGGCACAGAATAGTGAAGGAGCATGCCACTGGTACTTTGTGATTTCCATGGAAATTGTGCATTGATGGAGCATAGATCTCCCATTAACAGAATCCACACTGTCCATACTTTGAAAGAAGTTGCCTATATCTCATCAAGATGTCTTGCAAGGATTTTCAGAAAATAGAGTGAGATTTCTTGATTTGATAGTCTGAGAAAGTTTGAAAAAAGAAGGAAAAATAAAATAACATTTTAAAATATAAGGAAGATAAAATTAATGGCAAAGTCCTCATGCTTTAGGAACACATTTTTTCATAATATAAATATGTACACTTTGTTAAATTAGTATTTTTAAGTACTGGAACTGTATTTCAAGCTGAAAATACAGGTTTGAACACAGAGCCAACAGATCATTTTGTCCAACATTAAACCTTTTAAAACTTACAAGAATATTTGGTACAATTACACTTTTAAACAACATTAGACTAAATGAGTTATTGATCTGTCCATGTTGCTAACTAATTTTTAAGACTTTTTTTAGAATTAAAAAGAAAAAAAACAGTCCTGCAGAATATCCAAAACCCTGAGGGTATTGATATAGAAGAAGTTACCCCAAACTTATGGCGACCATGTTCCTTAAAAAACATACCAATTGCATTTCAAAATAATCCTTTTGAAGGGCAACTCCACCTGTGTGCATTGCTATTTCTACTGCTGGTGTTTTATCACCTTGTATAATCTTAAATAATAGATATTAGAATTAGAAATTACTGATTTGGTCATCTGTACTTTCAATTGTACTCACAATTTTTTTTTATAAGTTCCTTCTGTAGTATGCCTTGAATGCTTTTGGTTATAATAGCTGTTTTGGCAGGTTATTCCACTATCTAATTGATTTAACTGTTATACAGTGCTTTTTTACTTTTTGGTCTCCATTTTCTTAATTTCAGGTCTTTACTTATTCTTTTCCTTTCAAGGACGAATTAAGATAAAACTGCTCTTTTTAAAATTTTTTTTCCTTTTTTGATAATAATTCCTGGAAGGTACTTATATTTTAATCACCTATTACTTATCTCCTCTGTAGACCTTAAGAACTCCTTACTCTCAACCTCTCTTCATAGTTCATGTTTCCTAAGCCTTTCAGCACTTTCACTGCTTTTGTGTCTGTCCTGATGATGTCATTTTTTATAGTACAGAAATGAGAATTACAGTGCTCCAAAAGCACCCTGTGGAACTTTTTGTGTCATTAATATAAATTTAAAAGAAATATTTGCAATTATTGGCAGGCAGTATTTTAATCTGTTTTAGAAGTATTAGAAAGTGACCAATTCAATATTTACTGAAGGTAAACGTTGTCACCTTACTTTAAAAACTTACTTTAAAGCAATGGAGAACAGGTGTTTTGGTTTCAGTAGTATTTCAGTGTATAACTCTTGTTGAAAGTGCTGTTTCATAAACTGAGCTGTTTCGTTGGGTCGTCTTAAAAAAACCAACAAACTCAGGGTAGGAAAAAGCTTTCTGTCATAATATAATTGCTTTGATGCAGCTTATCTTTTCTCATTCATAGCTAACACATAAACCTCCTTATTCATTACTGTATGAGGGGCATAAAATAGAGTACCAAACTTCACTGTTACAAATCAGGGTTATTATAACTTTCTATGCATAACAAATGGCCATTAACAGTGTTTTTATTGCTGTTTAGCTTGCTGTGTTTTTATTGCTATTTGGACTTGCTGATATCAATACATATGGGGCTGCTCTTTTATCTACATGCTATATGACATGGGAAAAAAGATGCACCTTCTTCCTATTTCTTTATTGTTTCTTTCTAAAACACTATTTAAATGTCGGTCAGTGTAAGGGACTGAAATTAAAGCACTTATATCCTGATGTTTAATTTCAATTGTTTTGTTCCCCAGTCTTGCACAGCTCATCGCTAAGATCTGTTGAAATGAACCTTGTTTTTATACTGAATTAGCACTTTTCTGCAAAGCTGTTTTCCATCTGTGTGTCCACCTAGGATTTACTGGTGCATGGGGTTGTTCCTCCCTAGGACTAAAAATTCACACTTCATCTTGTTGAACTTTGTGAGCTTTCTGTCGGATAATTTCTCCGGCTTCCTGTGGTGCCCTTGGATGGCAGAATGGCCCTCTGGCATATCAGCCATTCCCCCCAGTTTTGTGTTGTCTGCAAACTGGCTGAGGCTATGCTCTACACCATCATCCACATCACTAATGAAGATGTTAAGCAGGACTTGACCTAAATACAGGCCAGGGTACACTGCTACCTACTGGCCTACAGCTGGATTGTGTGCCACCCTCTGGGTTCAGCATTCACTTCTCAAACAACCTCATTGATGTAGGAGAGCTGCTATGAAGAGAGATCTGAAACACAGTCGTGGATCTCTGTCTAGAACTTCTTGCTGAGAAACATAAATATGTTGACTTTTTATTTTAGTTTAAAAATCTTATTTTTTGTTAAAGTTTTTCAATTGTCTAATGAATGATTTTGGACTTGAAGTCCAAGTGTGTGAGATTAGTTTCTTTTCAAAATGACTGAATTAAAAAACATATTTATCTTGAATGAAGACTCAAAATTTTAATAGTATTTCTCCCAGGGTACTTATAATTTAGGTTCTTTTCAGTCTTTCCCTCTCCATCTAATGGCTCATTGTTTGTCTGATACTTTTTGCTTGTGACCACAGAGAGATGCTGTCCTTTTGTCATATTTTTCCTTATGCTCACCCTATTTTCATCTTGTCTGCAAGTCTCTCCTGTTATTGCTAGTCCTTTCCATTTCCTTCCACTTAATGTAACACTTCATATGTTGAGATTTCAAGTTCCCGATGAAAAAAAATTAACTGAATGCAAAGTGTGGTACTACTACAAATGAAGAAATTCATGTCAGTCCCATTTCTACCGAATTTTTTTGTATTGTAAAAAATCTGAGAAACAAAAGGAAATCCTTAATTCTGATCTGTTCTCATAATGTTCTAAATGTGAGAACAAGTGTTGAAATATCTTCTTTCAATATTGCTCTGGTATCCTGTTTTCTTTAGTCTGGATGGTGTTTTTTGAACATTCTTTGAATTTATGTGTGACCATAAAAATATCACGGCCTTAGACAGAATGAAAAAAATCAGTTGTTCCTGCCCCTTCACTCCTCTAGCATACAATTTCAGCTAAATGTAAGCCTTAGTGATAGCAATGATTCTTTCCTTTAACAGTTATCCCTTCTTCTCTCTAGGAAAAATTGAATGAATTGCGGAAAACCTTAGCAAAGTTCACTATAAGACAAAATTTATGTGGTAAAAGCTAAAGGCTTATATGGCCCATATGTAATAAGGTACAGTTTGGGCCTAGTTATAATGAAGGTTGTTTTGGCATAATGGAAGAAAAGACTGAAGTTGTGGCTGAAGAGAAGCAGTAGTGCACATAAAAGTCTGTATCAAGAATATCTATTGAAAACACATAATAAAGATAATATTTCTAATGCTATCTGACAGTATTTTTATATATTTAATTCTCCCTAACTATATCTTTATGCAGTTAGCAGCATCAAATTTATGTTGCAGGACTGTGTGCTGAGAATGAGGGAAAAGGGCAAGCAAATATTCTCTGCTTTAATGGGTAACTTCTGTTAAACTTTCTGAAATCCTGAAATCCAAAACTCAGGATTCATATATGCTATGTTCCCATTGTAATTATTGCAGTTGCAATTGCTGTTCCAATAACTGAACATGAAAATGATTGATTATGTGTCCAAATGCAGATTTGCTTCCTCTGTAAGTCAGCTTGCTTGATTCCAGTAATTAATTGCATGGGTCATTGAATATGAACTGTCTGCAAAATGCTATAATTTTTAGTTGATTGTAGTTTTCATGAAGTATAAATGTCCAAGACAAAGGCCTGAGGGTGACTACCCAAATGTAGCAGTAATATATTAGATATTTAGAAGTTTTGGAATAGCTGGAATTACTCCTGTAAGGTCATTTTTATGTGGACAAGCTGACTGCAATATACAACATCTCCTCGAGTGTTATTTTCTTTTTTTAGTTTTTAAATCAGTGTGCATTGTGTAGATTAACCAAAAGGTGCAAGATATTACAATATCAGGCATTAGACCATTTTAGAGTAAGTAGTTGGCAGAGTATGAATATGAGAAGGGTAAAATTTTAGCTATGTCTCCAAGGGGAGTATTATTTTATTTTAAAGCAAAGATTTTTTCTGCCAGCTGAACAAGAATTCTGTCATGGAAGTGAGATTTATGCCTTCCAGTTTTTTTTCTGCAGTGCAGACTTAGTTAAAAAATAATCAAAAAGATTTTTTTAGAAATCACTGAACTTCTGTAATCAAAGGAGTTCATTTTTGAAATTCATTATTATTTTCTTTCTTCTTCCCTCTTTCCACTCCCACTGCTCTTTCTTTTCTTTTCCTCTGAATTTTGAACCTGAGACAACATTAAAACTTATATAAACAAACCTCTCTTTCTTTCTCTGACATTTATGGAAAAAACCGCAAGGAGGATTTTCAGTCATTTCCATTAAGTGTGCACTCATAATTCTTTGTCTGAAAAACATATCAAATTTAGAAGCCAGGTCTCCCTGATGTATACATTTTTGATTCCTTATCAGCTCTTTTCATTCTGTCAGATCACAGGACTACAAAAACCCAGCAGGGTCATCAAATTCAGTATTGTGCTATCACAGGCAACAACATTATACTGACCTTTCTATGAGTCATTGAACTGGATCTTAAAATTAACTAAGTGGGATTTGGGGAGCTTTTTTTTTTTGCTTTTTTTTTTTTTTGTTTCCTGGTTGAGATACAGCAGTTGGAACAGTTTCAGCTTAAAAATGATCTGCTAATGTTACTGATTTGTGATTTTGACCTAAATTTCTAACCTAGCCAGCAAAATGTCTGTGGGGCCTGATGACATGCATCCCAGGCTCCTGATGGAACTGGCTGATGTTGTTGCCATGCCACTTTCCATTCTATTTGGAAAGTAATTTCAGTCAGGCAAAGTCCCTGGTGATTAGAAGAAGGGAAACATCACTCCTATTTTATGAAAGGAAGGAAAGAAGACCCAGAGAACTACAGACTGGGGAGCTTCACCTCTCCATCTAGGAAAATGATGGAACAGATAGTCATGGAAGTGTTAAGACATATGCAAGACAAGGAGATGATCCAAGACATCCATCATGGCTTCACTAAGGGCCAAACACACCTGACCATTCTGGTGCCCTGCTATGATGGAGTCACTGCAATGGTCAAAGGAAGACCAACTCATGTCATCTGCCTAGACTTCTATATGGCCTTTGACAAAGTCCCAAAAAACATCCTTATCTTCATATTTGAGAGACATGGATTTTTTAGGATGGACGATTTGATGGATAAGGAATTGGATGGAGAGGCAGAGAGCTGTGTCAATAACTCCATGTTCAAGTGGAGACTGGTGATGAGTGGAGTGCCTCAGGGCACCTTTCTTGGGGCCGGTGCTCTTTTATATCTTTATCAGTGACACAGAAAGTGAAATCAAGTGCACTCTCAGCAAGTTTGCAGATGACATCAAGCTGAGTGGTGTGGCTGATGCACCAGAGGGAGAGAGAGTTGGGGTTGTTCAGCATGGAGAAGAGAAGGTTCCAGTGAGACCTCATTGTGGTCTTTCAGTACTTAAAGGGGGCTTATAAAGAGAAGGAGAGGAACATTTTACAGGGGCAGACATTGATGGGACAAGAGGAAATGGCTTAAACTAAGGAGATATTTAGATTAGATCTCAGAAAGAAATTCTTAACTTAGAGGGTAGTGAGTCACTGGAACTGGTTTTCCAAAGAAGTTGTGACTGCTCCATACCTGGGAGAGTTCAAGACCAGATGGGCTGAGGCCCTGAGCAACCTGATCTAGTGAGTGTCATGGCTGGCCATGGCTGGGGGGTTGGAACTAAATTATCTTTAAGGTCTCTTCCAACCCAAGCCATTTTTGATCCTATGAAAAAGAATGTTGGAGTGTCTCTGTGTAACTACACTGTAGTTTTGCATAGTTAAAGCAGGTGCACAATAAAACTTCTTTGTAAATATTAAAGCAGTATCAGGTAGCTGGTGGTATTGTAACTGTGGCAACACAAAGATAAATTACTAATAAAAAGGTTGATTTCTCCCCTTTTTTAAAATTGTTTTCTTAATTTTATATGCTAGGTGTTGCAGCTTTCAGTGTATTTTATATAGATATTGTAAGTGTTGAAGGATTTTGACCATCTGAATAACAATCAGACAGATTTTGCATCCATTTTATTAAATATTAATTGTATTCAGGAAGTTGGATATTCATTTTACAGAAGCATGTTAGGCAACATTTAATGTAAGAAATGACCCCAAAGTCAACAGGAATTTTTGTGGTATCAGAAACTATGCAATAGAAACAAAAGTGGCATATCATATCCATTAACTAAAGCACTAAGGGAAAAATCAGCAACTGAACCATTTGTGGAGCTTGCTACCATAAAAGATGGCTTCCTTACCCATGTCTGTTCTTTCTATGAGTTAAATCTCATTTAACTTAAACCACAGTAATTGTAAGGTGGTTCTCCTGTGCATTAGCAGCGTTTTTTTCTCCCCATTTTCTCTTTCTTGCCTGGAGAAATATAAACATCAAATGAGGTGTCAAGACCTGCTAAAAATACATGAAAATTAGAATGGAACTGAAAACCACAGTATTTTGGGTGAAGACATATCATAGATATGTCTGATAGATGCTTGTGTCAGTCAGAGCAGGGAGTTGGCTTTGTCTACATTTTTGTATTCCTTGGAGCAGATTTAAAAAGAAGAAAAAAAAAGAGTTAGACAAAAATCAGTTTTCAGCAGAATGTAAAAAAAGCAAGTCGAGTTTCTAAGGCTAGAAAATCCACTTACTGGTCAGAGAGACTAGAAATATAAGCAGTTTATATGAGAAGATCTGCCCTTTCTCCTGAAAACCTTGCAGGAAGGCTTCAGTATGCTCAGTAGCTTTCAAGGTTACAATAAGCCTTATGCTGCTCCTTTTAATTCTTACGCAGCTTTAGTCTCCTTTGAGACCTAGCTGCCTATTCCCTGCTTCTCAGTGTCTCACTATGGCAATCCCTTCTGTCTGCTTCATCAAGTGTTATCTTTCATGTCTGTGTCCCAAGGGAAGAATCACTTTATTCTCCTTGTAGTGTTTTATCTGACCTGTTCCTCATAGAAGGTTGTCTCTATAAAAGAAATATGGATACTGACCATATTTGTAGCCAAATAAGAAATGAGAAGAAGGGGAGTAAACTTAGAGAACCATCCCTTCTCCTGACATAGGTTTTTAGCCTTTTGTTGTGCAATTCCCCATGGGTTATCTGCTCTGGCAGTTCAACAAGTAAGCAACAGAATTTATATTAGAATCATACAGAAATGAAAGGCAATGCTCCTGTCTCCTTTGATGCTGTAATACAGCTGTAAGAGTAGTCACCCAAGTGGGACAGAACTGGATTAAATTTTCTGAGAGAATTTTAGATTCCTTTTTCCTCCAAGGTAAATACTCTGTCAGAATGCAAAGGTTTTGGTGGAACAGAATTATCCCTATAAATTATTCTGTTTTCTAGGATGATAAATATTCAGTAGGTCAAATAATACTTGTGAAGGTTCACATTTCATGGTTTAGTTCTTGCCAAATGCACAAGTTGGAGGAGCTATCTGAATCCATGGTGAGGCACTTTCAAAGCACTGCAATTTTCACAGCTACCTCCCACTCAGTGGGAAAATGTTGTACATGTACAATTCTGAATTTTTCTCTTAAAAATCTTCTGGCTTTTTAGTATAAGTGGAATGCCCAGTTTGTGCTCAGCAATCACCCTAAGCAGTTCTGGTCATGCCTTGAAAGATACAGATTCTTGTGAACTATTTGATAAGTAGTGGTATTTCCTATGGGTTGTAGGTGGTTGAAAAATTCTGTTAATTTAACAGAAGAATAACCAAGACAGTTTGATGATACTTAGGTTTCTGAGTTCTTTTATTGATCCTGCCTAAATATGCTTATCTGAGTTATCACAGCTTTTCATATCAACCAAGTCTGAGTGTACTCTTTGTTATGTGTGCGTATGTTGCTTCATTTTTCTCTCCCTATTTCCTCAAGTCTATATTAACTAGTTTTTAAAACTCCAAATCTAGTGCATGGATTTTATGATTCTGGATCCTGACATGAGGAAAGTAATTTTGACTTATCAAAAAGCATCTTTTGTGATTAAAAAAAAAGAATGGAAGCTAAACCCATATTCTATTGTAGTTAAAAAGGAATGGACAGAGATGTATGACTGGGGATTTTTAGATCATAATTATTCTGTAATTAAAGAAAACCAACTACTGGTAATCCTGCAAGAGAAAATGTTGTAGCATAAATCTTTGATTAAATAATATATAAGGGAGCACTTATACCAGAAACTGCAGGTATTAATGCTGCTTCTGATTAGTATTGCCCATGCACTTTTTGTCTTAATTTGAGTATGATTGCCACTGCAAAAAAAGGCCAAATGGGAAAAATTTTACTTCTTATGAGTCTTACCTCCTGAACCAATCAGCCATATGCAATATAAATTCATATACCTATTTCATTAAATTCAGATGAAATTATGGAATTATCTATACTTCTGTGAAAGATAAAAATAGAATCACTATGAACAACTCCTACAAAATGCAGCTCTCCTGTTAGAGTCCACAGCACTTACAGAATTCTACCTCACGATCAATATCTTCCATGACTAACCTTCTATCTATTCTGTGAGATTTAGATTATGATGCAAGAAGTGAATATTTCCAACAAACTTTTCTGTTATGTCATCTGCAATATACTGACAAAGCCTGTGCAAAGGCTAAATAAAGATCTTCATTATCTTAGACACCAGCTCATAAAAGCCATTGAAAGTAGTCCTTAGTATGTTGGCATATCTTCTGAAAAACAAGGTCTACCAGTAATAATCAAGTACTTTCTGAAAATGACAGTATTCTGAAAATTAGTCTCTTGCTAGTATTATCTTCACTGTGCCTTTTCCTTCATTACTTCTTTCTGCCAATAATCTTGGATAAAAATATTTAATCTTTTTTTGGAAATCAATATTGAAGTTGGCCATTATATTTAAGTTGTTATATTGTTTTTTTTCACTGTGCCATTAAAAAAGGAAGAAGGCAGAAAGGCAGGCAGGCAAGGAGAAAGGAAGGAAGGAAGGAAGGAAGGAAGGAAGGAAGGAAGGAAGGAAGGAAGGAAGGAAGGAAGGAAGGAAGGAAGGAAGGAAGGAAGGAAGCAAGGAAGGAAGGAAGGAAGGAAGGAAGGAAGGAAGGAAGGAAGGAAGGAAGGAAGGAAGGAAGGAAGGAAGGAAGAAAGAAAGAGAAAGAAAACTCCTGGTGGTGCATAATCTTTTTCAGAAGATAATTACAAGAAAGGAGAATTCTAGTTTCAGACAGTAGCTGTACTCATACACTCAGGGATTTGTGAGCTACAGATGTGTAATCTGTCCAAGATTTATGCCTTCTGTGTACTTCAAAAGAGTTCAAGCTTGGTAACACAGGGTGCCTTTCATCCAAGCAGATAAAAAAAAAGAAAATATAAGATTATTAAAAGTTTTGTATGCTTTTAAAAATAAAAACCATACTATTAATAATAGCTGCTGCTTTTTTTTCCTATTTCCTTTTTCTGATTTTTGCTGTAATCAGTGATTTCTAACATCAGTAATAAGTGTTATCTACTCAAGTGTTTCTGAGATGCACAGGCATTTTTAGGATAGAAAATTACTGTGCTTTGCTTTGTTTGCACTGAAAGGTAAAGAAATAGAACATAGGCAGCAGGCATGCCATGGTCTTTAGAAGCTTATCTATTGCTGAGCACTGCAAGATTCTAGTTTATGTCTTCTCAAGGAAGTGTATGTATGTGTGCATGTGTCTGTGTTTACTCAACTCAATGGTAATACCAGGAAATTGAAGAATAGATAAATTACTAGGTTTCCATCATCTCAAAATCAAGTTTTTCAATAGTTTTCACTGAAGTCAAGCACTCTTTTTAAATCAAGACATACTTAATTTCCTTAAAAATTAAACCAGTTCTATTTTTGGGGTGCTTTGTTTTAAATTATGGGAAAATGCAGAAACAAACCCAGTGTTTTAAAGGAATACTCACTTGTCAATCAGAAGCTAAAAGGAGGCAACTTTCCTTCTTCCTCACATCCTCCAAACCAATGGTTGGGAAAATCATTTAGACCACAGGACATATTTAAATATCTGACCTCTGTAGTTTAGAGGAGAGAACTGAAACAGAGCCCTCCCTCCACTGAAAAGGGAGTGCCTTACCCAGAAAGACAATTATCCAACAAGTGTTGCTTTGTCCACCCACCACTATGTTTTCCTTCTCCAAAAAGCTGTCCATCTGGGGCCAGTTGTCTGAAGACAGCTCTGTCTATGCTTTGCCAAGGAGAAACCAAATGTTACAGCCGTTATGGCCAATTATCTTTACTTCCCCTGTGAATGTGTCATAGTCTTAACAATCCCTTCTAAGTTAGTTACACTTCTGTAAATAAATAGCCAAGGAAATGAGCCAAGGAAATGATGAAAAATTATCCATGTCATTATCTGCTAGAAAAAAAAAAAAAAATCTAAATTAATCCTATGCCCAGGGAGCCCAACACCCAGGAGTGGGGGAAATCCAACAGCTTCAATATATCTGTGCATCCTGTGTTCTCAGCACACAGCCCTCCCTGATTTGAAGAGTGGAGCTGTGCTCCCTAAGGCTTCTGAAGGCACGACACCTTGCATCTTCATGCACATGGGCGCAAATTGTTTGTTGTATTGGAATATTCCAAATATGGTCCTACTGGAAATAATATGTTTAACAGCTTCTGATTTTGTAGTACCTTTCAAATTTTACACCAGATTTTCACAAACAAGGACTCTCTCTGTCAGGGTCTGTAGGTCAGCATTCACTTCTTGCTGTAAAACCTCTTTCACAAAATCAGAGAATTGTAGAATTCTTGAGTGGTTTGATTTGGAAGGGACCATGGGCAGCACCACCTTCCACTAGGCCAGAATGCATTCACTCTTTTTCAGCTTCAATATTAAATCTTCTCTTCTTTTTCCTGATTCTTATACTTTCCCAGTAGAGATGACATGTAGTAAGGGACAGTAAGGGACAGTTCAGGCAGGTTAAGGGTTTGTGGGTTTTTTTTGGTTAGTTGGTTGGTTGGTGTTGGTTCTGGTTCTGGTTTTGGTTTGGGGTTTTTTTTTGTGTGTTTATACAATTCCTCCTACAAAAATTTTATAGTGAGGAACGAAGGTTAAGCTGGAGTATTTTTTAAACTCTGTGTCAGTCCTCCAGGAAGAAGACTTTTCCAATCTTTAGAAGGAATCTTAAGAAGTTTCTGTTGTAATGGCTTAGAAAATTTGCAAGCAGTTTTTGGAAAGGTTTAGGTTCACTTGTACATGTTGGTTATAGAAATATTAGTTCAAAGAAATTTGTTGTTTTCATTTTATCATCTGTTCCTTTGGCTACAAATCCTCAGAATTATCAGCATTAACTGGGATGATAAACAAAACAATTGCTTAGCTATCTCAAGGAAAGGAGATAATGCTTAAAAGAGAAAGCATGAGTTTAATCTAAAATTTATCACATGTATCAAACAATTCATCAGAGCCACCACAAAATGGTGTTTAATTAAACTAATATTTTCTACATCTTAATAAATTTTATATTCTTACATGGACCTTCTGCAATTTTGAAATTATTTAGTAAACACCACAAAAGGAAAAAAAGCTATATTTTTGTATAATGATCAAGTTACTCTAAAGTATTCTACTTCCTTGTGGTAAGCATTCTCCTGCTAGCTACTTAGTTATAGAAATGTAAGGAGCTGCAGCGTTTAATGTAGCTAAAAAAAAGTATGATGGTTGAAAAGAAAAGAAACCCATCACAACTGTTGCTCATATACAAAATTATGGAATATCACAAATGACTGAAAAATGCATTCAATATATTGAACGCTGATGTAAAACAAATGTGGTGCCACTGATCATTTGCAATTTGATATAAGTGAGATCTGTTGATTCATAGCTTATTAGTATGCTGTGTATGAAAAGAACTAGCTAGATACATTTGTTTATTTGTCAGAGAAGCTTACACATGCACAGAATAGCTACAAGAGCACCTGGTTGTTTGCTAAACAGAGTAATTAAGAACCCACAGAGTCCCAAATGAGTAGAAGGATTATCTTTGGGATCATCTTTCTTACGAAAAAAAATCAGTGGTTATTTTATTTTCTTTATTATATGAGTATAATCTACATTAAGAACTGCTGTTTTAGAAAAAAAAATTGTTAGCTTCTGTTAAGTAAAAATGACATCATTATAGAATGGGACAGAATTAGTGAGCATAACTGTTTCTAATATTTGTGATTTTATCTTTTCGTACTCTTAATTACATATTTTTAACAGCTATTATTTACATGCACTGCCTCAGATTTAAATGCATACCTCCTTTTTTGTTGGTTTGGGGCTTGCACAAGTAGATTTATGCCTCCTCTCAGTCATCACTGTCTGCATCTGAACACTGGACCTGCAGCTTTATAGCATAAATCTCTTCCACTACAGGTCTACTGTTACAATTATCACAGATGGTAACAGAAATAAGTGGTTATCTCAGTGGACCAGGTGCTTGAGAGAGATACATAGCACAATACACCAGTGGATTGCATATTTATGAGTAAACACATTTCACAAAGAACATAGATGACTACTTAAATGAAGGAGCACCTTTCTTGATGGCACTGTGTATAACTGATTGAAAGGCAAATTATGAATCCGTCGTGTTACTGATTATAGCAGCTTCTCCTTTAAAGGGAACAAGTTTTAGCTGACAAAGGCATTGAAATGTACAATGAACAAAAAATGCCTGGGAAATGTGATCCTTAATTCTTGTCCTTTAATGTTGTAAGCTTTTAAATTTGTTGTTGGCTTTTATAGGTTGATAGGTTTGTTCCCTTCCTCTTACCTCCACACCGTCTACTTACTACAAAGGACGTGTATAAAGGATTCAGATGTATTTGTAGTGACAGTTATTCCAGCAAGTGTTCTCTTTCTCATGAAAAGAGGTTCAGTAGGAAAAAAAGTAGAACAAGACTTGTTCACATATGCATATAAAGTATTCCTAGTATTTTCTTTCTATCATTCCTCAACTCTTGGGCAGAAGGTGATAAATATGGTTTCAGAGAACAAATTTCACAAAGTGTATTTCCCAAGAAACATGACTACATTAACTAAACTCAGATTTAGCCAGCTCCTTATTATTTCAGTGTTAGAGTGCGATAAGTATGGTAGGCAAAATATTTTTTAATCTAAAAATTAATTACATAAGACAGGAAACGCCAAATGGAAATGTGCATGCAAAAGAGGTTTTGTTTGCTCAATAATACCCGAGGTACAACTGATAATATCTCCCACAAGTAGCTCAATATGGAACTGTAGTAACATTTGGTAAGTTAATGTGCCTTTCTCATATGTTTGCTCTGGAAGAAAATAACAACCTAACAATTTTTTTAAAATTTTTATTTTTAATTAAGTATGAAAAACAACAATTTGATACAGAAAAAATGTGTAACATGCTGTTTTGGTCCTGGGCTCCCTAAATCATGACTCAGAGAAGACAAATACTTTATCCAGCTACAACCTAGAAAATGATCACCCAGAATTTGTTTGTTGAGATATTAAAGTAGTTTTTATTGTTATGTAACAGTGACCTTATGTAAAGTGAAATGCTATGCTGGTGTGCTGCCTCATTATGGGTTTAAGTCCTAATAACTGAACTGAGTTATCAACATATATTGTGAAACCATTGTGAAGTGTAAAAATGACTGTATCACCATTCCATAATTTCCCATTGCTCCATGTCTTCTGATGTCTAGCAAAACTCATGGTTGTTTACGGCATCTGTTTCTCAGCAAAATGATGCAGTGGAAGGCTTTGGGGGCTGTGGATGTGTAATGCAAGACTGAATCCTTATGCTTGTGTGTTCCTTTTGTTTCCTTCTCCTCACACAAAGGCGAAGAGAGCATAGAAATTTGTCATTAGTGGCTCCTCACTCGCCTTTTGAGAGCACCAAATACATTCTTGTGTTGCTCTGGGAGTGGTTAAGCAACAGTGCATGGCAGAATTCAAAGTTCCATGTTTTCATCATACTCATAGAGTTGAGTAAGAATTTACATGTGTCAGATTCCTAAATTATTGTGAATCATATTATATCTACCTGTTTTAACATGAAATGAGCAGGTGTAGTCTCCCAATAAACTAGCAAAGTATTGTGTGATTCCCAGAAGCATCCTCCTTGTTTCTGTGGTAAGATTTCATTGCAGAAAGTTTTGACCAGTTAAATACCTCTGACAGGGCAGAACCAACTCTGACAATGCAAAACTTAAAACACCTCACGCCAGAAAAAAAGCCAGCCTAAGTTATATATTTGATTATAATGATGGAGATATGCTGTTCCATAACATCTAAGAATCTTGTTTTCTGTCTTATATTTTTCAGCCTTTTTACCTGTGAAGCAGGTATTTCCCTGCAGTTCATGGAGAGGACCATGTTGGTGCAGATATCTGCAGTACAACCTGTGGAGGACCCCACACATGAAATGGTAGATTTGCTTTAAAGGAAGCTGCAGTCTGTGGAAAGAAGTCACAGCGGAGTGGGGGAAAAGTGTGAGGAGGAAGGAGCCGCAAAGACTGATCACAATTCACATTTCTCGTCCACCTGAGCTACCGAGGGTGTAGGGAGTGAGGTGGAAGGTGGAATAGTTGGGAATGAAAGAGTGAAGCTGAGCCTGAGAAGAAGAAGGGGTGGCAATATAGAGAGAAAGTTATTTAGTTTTGTTCAAGGATACCTGTTGTCATGATACTGATGAATATTTTTGTGCCAATTCAGAAACATAAAAGAACAGCCAACAATGAAACAAAAGAATTAGCCAAGGAATTTAAACAATTTAAATAATTTAAATTTAATTTAAATTAGTTAAATTATAATGGACAAAAGCCTGTAAGATGTAAAATCACGTGCTTAGGTAGTATGTTATATTTCAGCATAATCCATGCAACCATGAAATATATAGAAAATGAAAAGAAACAAAGACCACCCAGTATCAGTCTATTTTTATGATTAGGGTTATAAAGTTATGTATGTAAACCATCTCTCTCTGGAGTCTCCTTTAATCGTGTCTTCCAATAGATCATTGCTAAAATGATGCTTGCATTCATTTACCTTTGGCTGCCCTGCTCACATTCATTTGCCTTCAGTTCCTCTGTTCTATTGCCAGTAAAATCCCTTTTGAAATTTAATTTTATTCTTATTTACCATTATAGGATCTATTTTTTTCCTTTTCACAAGAATCCTGGCTAATATTAAACATTATTTTGCTTCAAAGAAACAAATACAATGCCCATTACTTAAGTTAAATAGTTAAAAAAACCAATTTCAATAAACTGAAACAAAATATTGATGAATGACAACTGAGCAAGAAAGATGCATTTGAGGCTGTGTTTGAAAGAGCTAGAATCTAAAGGCATAGGGCCAAATATTTCTCTGAGGGCTTCTTTATAATGAGATAAAGAATCAGAATGCTTACAGTAATTCAGATGAAAATAATTTGCAGGATTCCAGGAAGTTTATATAAACTCCATTAGTAGTAGCAATTAAAATACAAAATGCTACCATCCACTATTAGTTCCATCATAATTGGCCTCACCCAAAACTCTTATAAAACTCAAATAGATATTTGCAAGTGCTTAGTGGCTATCCTGTTCTCATTCAGATTTAACAGACACAGAAAAAAAAGCATTCTGTATTCCTGTCTTTGCAGCATAAATAAATACAATATTTTGGAGTCTGAAAGTCCCAAAATGTTCCTCAGCAAGAATCTGTCTTGCTATATCCATTACCTTATCAGAATGTGTGCCTGGTATAGATGTCAGGCCGTGGTTTGCCATAATTTTCTTTTTCTCCATCTCTCTACACCCTAAGTCAACCAGTTCCACTTCAGTACAGCAAGACAATACAGCAAAATGATCAGATTTTGGAGTTGCTGGGACCATTGGAATTGGCCTCTAGATATTTTTTTTACCCACAAGATAAAACAATCATGAAGCTGCAATTGCATGCAAATCTGAGCAAATTTCTGTTCTCTTAGAATGCACTTCCTGATTCTTAAAAATAACTTCTGGTTGCTGAAAAAAAACAAAACAAAACAAAACAAAACAAAACAAAACAAAACAACAAAAAACCACAAGTGTTTCTGAATAAGAAAATTGGTGACATTTATGTAAATACACCAAATTGAACATATGCAATAGATGAGTCTTGCTTGCAGTTTACTTTTTGCAAATTAGTAATATAGCAATTCAACGATAAAAAAATATTTCTATAAAATAAGGTGTAATATGACATCGTCAACTCCAGGACAAAAACTTAAGGGCTTTTTGGTTTTCTTTTTAGGAACCATTTTGGATGGCAAGTAGCTTTGTATATACCTAGTGATTCCCATTAAATACTGGGGGTAAAAAAAAGAGAAAAATAAGAAATTTCAGAAAAATAAGCTTCTCTCACAATCTTTCTTTTTTGCATTTTAAACTCCACATGTCAGAAAACTCAACCCAAAAAACTCCACTCAATTGCTGTTGTGCAACATTTTTTCCATTAAACCAATGGCTGGTCTTCAGGTTGCTGAGAGTGAATTTTAATTTACAGCACCTGGGAAGATGCAGGAAAGAGTGTAAGGAAAAAAGAAAATAATCCATTGTCCTTTAAAAGCCTTTATCTTTACTACTGCCCATGTACGGATTAACCACTCCTTAACTGGGCATCTAGAAGCTGCAAATTGGCAGCACTAATAGCATAGATACTCTCTTATCAGTGGATAGATAAGGAAAGAATCTATCTCTCATCTCATTTACCTCTTCATCATGTTCTTCTTGTGTCACTACAAATCTCTTTGAACTAGCCATGTTCAGGACCAAGACTCTCAAATGTATTTTTCTAATTAGTTTCCTTCATACCTTCTCCAGTATATTTTATTTAGTTTATGAGTTGTTATTATTATTATTGGGCCTCATTGGTTAGGAGTTGTAGGCAAAATGCTTTGTCATTGAATCATAGAATATTAAGGGGTTGGAATGAACCTTAAATATCACTAGCCCCAGGTCCCCCTGCCGTGGGCAGGGACACCTTATCCAGCCTGGCTTTGAACACTGGCAGGGTTGGGGACTCCACAACTTATCTGGGCAACCTGTTCCAGTGCCTCATCACATTTTGGATAAAAAATTTCTTCCTAATATATAATCCAACCTATTCTCAGTTGTAAACCATTCCTCCCTGTCCTATCTCTACATTTTTTGATGAAGGGTCCCTCTCCAGCTTCCTGCTAAGCCCCATTCAGATACTGGATGGTTGCTATGAAGTCTTCACACAATCATCTGTTCTTCAGGCTGAACAGCCCCAGCTTTCTCACCCTTTCTTCACAGGGGAGGTGCACCAGTCTTCTTATCAAATTTGTGGCCCTTCTCTGGATTTGTTTCAACTGTTCTATGTCCTTTTTATGTTGAAGACACAGAGTCATCCCATCTTTCATTTCTTATTGCATAAACAAAGACATGTGTCCATGTCTGTGTTTGTTTAGCTTTAGGAATTCTGAATAAAGCCCAAAGGCTAGCTGAAAAATAAGATTAGTCATTATTCTAGGTTTAAAATTACTACAGAACAAAAAGAATAATGTGCCACACTGAAAAAAACCCAACAAAAAAACCCAAAATAAAATCCCCCAAAAATCAAAAACATCCCCCACCCCAAATAGTATCATTCTTCTTCCCCTGTAGGAACTACTGAATACAAATACAGCTATAAATACAAACACAAATGCATAATTTTGTTTCTCAGTACATTTTCTGTGTCTCCTGTTCTTGTTCTTTTTATTAGATCTTCTTTTTTTTTCAGATGCTTTCCTTCCCTCACCCCCTCACTGAGGTAGAATACTATGTAGGCTTTTCTTGGTTTGATTGCTCTGATCTTTACACATGTCTGGGATTGTTGCCTTTCCTCCCAGAGCCATTGCAGAGCATGCTCAGGCAGTAGCTTCTGTCTACGAGCCTTTTCCCATAATCTCCAGTCTCTAATGGCAACTAGTACCTTCTCAAGCATCAGATGAAGAAATGATTTTAAGTGGAGGAACAGTATTTTACTCCTCCCTGGGGCATGATTGCTATGATTAGCTAGGTCTGCTAGAATGTTCAAGTGCATGGAGCATCTGCTGCCTGGAAAGAAAGTAAAAAGGAAATAAAAAAAGAAAACAACACAGAAAGCTGTTCAACCCTCACTGCCCCTTGGCAAAGCAGCAAAAATTGTGAACAGCTTTGTAAATGTCAACCTGAGGTGTGGAAGTGTCTCGTTTTTTATTCATATACCATTACATGAGGTTTGAAAGCAGGTGTAGAACTGAATTTTTACAACAAAGTGTGTGATGTGTGCCTGCAAGTCTCTGTCTGAGATTATTTGCAAAGTAGAATTTCTAGCTGTTCTTTAGGCATTGGCCAACAAGATATAGGTACAGACAACATTATATTTGAAAAGCTGAACAATCCATATAGCAACTGGTTTATTTGCAAATAAATGAATAGCATTCTATAGGTTTTCTTTAGTATTATAATGGAAACAGAAAGATATATCTAAGCATGTACTTCTACTAATACATATTTTGATCTAAATACATGAATTATATTAATCTATGCAACACACAAAGAGCAGCAGCAGTTAGTGCTGGTGTGGCATGAAATTTAAGAAGAAATGCCAGATTCTGCACCTGGGACAGATTTATGTTGGACACAAGTATAAATCTGGAAAGGAGTGTCTGGAGAGCAGCCCTGCAGAAAGGGATTTGGGGGTGCTGGTCAGCAGCAGCTCAGTGTGAACCAGGAGTGTGTGCTGGCAGCCAGGAGGAAGAACTGCATTCTGGTGCATCAAACATAGCATCACCAGCCAGTCAAAAGAGGTGATTATCCTGCTGTATTCAGCTTTGGTGCAGCCTCATCTTCACCACTATGTGCAGTTCTGGGCCCCACCATTTAAAAAAAATGTGGAAGTCCTTGAATGCAACCAGAAGGGCTAGTCATAAGTGCCCTTATCTTATTGCACTAATGCATTTAATTAGCACATAAAATGCAACTGAAAATTTTATTGTTGGTGAAAGTTCTGGCAGAAGTCCATTATGTTGTGATTATAAAGTTTCAAAAATATAAAGAACATTTTTCAAAGAGTTTCAAGTATGTTGTTCATTTCAAGCAGCATGGAGTTTATTTTCTTTTTTATCACATTACATTCTGACATCATCTTACTGTCAACCTCTCACCCCTGAGATTAAACCTTTTCTTCTGAATGAGTCTCAGTTACGAATATGGTCAAGGTTAGAATCCAACTTGCCTCCTTTGTCAGAAATGAAGAATAAATTAAGGCAGAAAGCTGTAAAGTGCAGGTCTTTACAAAAGAGCCTTTGATACAGAAGAAATCATAATTTTATTTTAAGTGATTTTAATCACGGTTAAATAATGCTGGACCAACAGAATATTTGTTTAATTGAATAGAGACATAGAATGTAGCAGAGGTAATTTGTCAGGGTAAGGAAATTTAGGTGTGATTCAATTTTCTTCATACAAAACATCTACCCTCCATTCTCTGCAGAGCGTGCTAAGCACATTATTTATCCTCCTGGCATTAGTGTTAGCTGTATTATCATGTGAAGTAAAGCAATAAAATGTACTGTTTAGATCATTTCACAGGAAGAAGTTGGGCTGCACAAGGATGCTGATTCTTATTTTTATTTTTGTTCACCTTTCATGGACACCACACCAATCAAAGCTAGAATTTGCTTTAAGGTACAAGATTACTACTGAACTTATGTAAAAAATCTAACCTTTGAAAAGTATGAAAGTCCCAGTGATGAAATCTAAAGCTAAAACAATTGGAAGAAGTTTAGAAATACATTTGATACGCCACATTTGTAACAGTCTAAAATTGGATTACCTTTGTAACCTTGTCTGAAAAAGTGATCAAAGTGTTTCTGAACTTAAAATGTGTTCTCACTCTAAAATTTCCCCACAAAGACCATAGGAAATTCCAAAAGCTCTCAGTAACAGAAAGTTCATGTTGGCATACCCGGTCAAGAGATTACAATCCAAATATTACTGAACCTAAATCCTTCAGATCTTGAAGTAGGCCATGCTGATTATTCCCGAAACATTTGCCTAAAGGGAGAAAAAAGCTTGTATTACAAGGATAACAATTTCAGATTGTGGCACTGTCAATTTGCTACCTCGTGAGAGCAATGCAAACACCCAAAACCAAACTCAGTGCTAGTATTTATTCTCTAACAAAGTTCAGTGGTAACTGTATTTCCTTTTTTGTTTTTTTTTCCCCTTGGAGGAAAATAAATATAAACAAGGGTCTAAGCAATGTAGAAGCAGTTATTGACGTGTTCTAGTCTTACTGATGAATGTGCAGGAGTGTATAAGGGAAGAAAAAAGAGCAAACTGTAGTCATCATATTCCCGTGCCTCTAAATGCCTAACAGGGGTAAACTTCCTCTCTTCACTTCACGGGAAGACTGCAATCTAATTTTGCTTAATTAGTTCTCTCCCAGCCTCATCAGTTCCTCACAGCCAATACTGCACCAAAGGTAACTAAATTACTTCTTAAACATTAAAAAGGGACCCACAATACAAGAAAGTTTTTTAAACCAGAAAATACATGGTAACTTCTCATTTATAAGGTTTATCATGGATTCCAAACACAAAAAACTGTCATCATTTTATCTTCATTCTTTATCCTCTTTAATCTGGTTCATCTTAAGAGTAAGGATACTGATAAAGCAGGAGGATGTCACCTACACCTTTGCTATCTTTATAGTCTCCTGCAGTTTTGCAAAATATATGGTACAGACTCCTCTTCATTCCAGAGGCAATCACGCAAATGTTTTCCTCTTTTGATCAATGCAAAATTTTAGCTACTCTAAATTGATGTACACAAAAAAATACAGTTTTTCTCATTATCTGGACTCTCATTTTTTCGTAATGCTTAGTAATAGGATCTTAGTACCCCAAGGACATCCTAAATAGGCTGACAAACAGGGATTCCACTATATACATTGTACCAGATGGATGATTAGAATTGGAAACTGTCAAACATGTCATAATTGTTAGGCCTATTTATTCTATTGCTGTACTTCTGGTTTAAGTGCTAAAAGTCAATTCTTCCAGCGTCTAATAACAATCAGAATCAAAACAACACAAAAAATACAGGGAGACATGAAAAATTCACAGATAAAATATGAAGAAATAATAGAAAGAATGCCATGCATGCTTTAAAAATTGTATTTTATTTTCATTGTTTGCAGAACTGTGAAAATAAGGAGTCCTGTCTGAAAGGGCAGGAGGTCTTGTTATGTAAAGGATCAGGACTGAACTCTTGTGTGTAGGGAGAAGCCTAAAACATGACACCAAAGTGCTTTTAAAAGGATTTGAATATTTAAGTCATAACTGATTTATATTGGACACAGAATAAGAAAGCCTTCAGGGTAGAGGATAAGGTATTACAAAGGGGGAAAGAAGGTGAAGTAGAGCCAAAGGAAGGAGTACTTGAAGTATTAGGAAGAAAGGAGTGAAGTACATGATAGACATGTCAGTGCCCTTGTTATGCCTCAGTTATTTCCTGAATGACTCCTCCTTCCTGAAAACACAAATTAAATGAAAAGGCTAGATTTTGGAGATGTTCTAAAGGGAAAATGACAGGATTTAGTAACAGCCTGAATGTGAGAGATAAAGGACAGAAAACTCTCTAGAGTAATAATAAGTTACCTGTTTAGGGGATGAGAGGGATTACAAGCTTATGTGCAATGATGGGAAAGGATATCAAGGTGAGAACACATGTGAAATGGTTATTTGCTTCCACCCTTCTTAAAGGTCTACATTTCTGCTATAGAAATATGAAAAATCTGCAGTGGTTTTCAGAACTGAAATTCAGTATGTGTCAAGCATTGAACAAATGCAAATTTTAAGGTGAGACAGGATGTCCAAAAATTATATACAGAAATTATATTTTGGATCTTTATATGTAAACTGTCTTACACAAGTCTGGGAGGGATTAAAATACCTGATAATAGTTATTAATAGATGTCAGAAAAAAATAACTTACAAGATCAATTGCAATGTGTTGATTAAGGCAACTTAAATGTGTTTAAAAATAAACAATGGTGAAACAGTGGAAGAAATAAGTAACTATTTTAAACACAATGAAAGCAGAATTCTTTTGCTTCTTTGATTTTAATGTCATAATTTTCTACCCATTTCCATGTAACAAATGTAGCCAAACTGTATTTATGACCACAAAGACTCTGGATCTTAAAAGGGGAAGAAAGGGTAGGGAAGGGTACCATGAGCTTGGTCCAATGATAACTCTAAATCTCAAAGGCAGCATATCAGATCAGTTATAATATGTCTGATAATGGGAAAATTCCATAGTTCTTATGAAATTCTTATGAAAGCTTTTTTCTTGTTCTTTTCTCTTGATTTCCTTCCTTCCTTCCTTCCTTCCTTCCTTCCTTCCTTCCTTCCTTCCTTCCTTCCTTCCTTCCTTCCTTCCTTCCTTCCTTCCTTCCTTCCCCTTCCTTCCTTCCTTCCTTCCTTCCTTCCTTCCTTCCTTCCTTCCTTCCTTCCTTCCTTCCTTCCTTCCTTCCCTCCTTCCCTCCTTCCCTCCTTCCCTCCTTCCCTCCTTCCCTCCTTCCCTCCTTCCCTCCTTCCCTCCTTCCCTCCTTCCCTCCTTCCTTCCCTTTTATATTTCCTCTTCTATGTTGTTAATTGGATCAAGTCAGATTTAATTCCACTGAGACTGCAGTTCTAGTGTCATCACCATATAAGCTGTTAAATTCCTCTGAAACCTTCAATTCCTTTGTAAGTGGCAGAGACTTTTTCCAGGGTCCTCACTCTGCAAAATGTGTGCTGGGTTTTGATCAGAGATATTTTCTTACTTTCTGTAAATTCTTATGCATGTGTGGTAGTTGGATGCATGTGTGGAACTACTCCTACAGGGTGAGGGAGATTCCACCAATGGCTATATGGAGGACTATCATCAATTCCATGTCTTTCAGTCTTCTACCAAACAAGTAGTGTTGAAACTCATGGGAGGATATTAATTCATTTCAATGCTTCAGTAGAGACAGGCATCATCTTTCAGGTTAGTTTTTGGTTTTAAAGGCAGTTCAGGATTTAAGATAAATAAAATTTTAATCAAGTACACAACTGACCTTCAAGTAGAAAAAGATGCCTTTTTGGCCCACTCTCACATGAGAAAAACACCTATGTCACAAATTATATTTTTCTCTAGGGAAAAATGGCTTGTGCTTCATTGCAATTCATTCATGCTGGTTTTTATTGCTGTTCTCAGTTTGAGAATATTGACTTATAAGGCACCACTGGCTGGAAAAGGCTTTATTTCTTCAGTGCCCATGGTTTTTACTGGACAGCAGTGTGCACTTTATATGCTAAGGCAGTTTGAACCTGTCCTTTCAATTTGCTGCTGTAAAGGTACCCATACAAAAATGAGCCCAGGCACAAAAGACAAAATGTAGGTTTGAAAAGAAGACCAAACTAGTACTGTCTTATTTTATGTCTGCAGTTCTTTAAAATGCTACCTCAAGCACTAAAAGTAGTTTATTTTTTGCTCAAAAGCCAAACAGTAAATTAGTCTATGCATTAGTTTTGATTGCTGTGTTTAGGCTGTTTCTGATGTTCAAAACCAGCAAAGATAAATTTGTTGGTAGACTGTCTCTTTTCTTTGGACCATAGAATATCTACCTTGTTTCTCAGTAACTATAAATCTATATAGGTCTCTGTAAATCTGTACTCAAGTCAGTAAACCTCTTATGGTTGTGTGTTCATAAGCAAATATTTTTTACTTGTAAAGAGACTGAGTATTTGCACATCTATATACATACATAGATTTAAAAAATTAACTTTTATTCGAAAGTACATTCAGAAATACCTACATGTTTAGGATAATATTCATAAGGAATGAGAATTTACATTCTAAAAATAAAAATATATATATTATGCCTATTTTTCCTCATGAAATAGAGCAGAAGGCCAAAGTTACCATCAAAAAGCAAAGAGAATTTCTTGTCATCAAAACAGTTAATATTTTTGTTCAATAGTCAACAGTCTTGTTTATATATTTCTTCTTTTGATCATTTGACATTTATGTACTACTATGCTTATGACCCTGAAGTTATTTTATACTTGAAATAATACTAAGGGAAATGGAACACTGCTAGATAAGAACTGTCTGCCTTCCAAACCATCAAAACAGACTTGCCTTTGCTCTCAAATTTATTCAAAATTGAGATATCTCCATGAAATATTTCACATTTCAAAACATTCTGTTCACAATTTTTGTAATGTTCTCTGATATCCGTTAAGAAATCAGCAATCTGATTAGGCAATACTTTGTATAAATAAAATCAACTTATGCAGTATTAGTTTTAATTAATATTATGTAGATTCTCAGTAGAACATATGTTAGTTTTAGATAAAATGTAAAGATTTTTATTCTGGATTTTTTTTTTTTAATTTAACATACATGCTTCTGGTTTGCTTGTTTTTTAAAATAAATATGTTTATGGTTATTGCCATTCTAGATGCCAAGTTTTTTTCCCAAATTCTGAATACTAACTTTTGATTTATGTCTTGAGATGGCTATTTCACTGGAAGTTATGCCTAGCCTATTTTTTTTTGTCTATAGGTTCAAATCCGATTAAATGAGTTGTTTGTTGCAGCAATTGCCTGTAGTAAAGACGACCCTCAAGAATTTTATAAAACAAACCAGAAAATTTTAAATGGAAGAAAGCAAGGGAGAATCTGTCACAGGACTTTATGCCTTTCAGCAAGAAATTTTGCTGCTCAGCATCAGGGCACAACACAGGACACCAGACATGGTGATGGGGGTGCCAAGGGTGGGCTGGGATGTGATCTTGCTGGTGGGCAACAGGATCAGGACTGGTGAGGTAAAACAGGGTCAAACACAGCCCTGGAGTGGCTAAGCAGGGCCATGAGGATGGATGTAGGAAGGCTGGGCTGAATCCTGCAGAGCCATTAGGTCTTTTCTGTGATAATTTGAGTTGAAAAAGGAAATTATAATAATATTGCAAATTTCATTAAGTTTTGGAAACTTTCTTCCCACTGTATCTAATTTTATTCTCCTTGAAATCTTGAATGTTTCTGATTGCATGGGCATACTATAATTTAGCTTGTGAAATTGTCACAGCAGACAAAATCTGCAATAGCAAACTATGCATTATTCAATTTGACAAAACTTTCTAGAACACGGACTACAGCATAAAGGATTTTTTTTTTCTCGATAGACTCCCCTGTATCTGAATATGTGAACTCCCCTTCATAGACTCCCCTTCATAGAATATGTGAAGAGCCTCCATTCTGGCTGTTCCAACACATCTTGTTCCAGTTCATCTGGAAACAGGAAACAGGGTTGTAGGGAAGTAACAAATGATGACAGAATTTGAAAATACAGAGAAAAACCTTTTTCCTACTTTAATTTAAGATTTATTTCTCTTTTGCTACCATGACCAATCCTCTTTCTCCAATATTTCTTCTTGCATTCATATTGAATAATAAATAAGTTCTGCTGGAACTTATTTTTTGTTAGACCCAGAAGGCTGGGTTAATACAGTAAATCCTACACTCACCTCAGTTGTTACAACCATGTAATAGACCTCAGTGAAAGAATTAATCACCATTTTTTTTCCAAAAAATATTTAAAACTTGATTTGACCTGTTCCAGAAACTTTCCAAGCCACTATTGCCACAGAGTTTTAATGAAGATTTTAAAAGAAAAAGAATTTTGAGTTTGTTTTTGTTTGTTTGGCTGGTTTGTTTTGTTTTTTTTTTTTTCATTCATGAATTAAAACTGAATTAAACAAAATAAACAATTGATATTGGGTTTGAAACATGGAATTTTTAAAAATTAAGATTTTAAGTAAAGGTTAGTATTGTTGAAATCAGTTAAAGTAGATTTAATGAGCAAACCCAGCTGGGGTTAATTAAAGAATTAATGATTAACTAAAGAGTTAGCTTTGAAATAAGTTTTAAAGTGTAGGTAACTGATTGCTTGTCATTTTATATTTGCTCAGCTATGCTTAAAATAAGAAACAGAAAACACTGATTAATAGATCTAAAGAAATGTAGACAATGACTAATTTTTTTCATTGAAAAGGAATGAAGGGAAGAACTGGAGGTCCCCCAAAGGTAATTTGTATTGTCAAAAACCAGAAAAGGCAAAGTGAGGAAGACGAGTTTTACTTCATCATTCCCACCTTCCCCTCAAGTTATGTGACCACCGACTCAATTTAAAGAACAAACCACGCATGCTTCATGACTGTTCAGCTAATTACCATACGAAGCAGGGAATGGGAGGTATCAATGTGACAAATGTGTATTTGTATTTTGAAAATTCAGAACTTTTGTAGATAAATAGACTTTGTATTGCTTTGTGCTTTGCTCTGCGTATCAGGGAGCTATCCCACACAGCTCCCTGTGCTGAAATAAACATGCACTTTCTAACAACTCTGTTAGAGAGTCTTTGTCCATCTCGAGTTGAGTATCGATATTAGATCAATACTCATATTTTAGTAAATCAGGTTGACCAACTAATTTTGTTCAGGCTTAGTTTTGACTTTTTGGTTTGACTTTTTGCCATTACCCCTAGAAGCAAACTGGAAGAATAGTGACACGGAAAGACTTTTTGAGACATATGCTGCATGCAGCATTACAGGTACAGGAACTTACTTTCCTGAAAAATATTGATAGTTTTCTCTGTTGTATCCTTTACAGAACATTTAAATTTTTTCTTTTTTTTTCCTACTCCTTTCCTGTAATTTCTTTGGAGAAAGTGGAAATATATATCCTAAATATTAATAAATAAAATAATTATTCAACAGTCTTTTCATAGAAAAGTTTTTCTATTTAGCATCAGAGAGAGTTATCATGTTAAAATTTTGAAGGCTATATTTTTAATGGCTGTAATATTTATTGCATAGTTCTGGTTTTTCTGTCTATACATATTCTTCTTGAAAGTGAATAGAAAACTGAATGCATGGAAAAATGGTAAGAAGTCAAGTAAAAAACATTAGTGTATGACAATGTGAATGGAAAAATCAGGAAGAGAGGTGTTTTTAGGATGAAGAAATTGCAGTCAGACTTTACTGTTCATTATCTGCTCAGATGTCTGAATGCCCCCACGAAAACAAGTGTATTATTTGACCAGACAATACTTTTAAACTCACAATTCATACTTTGAATTTGATCAGGTTTTCTTCTGAGGGAGAAGTCTGCCAAATTTATGTCTTTCAACCAAAGAAGAAACATAGTAAAATAAAACCAAAGTGGGTCCCTGTATCTCAACAACTCTTAAAATTTTTGGTAACTTTCTTGAAAGAACAGACTTTTATTTCTCTAAACACAATTTAAAAGGAACTTTCTGGGTAATAATAACTTGCTAGCAGACAAAGAGATAACAGACAGAAGATATTCTCTGTTATTACAAATTCCTTTTATCAGACCAGTTTAATCTGGAAACTATTGGGATGGAGGAGTTAAATGCTCACAAATTAGTGTTTTTTTTGAGATTATAAATCCTATTATAATCTTTAAAGTTTAAGGTTCTATAATATGTGTTTGATTGTTACCCTATTTATAACTCCTGAGCCAAGAACGTCCACTAGGATAAAGACTTTTCACATGTGAGAAAGATTTGACCCTTGGCGTATCTAAAAGTGAATAAGTGAATAAAAGCTTGTCTTCTTCTCTTCTTTCTTTTTTCATGTGTGAGTTTTCTTGCTAATCCAATATTAAACAGATTAATGGTGTAGAAAAAAGGCATTTTCTTCCTGCATGGTACAGAGGCTGTAGCTGAGTGCAGTGTGTTTCCTTCTCAGTACTTCATGAGTGTTGAGAACCTAATGAGCTCATATCTCCTTTCTGAAAGAGTAAAAAAAAAAAAAAAAAAAAAAAGATCCTGGCCTAATGATTGCTTTTGCAGCCAGCAATAGCAGTACAGTTAATATACTGCTATGTGAGAATTACTTCTAGCAGCTGTCACAGCACACATTCACTGTTAAGTGCTGGGGTGTAGACATGACTCTTGCTCTTGATTAACTAGGGGGTAATCAGGGAAAGAAAGGTGCAAGCAATGCAAAGGGTGACTTGAAAGAGAGGCCTGTCTCCCAGCATAGTGACTGCACCTCCTGTTAAGATTTTTCTCCCAGAAGAATTGAACTTGCTACAGCTGCTGAAGCTGGGCCAGCTAATGGATCTTTAATTGGTGTTGTAGTCCAGATCCTTTGCTGTAACACGGTCTTTTCCCTTGTCATGAAACTCTGCCAAAACTCCTCAGAATCAAGTTACATTTTGAGTTTGAATTAATTTCTTTTTTTCTATAAGAAAGCTTCTGTGATATTTAGACTATCTTTCACTACTAATAGCTTTGTTTTAAGAAGATAAAAAACAGCATGGAGAGATATACGTCTATGGCATAAAAATAGAGCACTAGACCTCCTTTCTCCACTCTGTAGAAGATGAAAGGATTTGTGATACTTGTCATAAATCTACTTTGCTATAAACCGAAAAGGGTATACACAGAGCACTAGTAAAAGCGTTTAAACTAATCTAACTCCATGACCTAGGAAGACCTGTTTTCACCACCTTTCAGTAGGAGAGAGGATAGGTTACTGGCTCAAAACAGCTTGGGAGAAAGTGTGTGTATATGGAAGGGGGAGGACAGGGAGAGTGGTGCACTGCTTCACAACCTGCACCCTGAACCCCCTGGTCTGGTTCTGAAATGGCACACTGAAAACCCCAAAATACTGCTGGCCAATCACAGAGGTCCCCTGGGGAACATTAAAGCACAGGTGCACACCTGAGGGGGGCTCTGGGACACCAGAGAGTGTAAAAAGCTCTGGCAAGGGTGTGCAGCAGACACACCCCACTGCCTTGGATTTACAAGCAGTTGAGTCTATGCTGGATCTAAGGTTGTGACTATATATATCTTTCTCTCTCCTTTTTCTTTCTCTTTCTTTATCTTTTTCTCCTAACCTCCTCTTCCTGAAATATATTGTTAGTCAGACTAAAAAAATTCCAGTCAAGTGCCTTACTTTGTCTGGATGCATCAAAGTTTACTAAGTCAATGCTTTGTAAAGTGCCTTACTTTGACTGGGTGTTGTTTTAAAATTTCCCAGGTACCTTATTTTGCCTTAATTTTCTAAAGTTTGCAAGCAAAAATTTATTAAAGCTCCTTAGAATTTAGTTATTTTGCTCATGCACCACCAGAGTGAATATAATTACCTTTCCCCTTAGACTAATCAAGCAGGCTTAGGACTTAAAAAGCGCTAGCAAGATTGTTTTTCTGTTGTTGATGTGGTTTAACCCCAGCCAGCAACCAAGGCCCACAGCCCACAACAACCAAGGCTGCACGGGAGTCTTTCCTTCCCCTGCTCCAGCCTGGGGTCCCACCCCCTGAAAATTGTCCTCTTTGAACTTCTCCAACACAGGTCCTTCCCACAGGCTGCAGTTATCCAAGAGCTGCTCCAGCATGGGTCCCCTGTGAGGACCCAAGGCCTGCCAGCAAACCTGCTCCAGCCCATGCTTGTCACGGGATCACATGCTGGACTCTCTTCAGGCATCCACCTGCTCTGATGTGGGGTCTTCCATGGTTTGCAGGTGGATTCTGCTCCATCATGGACTAATTCACGTGTCACAGTCCCTTCTACTTGGGTTCACAGTAGAGTTCTGGCCTGTCCAGTACGGCAGCTCAGAAAACAGAAGCAATATCCTGGCCACCTGCCAACCCAGGCACATTGCCATGGCTGTTATCAAAGGAGATACAATTCAGTAAGGTGATAAACACTGCAGCACTCCAGCAAGCAGCAAATGCATAAAAACAGCCACTAACAAGCACTAGGCTCTAACACAGAGTCAGGAAAGTGGGTCCGTGGCAAGCACAGGAGCTTGCTCATTACCATTAAACAGCACTAACAGATGTAAATTCAGTGTAGTATATACCTATCAATCAATTTTTCTCAACAGTTTGATTCCTGCCTGACTCACAAAAAAAGGACTGTTGTGGTTTAACCCCAGCCAGCAAACAAAGCCCACACAGCCACTTCCTCACTCCCCTAACAATGAGATCAGGGAGAGAACTGGAAAGGTGAAAGGCAGAAAACTCATGGGTTGACATTAAGACAGTTTGAGAGGGAAAGCAAAAGCTTGGCACAGAAACAAAGCAAAACAAGGAATTAATTCACTGCTTCCCATGGGCAGGCAGGTGTTCAACCATCTCCAAGAGAGCAGGGCCCCATCCCACACAACAGTGACTTGGGAAGACAAACACCATCACTCCAAATGTTCCCCCCTTTTCTCCTTCTTCCCCTCACTTTATATACTGAGCGTGATGCTGTATGGTCTGGAATATCCCTTTGGTCAGTTTGGGTCACCTCTCCTGGCTGTGTCACCTTCCAGTCTCCCATACACCCCCAACTTCCTCACCATTGTGGCAGTGCAAAAAGCAGCAAAGCCCTTGGCTCTGTGTAAGCCCTTCTCACCAATAACAGAAACATCTCTGTATTATCAGCCCTGTGCTCCACACAAATGCTAAACAGCCCACAACAGCCGCTGGTGAACCCCAGCTGAAACCAGCACAGTTGTGAAAGCCTGTATAAAAGTCACAAATAGAGACCTTTGATAGAAAGTGCCTACTCCAACAATATTCTAAAACTTTCAGGAACATAACAGTAATTGGTGTTGGATTCTACCTCTATTGCTAGTAATTTGTCACTGTAAGTTTTCTGTGTGGACTTACAACTTTTAAAGTGTATCTAGAACTAGAACAGGCTGTTTAAAAAATTTAAATTATTTTTATTGTTACAAAAGAGTATCTATTCATGGTTTGTGGATCTTTTCCAAAGAAGTGTAAAAATATTTATCAAAATAACTGATCATAATAAGTGTTCACAGCTGTATTCACCAGCATTTCAGCAGTTATATATATATAAACGGTATATCTTTTCAGAGCTGCTATCTATAAGACTCATTATGATTCCCCAGTATGCTTGTGTTAACAAATTATTATCCCATTAAAAAAAAAAGCCAACTAAACACTTTATAATAATAATTGGTCTACAAACTGTCCAAGTGTTGCAGTGGCTGTAATAGCAACATGGATTCACTGAATGGACATATGGTTATATTCAATTAATTACTTGAGCACTGGACTGTGCTGTATACATGTAGAGAGTTTAGAACATGTCACTGCAGATGCTGTGATAGAGACAAAAGTAGTGAGTTTACTTCAGGGAAGCATATTGCTGATTTAGGAGTGTAATGGCCCCTGAAAAACTCATTCGTAAGTGTTATATACTGTTGACATTATAGCGCAAGTTCAGGAACATTTTCCTTAATTGCCTTTTCTGATTGTTGACAGATTTTGTTTTCTGTAACAAGATCAAGAAGAAAGTCTATTATTCCAAAATAAAGCAGATAGAAAACTTTTGCTAATTTTATAAAACATACTGCTTTTATTCAGATATGCTTGTACTAGTAGGGAAGACATTTGATTTCAGAATTGCTGTCAAGGGAGTTAGTGGGCTGTCAAGCTCTAGGAGGTTGATGATATAGTTTCTAGAAATGGTTGAATTGTTTTCCTGTGAAAATAAATTATCTAAGCAATTACACCTTCTTTATTCTGTTAAACAATCATTTATCAAATGAGCTTCATTCCTTAAATGTGAATTTTATGCATAAATGTAATCTGAACAATTTATATAGGAGTTTGCAGACTACAGGGTATGTGTGAATTGTCCACTTAGACTATATTTTATCCATTATTTGTAGTGTGTAATTGAATTCATCTTATGTTTGCTTTTTGATCATTTGACTGTTTGGGAGAGCTGTATAACTACCAGTTTTTAAACAGTGAAGCAGCAAAATAAAAATGAAAAAAAAAAATACAGTTCTTTTAGAACTAGTATCCAGTTGTCAGGATTTCCAGAACCAGTGCAACTTTCAGCAAAAAAAATGAAATGTAATTATTTTTGTCCAAACTTTTGATGCATGTGATGGTCTATGAAATGTTACTACTTAATCATCTCCCTGAAATAACTGTCAAAGTAGAGAGCATCGGTTTAAGAGGCTTTGCCTCAGTCTTCTTAGTTTCTTCCTGAAATTCTTCAGTGTGAGACACATAAACAGCTGATGTGAAAAGGTGCGTTGTTGCCCCTGATGTCTCATTGTGTCTTGTTTGCAGATCATATTTCCTCAGAATTTCCCTGTCTGGTAATGGCCCAGGAATGAAAACATTTTAATACTTTCTGATATGCCAGTTTTATACCACTACTACAGCACACTTCTTGTGAAAAGTAGATTCCACTAAATGGCCATTTAAATTTTGTGTTTTTATAAAGTCTATTTAAGGATTGCAAAGATTGTTTAACCAAGCAACTGATGAGATTGGGTCTGGTTTTTCTTTAAATATTGTGTCATGCAGCTGTAAATACTTTATCTGAAAAGCTCTACTCATTAAACAGTTAATAAGGATGAGGAAGAAGTTAGTTTGTGATGTATTAAAGATTTAATTTAAATGGTATTAGATAGGACAATCCTTCAGAAAATCAATGCATTGCAAATAACAATAACAGCTTCAAAATAGAAAATAGGCTTTGAGTGAGAATAAAGGATAAATTTGCATAGAATCATAAAATGGCCTGGGTTGGAAGGGATCTTAAAGATAATCTAGTTCCAGGCAGAGACACCTTTCACTAGACCAGGTTGCTCAGAGCTCTATATCCATTAGGATATCACTTCTCTATTTTATTTACTTGACAAATTTTTGTTCAGCAACCAATGAGTTACAGTTATCAAGTAAAAGTTTTTTGATTTAATTATTTTTCTCTTAGGCATTTGTAATAGGGCACACAGAGACACAAACAAGTCTTTTCATCCAAAGACAAATAATTCAAACACATTAGCATTACATTCAGGGCACTAGTGAGTGGCCTGCATGTAGTCATGTCTATTTGATATTCTGTTGGAAGAAGATGGCTACCCAAACTTCTTTTTGCAAATTTCTTTTAATGGGTTTCTTTACTTGATCAATCACTTGATGATTTCACCTCTTGAGAAACTTCTCCTTCTTTCCTTCTCAATAGAAGAACTTGTCTCATGGCCAAATAGATAACTGGGGTTGGAGAAACTAGGCTAAATTGCTATCTCCATCTGTTTTAACAGTGACCATGCAGCTAAATGGTACTTTGGCTTTAATTTTGGGGGTTTTTCCCTCTACTATTTCTGAAGGAAAATAGTAACATTTACACTCAAAAACTCTCTTGCTCATTTTGTGAGAACACTGGAAAAAGGATCATACCCTATATACTGCACTCTCTAAGCCCTGAAGCAACGTGGCTTACATTCCTGTAGTTCAATATAGATATTCATACATGTATATGTATAGCAGATGAAGATTAGGTGTGTTATAGAAGTGAATAGTTGCATATGCAATGTGAAGATGTGACTTGTTTTGTTTTAAAGAAGCAAATATTTTATTTCTAAGGTCAACCACATTATTAAAAATTTGATCACAGTTGTAAGTTAATTTTTAAAAGTATATGCAATCAGTCCAAACCCCGTTCAGTTCTGTTCTTTTTTTATAAAGGAGTAATGCCTAGAATCTGAAAGGAAGGGATAAAAGAGACAAATAATTTCTTTATGTATTCTGAATCTCTGCTACTCTTGTATCTACTAAATGCAAGTATAAGGCCCTAGATAAGAATTTTTCTTCTATTTTTATTTAAGTAAAAATTTCCTTCAAACTACATTCTAATTATAAATCTTCAAGAAAATACCATTCAAAGGCAATTAATTTTTTGACATTGTGAAAGAACCCTTGCAACATAAAGAAGAAGAGAAAAAAAATAGAAGAACATCAGCAAAAGATCCAGAGATCAGATTGTAATCTGCTGGGTTGTGTAGAATTCTTGGATGGCGTATTATTTTTCTAAACACTTTTATGGGCATTCTGCAAAACAGACAGTATAAATGAAGAGATGGTAACAGCATTCAGATAGATTAAATAGTATTGCTCCCATATGATTTTATTACTAAGTGCAATCTGTGAGGCAAGCATGAAAAATCTATTTAGCTAAACATTTATGTCTCTGAAGGAAGACTCTCTATTTAGTACTCTGTGTTCACTTGAGAATTTTTGAAATATACATCAGACTTTTTAATGCCAAATCAAATAATTCCATGTCTATGTAAATACTATATCACACTATCCTGTGAATTTTAGTGATTTTATTACAGCATATTTCTCTTCTATTTTTACAATTATGATTAATTTTTTTGAAAATTCTTTGCCAATTTCTATGGCACTTTTATGTCACTACTTTTTATTGAAGGAAAAGGGGGAAAAGGAGCACTTAAATGAGATATAAAACATAGCCAATTTTGAGTAATTCATTTTAAAACTGGACTTCACGTTCTAAATATGCCACTAGAAGAATGCAACACTAAATTTCATTCGGGTGACAATATAATCTGTCAGAAAAACTTGATTTTATATCCTCTACCTCATTAAGTACTGTAATGTTAAACCAAGAAACTCATAGAAATCCATTGTGTTCCTTGAGATCCTCACATGACTTCTTTTCTGACAAAAAATGCAGCTCTAACTGATGTCTACTTAGACATCAGCTGATGCAATAGGTATTACTGTTTGTGGTCTGTATAGCCTCACAACTCCTGAATTCCATTTCCGATCCATAAAGGAAGCAAAATCATGGTCTGATACCCTAAGAATTACGTATTAAATCATCCATCTCCTCCTCTAGACTGAAATAAGAGAAATACGAAGGTAAAAGATTGAAGTTAGTCTGCTTATATCTTCAGTACAGATGAACAAATCGGCGCTGTGTTTGTTTAGGGTAGTCTTATTACTTTCCAAAACCGTGGCATAGAGTTGTAAGTGCAAGTGAGACAGATTGACAAGTCAGGCACACAAGGAGCGGTCTCCATGCAGTAATAGTTTTGGTTTTTCTCATGTCTGAAAGCATCTGAAAAAATTAAGCAAATAGTAAACTTCTAGGTGTGACATTGGAGATGATATGATTTAAGAGAAAAAGAAATCAAAAGGTCTAAAAATAATCCTATCTTCAATGTTAAAGAGAGGACTGAATAAAGTTTCTCTTCTTCACATACAGAGCAATGAGCTCTGTAAGGAAACGGGAGGCAGATTTTTTTCCATTGAAAGTAGCGGGGAAAAAAGAAGCATTGATTAGAAAGGACTTGAATGTTATAGATTATATGCTGATGCCTGAAGGACTTTTTGCTGTTTTTTGTATATACCTTTTACACAGTTCTCTGTATCCACAAGTATTAGCATGCATACTTGTAATGCTTTAGGTCTGATAACTCAGCCTGGTTTATTGGTGTCCCACATGCTGGGAGACTAAACACCTGAGAACTGTAGAGCCAGGAAGTCCAAACATTCTACTACTGTAAGAACTCATGGTCCCCTAGTAGGACAGATTCTGTAAACAAGAAGTTATCCCACCCCAGGCCTTTATTGGGCCCTCTTGTTAGATATGCTAATGTGTAAGGTCTTTAATTGCATACTCGACTGGGGGGGAGGGCATTGCGACGCTGTCACCTGGGTGAAGCAATGCATCGAATGGGATCTTATTAAAATACCGAGGTAAATGACCCCCAACCCTCTAACCATGTCTAGTTTATCATTTCCTAAGACCAGGAAAAAGGCATCATGCAGTAGAAAATTTTTACTTCATAGCTAGAAGAGTAAATGTAATTTGTTGTAGAGTAGCTAGAAAATTAAATTTATTTTTTTCCACATGATCTGTACAATTGGTCTTTTTATTTCTTTATCTGGTATTGTGAGTAATAAATTGTCAATGTATTTTACTTAAGTTAAAATAGTGGGAAACAGAAAACTAACAATTTTTTCTGTGTTTAATGCATGTGTATGGCACTAGATGAATATAACTGGATTTACTTTACAATGGTGTCCAGGCAGTTTTGTCAATGTGCTTGTTCCTAAGACTGCATTTATTTATATACAATTTATTCAACTTACTATCTGTCAATTTTTTACATGAAAAATGTGAAGTGATTATCAGGAGGATTTATGTGACCATTATTCTGTGTGGAGTAGGTGATTTGACTACATCAAATGATTACTGAACATTCATAGCTCTCTTTCCTTCTTGTTTACTTTTTATTCAAATTCAATGTAATGCATTATAATTTTTAAGGTGTAGATTTTTTTTCTTTTTATACTTTTTTTAAGGAAGTGAGAAATATTAATTTTGGGGATAAACTCTTAATAAAATTTTTGTTACCTACCTCTTTGTCTGCTCAGTGTGATCCTGGTAATTTTATGAAAATTGTCTCATCAGAGAGATTTAGTGCTTGGGGTATATTTAAATACAATCATATTGGCATTCACAGAATCACTCTCTATCAACAGTTCTGCACCAAAGTGGCCCTTGTCTTGCTTCTGAAGAAGCAGGATTTGTTCCAATATGATGAGTGTATTAGAGTCTATTTGTTCTGGGGCTTAATTGGTTCTGGTGGGGAGCCACTCAGTAGGACTGCCCCTACTGCTTGCAGGTTCCTTGCACCTTTTCTTTTCCACGACACCAGTTAAGAAAGAGCTGATCAGCTTATCAATGTACAAGAAATAAAATTAGCAAGGGTCTTATGTTTAGTATAAAACTTAGGAGAAGGAGTTTTTGAAAATTATATAACAATCAGAGGAAAGTGATTGCTTTAAATTTACTGCTCTCTTTTGCCTTTGTTTGATAAACATAATAGAGGAGTTGTTTTGTTAGGTAATTTTCAGTGATTTGATGGCTATCCTCCATGCTGTCTGTGTGATCCTGACACAAAAAAAATCCCTAACCCTTCAAAACCATGTAAAATCAAAATGTAGGTAGGATGCAATGTCTGACAGAGTACTGATATAACAATAAAAAGTGTTATTCCACTCATTTGTGACCAAGAGGAAGAGGAAAATTATATATTTTTTTTTTTATTTAGAGATAATTGGTAACGTTTGCAGTGTTCTGAAACAAAAGCCAAAAAGGCCAAGGTCAACAATTAAATAATTGGATGAAGTGGATAACTATAAATCAAGATAGAGAATTAAAACCTGGTACTTTTTGCTCATTACTGAATCATGAAGAAAGTATTTGGCTTAGTAAAAGAATTTGATAGGAATACTCTAAGGACTGAACAACAGAGAATATTCAGATCTATTACTACTACTGAATATATCTTACAATTTGCACATACATGTATCTTTTTCTTTCTCTTAACTGGGATGAAAAAAGATAACAGAGTTGTAATTCATTAAACACTTCAGAAATCTGCACTATTTCCTGTGATTTTGTGATACTTATAATAAAGTATTCAAGGTCCTGGTATAACTCAATGCTTTAGTATAACTCAAATAACAATATACTGGTGAAACATTGAATAGTTAGAAAAGGAAAATCTTGCTTTAAAAAATGAATTTATTTTCTTTCATGAAAATGAGGGAATTTTTTGTGTATCTTCTTTCTGGCAGGGGACGTGTGAAAGATTACGAAATAAATTATTTGGAAGCAGTAAGTCTTATCATCTTAAAAAAGAAGGGCAGTTAGGACCAATTTCAGTTTTTACCACTGTATATTTGGAGTGCAATCAGGCTTTTAAATTTTTATACTTATTAAAGGCTTCTGGAAAAAAACTAAAAAAAACCAAAACCCACCTCTTAACCTTGTATCTAAACCACAGCTGAATAATCTCAAGAATATGGAACTGAACTAAATGCTGTGGGGTTTGTGTGAGGGGAGACAGATATTCTGGACAGTGATGTGTTGTTAGTTGTGTTATTCACCTGAGTGTCTAGGGTCTGTATGTGCAGCCACAGGCCAGCAGAGCCCTTCTCGTCCCTCCTGGCAAGGATGCTGTACCACTGCCCTTCAACAAGCTGAACCCAGGTCTGGGCACTCATGTGCTGGCAATTGTCGGGACAAACTGTGATAGCAAGAAAAGCGCCAGGGCAGGAACAGAGTTATATGACCAGGAACAGGCTCAGTCCCAAGGCTGCTAATCAGAAGATCAAGGCTGCTTGTCCTAGCTTGTATTTGGCCATGTGCCTACTTCTTGTAGTTCTTTCCCAAATGTCTCTTCTTTCTGACTTTATAGACACACAGCAGCACCAACCACTGGCCCTAAGCCTCAGCAGCTGAACTTCTAGAGCAGGGTGTGGAAGTGTGGTTTGCACTGTGGCCCCTGATGACTAGTATAGAAAATGTGGCATTCCAACTAAAAGTGTCCTTTACTTAGTGTCTGCTTCCTTTTTGGAGTACAGAAAGAAGTGTGCACCTGATATAGGCTTCATGAGGACAGCTGCACACATTCAGTAACCAAAGGCATTGGGAGCAGTTGCCTGCCAAGTTAGAAAATCTCAGTGCTTGGAAAACACCGAAATCTGTAGAGGCCAGTAACCAGAAACACTGTGATCATGGTGTGTGCAAAAAATGCATGTGTCAACTGATGTCAATTAGGTGCTCAGGGTGCCTTGAGTTGCTGCTTAAGACTGCCGTGTTCTGAACACAGGCTCCTTACCTGGTGAGAAGTATTTCTATTTTTTATTCTAGTTTGCACAGATTGGGAAGCTAGGTTGTAAGCCACAGAAGGTTGGCTCCTCCATCATCCAAACTTTAAGCTATTCATTTTTAACAAACGAAGGCATTGGCATTCACTTATTATATAAATTTTTCATTAATTAGTACTCAAACCCCAATTTGCTTTCTTTATCTCTTACTTTTCATGATAATTAGTCCACATGTACAGTTCTTCCCTTCATTTAAGTCTGGGGTCTGTTTTGAATGGGTGGCCAATGTGGGTGCTCAGAATCTCCTACCATGGCATTACTTTTTGCCCAGTTACTGCTCAGTTCTGCTGAGTTCACTGCTGATGGCTGTTTTCCAGACTTCCCATTAATATTGGGACTGCCTTCCCTTTTCCTTAAAACAAAAGTCTAGCCAAGCATACAATGATCACAATGCAGTTGCTTAATTATAGCTGTCTGGCTGCAATTAACAACTATGAAAAAATTGCGAAGTTTGATTCATATCTTGAGGGGCTAAAATCTTGAGGGGATTTGTATCAACATGACTTCTAGAATCAATGCAGTGGTGTTTGTGAAACACCACAGGACAGGTTTCCTTTCAATGGCTAGCGTGACAATCTCCTGGTATCAAATACCTCAATGAAGAATGAAACTGTGTGGCTTCTCAGTGAGCTGGCTGTATGAGACCATATCTGAAGCACCGAGTCAGCTTTGGTATGTCCCATGCAAGGCAAATTTTGATTACCAGGAGAAACTCAAAGCTGAGGAGGAGACTGGAGCAATGGGAATATGACAGAATTTGAAGAAATTGGGTTTGCTTAGTCTGGAGAAGAGGTTATAAGGCTAAAAGGAGACCTAATTACACTCTTCTACTGCCTAAAAGGGGTTTTCTAAGATGATGGAGTTGATGGAGTCAGCCTGTTTTTAAAGTTCAATGAAAGGGCAGGGAGCAAAAACTCTGATTAATTATATATGTACCAACTGCTATGGCACATAAGCTATGCAATTAGACATGAAAATTGAGGTTTTGTAAGTGTAGACTAGCTAGATATTAGGGTCTCTGTGGACAGCCAGTGCACCTCAATCAATAAACTCCTGGATGGTCTCACTAGGAATTGATTTGAGACAACAAGCTGACTTGAAATTGAATGAGCGACTGAAGTCCAAGTCACCTTCATAATAAAGTGTTTAATTGACATATAGGAGCTTTGGAAATTGCCTAAATCAGACCCCACCCTGTTTAGTACAATTTGTATGTGTCAGCGTGTTGGTTAACTTCCTGTACAGAGAATCTGGTCCTTCCCCCCACAGGCTCCCTTAGGAGGATGCTGTTTCAGAAATGATCCTGTTTGGAAAGGGGTAGGTAGTCAGTAGAAACTTTTCCTGCACAGGTGGTCAGGTAGAACAATCTTTAATAGGTAGATAACATATTTAAGAAACAAGTAGTGACTAGCTGTGCATGGGCCAGAGTCGTTGGCAGAGCTGTGGGGCAGATGAGCACAAAAGAGTCTTGTTTGAGCAAGGTAAAGATGTAGCTGGAAGGATGTTTATAACAGGGACTCCCAGTGCCATTTGATGAGTAACTGGTCATCCTGTCGAAAAAAACTGATTTCACATGCAAGTGTTCCCTTATGGCAATATTCTACCCCCTTTTTTTCTCCACCTGTTAACAAAGCTGCTCTCACTATCCATGCAACATTAAAAAAACAAGTTTTCACCAAAAGGTGGTCGAAGACTGTCACAGGTGCCCAGAGAGGCTGTAATATCTTAATCATTGGAGATATTCAAAACCCAAGTGGACATGACATTAAGTAATGTTCATTGTCTTTGAAGTTCATTCTGCTTAAAACAGAACATTGTTGATCTCCAAATATGCTTTCCAACCTGCTTTTTTTCTGTTTACTGTTTTAAAATCCTAATATCTGAGGAAAACAATATTTTTATTCATATCTAAAATATGAATTTATTTTCCTAATTTAAGCAAAAATCACAATCCCTGAAGGGTGCCTCAGTGAACTATATGAAACCACTATAGTAGTCACAATGGTAGAAGTTACATGGCAAGTTTCTCCTTGTAGGTTTTTTTGAATACTTAATAACCCTTTTCCAGAAGAGCAACAATTAATGGTTTGATTCTAATGGTTCTAAGAAAAAGAACACGTTCTGACTTTCAGTCAGAATACTTATGGCTCATTTCACTAGAACAATTGTTGCTTATTGTTTCCTAAACTTTTCTTTTTAATTTTCAGCTGCAATCAATACATGCTGGTAATCACATTATATAAAATATCATAATCTGTGCTATACACAGCTTGTAAAATTTTAGACTGGCCCATTTTTCTCTTTATTCTTGTGGTCAAGAAAATAAATAGGATAGGAAAAGAAAAAAAATAAGAAAAATTTTTCCATCCAATATGAGAGTTTCCAAGATGCGAACCTTTGGTTTGAACCATTTTTTAATTTATTTTCTTTTTATTGCACAGAAGGTGTGTGAATGCTGAATAAAGAGAGTCATGTATGAGTTTTATAAACTGTGCTGAGATTCAGAATATGTTAATAGAGACTTGGCACTACTGCATTGAATTTAACACTATGATAAGCACATCCCAAAGTTCAGGTAGGGCAAACCTGAGAATATAGATCATCCCTTGAAAACTGGGAAATTGTTAAAAGAACCAGTCTCAAGGTAAACATTTCCTGTACTTGTGACATATACGAATGCATAGGATGTGTAGCATGGAATGGGTTCAAGAAAATCTACATTAAACCAGGTGATGAACTTAGAGAAAGCAATTTGCAGTTAGCCAAGAAAGGTATTAGGTAGGGTTAACTGGGCTTCATTCCTAAAGGAAGAAGGAGTTCAAGAGAATGACAGAGGTAATATCAAGATCATAAATGAAGGAAACATCAGTTAAAAGACGTATCAATTTCACAAATCTATAGTCAAAGAATAAAAATTGAAGAAAGAATGTCACAAGAAGTGACTAAGCTTACTGAGGATGAGCACTAAAGAACAGTGCAACTGTGAAAAGAGAATCAGGAAATTGAAACACAAAAGGAATTTGCAACAAAGTATAGCAAAGAACAGTGGTGCTCTGGGAGATATTTACAGGGGCACTGCCAGAACCTTGAGGGGAGGTATTACTTCTTGCTACTTGGAATCCATGAGATCCCATCTGAAATACTACATTCACTTTTGAGTCTCTCAATATTAGAAAGAAATTGAAAAGTTAGTATGGCAGAGGATACTGGCTGGGGGCTGTAGCCCTTGCCCTGTGTGAAGAAACTGAGGAACTGGGGCTTGTTAGCCTGGAGGAGAGATCATCCCAGGAGTGTTTAACAAGAATGCCTCAGCTCCTATGTGAGGGTTATCAAGAAGCTGAAAGGGGTCTCTTCCCACTGGTGCAAGGTGGGAAGATAAGAGACAGTGAGTGTAAGATGAATTCAGATGGGCTTTTAAGAAACACTTTTTCACTCCGAGAACAGGCAGGCAGTAGAGCAGGCTGCCCAGAAAGGCTGTGCATTCCCTGTATTAGGAGGTTTTCAATATCTGACTGGATAAAGCCCTGAGTAACTTAGTCTGACTGCACAGATGACCCTGCTTTAAGCAGCCGGATCAACGAAACAATTCTTGAGGTCCCTTCCAGTCTGCCTTTATGATTCCATCTCTGTATATGTGTTTGAACTTTGGTAATGGTAAGGACACACTGCTGAACCATGTTTGGCTTTCCCACCAGGAATTTCAAGTCCTTTTTTTTGCAAAGCAAGCATACAGCTAGTCTTGAAGTAAGTGGGAACAAGAAAAAGTATAGACACAGAACCTAAAGTTTTATATAAGATTTAGCTTAAGTAAGAAAGATAATAATAAAATATATGGGTGAATAATTTAAAAACCATGAGAGTCAGCATATAATTATTTGCAATTGTATTAATGATGATTTATAAAAGTATGGAATAAATTGTGTGTAAAGTTCTGTATTTTTGAAAGAAATACTTTTACTGTAGGATACTTTCCGTATTATCATTTTTCCAACTAAAAAAATATTTTCTCAAAAATGTAAAATTCCACCAAGTAGACTAAATGATAGCTTTTTGACTGCTATTCCTGAAGACTTATGTCCCTTTTGCTTCCTACAGCAAAAAGTGACATTTAAAGAACCATTCCATCAAATAAATGGCAGACAAAAAGAAACTCACTGATAGTTTTCTGAATTTTTTTTCATCTTTTTTGTCTGAGTTTTGGGTAAATATTTTTTTCAAAAGTACTTTGTTTTGTTGTTGTTTTGCTTCATTTTGTATCATGAGAATAAATTTATATTTCTAATCATTTCATGTGTCTTATAAACTTAAGATCTGTCACTGCTTTTTTGAGCTGGACACTAAAAATCTTTCAGTTCTCTCCTAACACTAAGAAACCTTTTGAATGCATTTGTGGCATATCAATATACCTCTTCTGTTGTCAGTCTTCTGTGATATCAACAGTGAGTCTGTCCTGCAGAATGCAGTTTTTAATGGCAGCATTAAATGCCTCAAGTATGTTCTTCCTGCTCTTCATTTCTAGGATTACATCATGCAGGATAGATTCCTAAACAGTTAGAACAAAGATATGTCTAGTGCTCAGAAACTCTTAATAAGTCAATGAAAATACAATGTGAAAGATATAAAGCATCAGCAAAATTTTTAAAACCTGAAGCTCTTGCTGCCATTTTTTATTATTACTATGGCTCCTTCCTGTAATAAATTAGAGGTCAAAGTTTCAGAAATATACTGTTATATAAAATAAATATCAGTCAAATAACCCACATAAAGCAAGGTCCAAGTATGAGCGTCTAGAGCTGTAATAAAAGTGCTTCTGTGGAGTTTCCATAAATGATTTCACTGAAGACTGAAGGAAAGGGACTGGTGAATGGTTTTATAGATAGCTAGATTTTCTTTTTTAATGCAACATAAATTTTATTTTACATGTCACTCCTCTCCAACTTTTATTGTTTTAATACCAGAAAGGGCGAGATTACCAGTGGGATTTGTATGCTCAATGCTCATTAATTTTAATAGGAACTGGTCATCAAAATCCCTTATGCAACCCTGAAAACATCAGCCAACATTTCCTGCTGTATTTGGGAGCAAACTGCAAAATCAACAAACCCTGAAAAGCTCTCCCAATTGAGCTGAGCACGTTTGCTGAATTCCCACAGCACTGAACAGAGAATCGAGAGAAGTCTGAATCCCTTTTCAGGGCCCTGAGTCATGAAGAATGCAAACAGAAATGCTCTGTAACAAACAGAGATAACATAAAATATGATCAAAGCTAGATCATCTTCCCCACTGCTCTTCAAGAAATTTGTATTAGACAAATGCAGAATCCTTGAGAGTAAATGATGAAAGTCTGTGAGCTATGAAGTAAAGAATTATTACCCAACTTTACTAAATCACCCTAAATTTCAATTTACCTCAGTAAAATCACAGATTTAGCAGTCAAGATTTTAATGGGTACTCAGAAGACTGAAACCACAATACCTCGCTGAAGTCTAAGATCTTTTGGTAACCATTAAAATTAATTGGAAGCCTTCCATAATTCCAGGGTATGCTAGATCAGGTCACTAGTTTTAGATTTATTTTTACTAGACACACTGCATTAATAAAGTATTTTCTCTCTGTATCTATAACAACTATATGTCTATAACACTATGAAGTCAAACTTTTCGTTAATGTATTATATCCCCTAATCTCCAGTTACCAGACCTCAAATTAAATTAATGAGAATGAACTACATGCTTTTTTTTCAGTAAATAAAAATTATGACTAATTTGTCTAGAGCTGAGATTAATTTATTTTGTTTAACATCAATCATCTTCTCAAAATGTCCACACATACTTTTCATGTTATTGGATTATTATTTAATTATAGCTCTTTTTCAAAGGAAGAAAATATTTTCCCAAGATATGAACAAGTATTTTGAGAGTCAAAGGTATTATAGACAGAATGGAAATTTTAATTATTATAAAAGTGTTCATTGTTCATCTCCTTCAATAATTCTGCGGGAATGTATGACAAAAATAACCTCTCTGTGTGTTCTTATTTAGTGGAAATGGAAATCTCAAAGAGTAAGCTTTTTCTAGTTTTAGAAGGTGAATTATTAATAAATAAAGTTCTTGTATTACTGGGCACACATATTTTTGTCCAAACAACTCCTAAATAATTTTGACAACACCACATATGAAATTGAATTAAAAGAAATCCAATCCTAAGTGGATTAACATTTTTAGTCAACCAAGTAAGTAAGCATCTAAACTATATTGTGCTGGAAAATTTAGTTTTTCCCATTAGCAAAAACAAGATTTTAAAAATAATTTTTATAGTTTACCATGGAATACAGAACTAGCAGTATTATCAAAGACATAAATCTTTAATAGAAACATCATGCAGATGTCTTTCCAGACATTTTAAAATTAGAATGTAGTCTTTGATATCTTGATGCCAGTCTTCATCTTGCTAATGTTACATTTATTTTCTTTTATTTTGAGAAGGGGTGAGAAGAGAGAGAGGGGAAGTGTAGCTTTGCTGTGCAAGTGAAATGCAAAGGAAGCACCACTTTCCAGAAGAAGAAAAATGTTTTCAAACAACTGTTTTCAATTTGTGAAGTAATATTATATGATAATATATTCAGTTTTCCACTTTTACTCAAGCATCTTCAATTGTCTGCAAATATGCTCTGGATTTTTGCTGGCTGTATCCAAAATCTGCTCTTGAAGAAAATTTGGAAGGCCACAATGAATTTTGTGCTGCAAATAATTCTTGCCTACAGTGGCATAAAACCAATAAACCCATTATACCTCTACTTGATATGAGCAACTGCCTCCATCACTAGTTCAAGTTCTTATTTCTGCTTTAATCTGCTATTTTTGTCAGATAAACTAAAACAATGGAATTGTATCAGAAGGACCTTAAATGCAGCATTTTAAGGAGTAGAGAATGAAACTGAGGCTAAACACAGAAGTAAGGAACACACCCCCAGAAAAAGAGGAGAAGGAATCTGTCCAAATTCTGGATTTCAATGCATAATTAGAAAATGTTTTTGCCTCTGTGGGTCTTCCTTAATGAAGTCTTCCACTAAAGACAAGAATGGCTTTTGCAGTCCTAATTACACCCATGTTTGTCTAAAGGAGTTAAACTGATATTCAGATACATAACTCTTGGTGTTAAAACATTGTAGAGGATTATTTCACTGGAGTGGAGATTGCGGTTCAGAGCCTTGCTAGCATAAATTGGAGAAAAATCTAGGCTTTCCATCAGGTGTTCCAGAGCTCCATGAGAAATGAGCAAACACTTGCTGAAAATTTTCCTAGGTCTATGTGTGTTTACCCTCTACTGGAGTACTCTAGACTGCTCCATGAACTGTGGCAATTTTCTGAGGGATACAATCTAGTTTTATGAACTTCTTAATTGACACTATCCTAGGTGTTCCATCTTTCCACTTAAATCACTAAAGGCTTTCCTCGATATACAGCCTTATTACTGAGGTTGCATAATTTAATCTTATTTAGGAGAGTCTTAGGTTTTGGGGGTTAAATTGTTCTGCAGCTTTGATGTATTTTCTTAGTTTGGTCTTTTTTTTTGAAGTCAGTGTCTCAATATAGCACTGGCTACAGTGTTTATGACAGGGAAGCATGGGAGATGGTCCAGATTGCCAGCTTTGCATATTTACAGATCTTTATGCCTCACCAGCAGATGTGTGTGAAGCTTCTAGTCCCCCAAATTGTTCAACTCTAGTGAGATTGTCATGCAGTTAAGAAGCATTATGCTTTGATTTATAAACATAATAATGTCTGCTTTGAGATAACAGAAACAAATTAAGGAAAGTAGAAGGAGATTGGGGGTTATTTACTTGTCTTTCCTGACAAAAAAACAGAGCTGTGGAAATGCAGTGCATCTGACAATGTATAGTACTATTTTTGTTGACAATATGCAGAATGTTTTCAATCTGAAAATTAATATTTTTAAATAATCTTGGAGACAGAGGAATTACAGATGGGTATTGCTCATCTCCATCATTTCTTATGAGGAAGTCTTGAACTATTGCTGTCTTTTTCTGAACTCAAGCAGATTTTGTGCTTGAGTTCTGTCATTTTTACTAAATTGCAACAATAGAGAATGGTATAGCTAGAAGTGATATCTACTGCCTGTCTGCCCATTTTACAGCTATTTAAAGAAGATTTTTCTTGCCTATTGCCCCAACTTGTCCAAAACACATGTTCAAGACAATTAAATATGGAATTTATTGAAGTGATTTGGATTAGATCCTGAATTTCTGACCCAGAATATAGCAAATCAAATTAAGAAGGATTATTAGTAACCATGTGAAAATTTTGACTTTCAGGATGGAGTGGAACTTTACCGATTCAAATATATCTGAAGATTATGATTCTTCAGGTAAGTGTAGGTCCCTGTTTGTATGATGCAAAGGTTGCTAGTAAGAAGACATTTCTCCTAGATTATTGAGTTGTTCCTGTTATTGAATTTTGGTAGGAAAGGAAATTAAGAAAATAGTAGCTTTTCAAGCCTGTGTAGAACATAAAATCTTGTAGAAGGAACACCTGGTTACTATTTGTCAGATGTTTGGATTAGTGAGTTCTGAGTAGGAGGTTCTGCCATGCTATATCCCTCATGTGAAAATCTTCCAGCATGCACACATTTTGCTGACATTTCAGAATTTACGAGAGAAAACCACAAAACTAATCACTGAAAAATATGAGTGGAATTCAGTTGCTAATTGTTTATGCATGTCATTAACTGAACCTCCTCATTAGGAATATTACTGTACTGCATGTACCACAAAGTATTTTTAAAAAGAAACAGCCCTATCAATACTTAGAGCATATATCATGGGAGACATCTTCTGGTTCTACATATATACTAATTTTTAAATTGTATAATAAAGAGACTTGTTTAAATTTAGTTTAAATAACCTGCTGGCTTTTCTAAAATTTGATTGCTTCATTGGGATCAACATTTCAATTTGTGACATCAATAATCAACTCAGAAATTTGTGTCTTTGTAGCTAATGTGAAATCATGTCCTGGTTTTAATGATTATGAGTGCATCTGGCTCCCACTGGACTTCATAAGAAGCTGCAGTGGCTGAGTATTTATGAAAAAAGAAAGATTTCATTGAAAGAACTCAGGCTTTTGCAGTTGTGCGTGAAACTATTAGAATAAATAGCTATTTGATAATGTCACTGAAATTTTAGCAACTATTATTGAATATCTATTTCAAGATATCTTTGTCAGCTTCTTGTTGTTTTATGCTTTGTTATTTAGAGATTGAATTAGTGGAACTCACTTATTTTAGGGAAAAATTCTAACCTGATAATGTTTTAGCATTTCCCACAGGACTTATATGCAGATCATTACACCTATTTGTCCCTTACAGTACTCCCATAGCAAAATTTCTATTTTTTTTTTTTTTCTATTGCAAGGAATTAATTTTTTCTCTGAATGCATCACATGGGAAAAAGGTTCTTGTCAGTGAGTATTTCCTTTCCTCTTTGGAAGGAGTGTCAAAATTGTGTTTAATATAGTGAAAACAGAAAACATAAAAAAGCAATTAACCAAGCCCTTTCACATTTTTCAGGTCTCAGGTCAGATACAAATAATCTCAAAATTATGAGAAGATTCACTGGACTTTGAATGAGGTAGTGAGTAAGTGACAGACTGATATACAGCTGTACAACAGAATGGGTGTGTGGATAACACCAGTAGTAGGAAAGCAAAAGTTAATGAGGAGGAACGTGTCATGAAAAGAGAGCTACTGTGGGTGACAGCAGCAGCAGAAGAGTTGACACAGGGCCATAACACAGTCAGGGGTTCCTGATTTCCATCATGCTGAAGCTAGGCAGAAAAAATAAGCAGCTGGAATTTTATGTGCTGTATTTCTTTCAGAGACTTAACAGGTCATTAGGGGATAATAGTAGCTTTAAAAGACCTGACCAGGAGGAGAGAGAAGACTCTTGCTTGTTGAAATTTCTGTAATTGCTCACTCCTGTTGTGTTCCTTGAAGAAAGCAGTGGAAGGAGTTTTGAGGTATCTGACCTGTCCTTGGAGGATGGTTTGTGTTCCACAGAAAAGCACACAAGGACTTATAACAGAAGTAGTGAAAGTGAATACATAAGGATTAAAGTAAATCTCTACAGTATATGGAAAATTGAATACTTAATTTACTTTTCACAGTCCCACTACCGTTCTTAAACCTTATTGTATGTTTTTTCATAATGTTTACTTTTTATTGATATGTGCAACAAAGTAAAATTGCAAAATTAAAGAAAGAACATTAGAAATTGTTTCTTTGGAATCACCTACCTACAATTTTCTTGTAGGTTTAGGGGATATTTCAGTTCAAGCAGTGAAGACTGGTTCAATTATTGCACTCAGGAGCCATTTCAAGTCAGCATTAGCAAGAACTACTGAAAAAAAATCAGCTCCTAAGTTTTCTACTCTATTGTCACAGAGGAACTAATGTTGTAATTTGCTATCTATACTATTTTATACAGATACCATTTCACATTGTTTTATGATTTAATTCTCTGTTTTACAGCTTGATGAGAGTTTTGCTTTAAAAAGGTCTCCAGCTCATCCTCCTCTTCCTCAGCCACCAGGGCATGCATTTTTGTTAGGTTGTAGTTGTCTTCTCTGCACCACTTGCTCTTTCTCACACAAATCATTAGTATTAAGTATTGATTCCACAGCCATCAGTGGGACTGACCATATTCAGGACATGCCTTTATTTTACCTGAATTAACTCCAATGTGGCTGCATTTTTACCTCACTTTGGGTGACCTATGTAGAGGGACTAGTCCAGCAGCTTTTCCGATGTTAATATAATTATTTCATGTAGCTGGTCAGTAACTGTGCAGCTTGGGTTCTACTTTAAAACCTAGGGTAAGTCTTCAGGAGTTCATCTGAGAACACAGAAATGAAATGAAATGAAATGAAATGAAATGAAATGAAATGAAATGAAATGAAATGAAATGAGATGAAATGAAAAAAAGAAGTGAGACCATGATGAAAAAGGCAATAAAAATTACTAACACCTCATCTTTGTCTTCTTGTTTTGTGATTTATATATGGAGAATGATCATGGCATTTGAAGGTCTAAGATTGAATGGACTGGTGTGTTATAGACCACACTTTCAAAAGAATTATCACATTAAACTACAATTTCAATGAGTTTTCCATACAACAAAGAGTAATATAAGAGAAATGCTCATTGGTCCAAATTTTGCTCCAGCTGGCTAAAAATGAAAAAAACCCTATTTAAAACCTAGTTTTTAATTTAAAGTAAAAATTATAAAAACTTTGGAAAAATTAAAATGTTGATATAAGTTCTTTCTAAAAATTCTCATAGTAATATAATACTTCATTTTTTAATATATATGACCAGATTTTCTTCTGGAACTTCATCTCAAATTTTATTTTTTCTCTATGTCCTCTTCCCATCTTTTTTCACTACAGATAAAAGAAATTTGAAAACTTTTGAATTTACTGGAGAAGACTGGTAGGCTGATTGTGACAAGAAAACAAAACAATCTACAAAACTGTCTCAGAAATTTGTTCAGTAAGATCTTCATATTTTAGCCTCTGTTCTCAAAGAAGTTTGGGCTTTGACTTTACAGAATTTTCAGTATATGGGTTAGGCACTCAAGCATTCTAGATAATGTAAATGAACTCATCTATAAGCAAGCTGTAGAGAAGTTCACTATTTTTACTTCATATCTAAAATGTCAATTCTAGTTGTGTGGCTCATGGGTGACTGTCAGAAAGTGAATTCTAGGCCTGTATGATATTTGTGGGAGCTTTGCCATTGACTGCAACACAACCACAATGTTGCTCACAGCTGTTGCTATAGTGATTGGAACTTATTTTTGTCTGACATTGTTAGAGAGTCCTTGGAAAACTTGTTCCAGTTGATTTCCTGTACACAATTTGTGATGTTGCTGTAGTAATTAATAATGACAATATTGCCAATCAACACTGTACCAATGGTGAAAGTTCTCATGGCTCTTTTGTGTGGTGCGTGACTTAAATCCAGTACAAACACAGTGAATTCCCTTGAGAGTGACAATCAGCACTAAGAAAATAGCCTTTTTCTTTTCAAAATGCCAGATCTAAAAAGGTTTCTCAATCAGAATATTTGTAAGGCTAGTTCTACATAAAATCTAATTAGGAAATATTTTTGGAAGAGTTTTCTCAGCTTTGAAAAGGGAGTCTTTGAAACAGACAATCATTGCTTTTAGACCTGGATCACTTAAGAACTTAAGAAAATAATGAGACGATTAAAGTTGAATGTTCTACCCAAAACAGCTCATATTCCCTAATCACTAAGATATCTAGTTTATTCATTCTACAAACGAAAACAGTTTATAATCAATGAGTTAAAAAAGGTCATCAAAATATCGTAGGAGATGAAATTCCAATAATACTGGCATTTTCAGACTATGCTCTGGTTTACTTGCAGCATACGAGAGACACTTGCACAAATCTGGGAAAATTTGTGCAGATTCTCAAAAAGAGAAGGCATATCCTTTAAGAATGTAGTGAACACTGAATGAAACTTCGACATTTTATTTGAAAATACCATGCTAAACGGTGATCAGATTGTATTATGGAACCTGCATAGAGGGACAGTGTTAACTTTTATAATTTTAATCTGATATTTAATCTGTTAGAAATATTGACCAATAACCAGCTTTCATGCCTTGTTGTTGCATTTTTTCCTACTATTAATTTCCATTGGGAGGAATGTCAGAGCTGCTCCATATGTATGTAACTATGTTGCCCTCTTGTGACCAGCTCTCTAAAATGAGAAGTCATAGACCACATCAAGAACAGAACTTGATTTAAAGCAATATTTAAATTGATTATCAATAGACTTGCATATTTTGTGTGCTTCTTTAAAACCAAAGAGAGCAAAATTCTATATTTTCTAAACATAGTGTTAAATATCTCTCACATGTATGCTGATTCTATTTCTTTCTGATCCTTGTGTCAATTTTTTGTGGTTTTCTCTTGACGTCCCACAGTTCTTTGGTGCCAAACTTGTATAAAAACAATATTCACAACCATGTAGGAGAATTTTATGTGTTGACTATGATATCAGGTGATAGATATTCTATTATTAATTATATATGCATATAATCCATCAAGCATCAAGTCATTCTTGTTTTGGTCTTTATCTCCTATGGTTCAGATAATGGTTGTTGCAGTAGGCAAAACCACATTGAAAGTAATCTGTCACTTATTTTGGATGCAAGTCTGATTAGGCTGTCTTTGGGGCTTTTTCATTTGGTTTGGTTTGGTTTGGTTTGGTTTGGTTTGGTTTGGTTTGGTTTGGTTGGGCTTTACTTTTTTTTTTTTTTTCCTTGCATGCCAATTTTTTTCAGATTATTTCCGTTTCATTTGAAGCACGTATTGCTCCCTGGGGTTAGTCAATAACTTTTACAAATTTCACTTAAAAAGGAATTTTAAAATTATAACTTTGCTGTCTGGTGTATTTAAATGGCAGACTAGTCATGATTGGTGGACCAGATTAAAAAGTGAGAAATGGAATAATTTAAAAACTAAGAATCGTGCACACTTGATAATAAACATCCTCTGAGATTAGTTATCACTTTAGAAATCCCAAGGGGTCTTTAATTTTAAGCAGAAGTCATAAACAATGTCAAGTTATTTTCTGATTTATGTAGTATTTTCCAGTGTTTCAAATATAAATCGATGTCATTTAGTTGTCTTGTTGACCTTTATTATTGATTCGGAATTTACTTGAGATGATTGACTCTTATCTTGCTGTGTTTTATGATATAGAGTGGTCCTAACTTATTTACTTTCAAATATTACAACTGTATCTAATGTGACCAGTAAGAAGATATTAAATCTAAGACAGCTGACATGGGAGCAAAAGTGGGGGACATGCAAGTACATGAACTCACCTATATAAGACTTTTGATGGTATTCACTTCTCAAAAAATCACATCACTGTTTAATATAGAAAGTACTGGATATTGAATGCATCTTCATCTTATAGGCAAATATTTAGGGGATGAAGCCACTGGCCTGGATGACCGAAACATTCTAGCAAGCTACTCTTTCCTTAAATAAGGAAGACTCTGAGGGAAATCTGAGCAAATTAAGACCTGAGAGTTAATTTAACTAAAACAGGGATTAGCTCCCATTAGATTAGAATTGTTGAAGCCACCTCAGGTTACATTTTAATTAGAATTTTTGTTGCAGAATTTCTGCAGAGGATGCTTGATTAAACAACCTACTTTAGCAAATATAAAATTCTTTTTCATCATACTTTGGATCCACTCCTTAAGTAAATAAGGGAGCTTGTATATTGTCCTCTTAATAGATGAGACAAAGATAATTAATAAGCATTTTTTCCTTCTATATAAATCTAGATACAGTAATTTCTAAAGGAAAAAAATCCCCCTGGTTTCAAAGGCCAGAACCCAAGTACCAGAAGCTGTTTAATGCTGCTTTTCCAGTCCACGATGAAGGTATTATTGGATTGCAGCAGGGACTCTGGTGAAGTGTGGCTATGTTATCATTTTATCTGCAGTTGTGCCCAGCAGCACCAGGCTGGTGTAGATAGAATGTCCCTGTGCTGGAAGCACAGGAAGCAAAGGGAAGATCCCTTTGTGTGAAAGGACCACGGAGCCAACCTGTCAGAGTGCGTCCCCTGAGTTAAGGAGGACTTCTCAAGCACACTGAGCACCCTAAAACTGAGCATCCAGCTTTTCCCTTGCTCCTTGGGGCAGAGTGCAGCATCTTCAAGGGATTTGTTTATTCTGAGAGTTTGGCTGCTTATTGGTACATATGCAGGAGGCCAAAAGGTGCAATTTTGGGAAACCAAAGCCCTTGTCCTACCTTTATTATGAATTACCATTATACCTATGGGAATGGTGGCTTTTGAAAACAGCTCTGTATTCATTTAAGTATCCAATTAAGGTATTCCAAATGACCAGAATATCTGGAACTGGCAGTTCAGGTGGGTATTCCTAGCTCATTTCTCTGCTATTCTGTCTAATGTGGAATTCTGCACAGCCAGGTTATTTGAGCAGAAATCTGGCAGTCCAGTAATGCTAAAAGACCGTCATATTTGAGATGTAGGGCACAATTAAATGGCAGAAAGAATCCTCTGCAGCAGTGTACTCATAGATTCAGTTACACAACAAAATTGTCTGAACTTACAGAGTAACAGACAAGATATTATTTTAAATCTTTCCACAGAAACTGTTGGATAGAAGTGTATATCAGCATCTTTTGCTGACATTATGCTAACAAAGATGTATTTTTCCTTGGAATTCTCAAACTGATAGAAATATTGACATAATTTTTATGGTTCATTTCAATAATTGTCCTTTCCAAATTTTTGGTACATTGTTTTGTTTAAGAAGCAAAGCATCTTAATCTCACACAGTGGTTAATGAAATAATATTATATTCATGTGTTTCAGATTCTCCCAGGGTTTGACAGGGATCTTTAATTGTTCATGGTACCTGTGGCTTAGAACAACACAGTCTAGATATAAATGCAAATTTTTATAGCTTGAAGAAATCCTCCTATAAACAACTTTATTTTATCTCAGGAGTGCTACAAAAAATTTCCATAGTTATTCATAGTTTAAGTGTTTAAACCGAATCATGCTGAGAGAATACAAGCCATTGATATTATTTATATTTAATATGGCTATTCATGCTGCCTCTTAATTGGCTTTTATGTGGGTTAGAGATAGTTTACAATAATTAAGCTTTAAGTAGGAGTTCACATAGGACTTCATCATCTCTAAACATCTCTTTCAGCTCTCACATATGGAGAGTGAAGTCATGACTGGGATCTTGAAAAATAAATCATTATTAAAGGTGCATAAGGAATGATTAAATCAGAAAAATGTATCCATTAGAAAATGAGAGGTTGCTTTATATTCCTTAGCATCCCATAGTATTTTTCTAGAAGGTTTTGTTGAAACAGTCTCTTTAGTACCAATGATAAATAAACCTTGCACATGGATAATCCAGTCTGATTTCAAAATATGCTGTTCTTATAAAAAGAATAAAACATAAGAAAAGTTATTTTTCATTTCCAAATTTTAAACATTCTGTTTGAATTCTTGCCACTATAATGCAGGCACACTTTCACAATTTGATTAATATTTTCAGGGGTTTAGCCCATTCAGAAATTACAGATTGAAAAGAATATACTAATCCTTATCTAACTAAGTCCGTTTGGATAAAATTTCCTTTTCTTGGTCAAAGCTTTTTGTTCACTTTTAAAGAGATAATTTTGTGCTTAGGTTTAGGGAAACAAAATAATTTTAGAAACATCATAAGAGTGTTCTGTAAAAAATGGTAAGCCAGGACACAGTTATTTTTTAAGACATGTCCATACTTTATATTAGCCATAATATAAAGATTTTATTTAGTTTTAACTTGTTAGCTTAACTTCAGAGAAGTGAAGGGTTTCAAGCAGGAAAATAAGATACAACAATGAGAAGTATCATGTAAAAGAGAAAGCAAATTTAACATTTTGGAGGATGACAGAATGAAGGTGTTAAAAAACTTGGTCGCATATGAAGGAAAATATTTAGGAAAAGCACATTAGAAAAACAGAATATATGACATAAATGGGTATGTGGGACTTTTTTTTTTAAATTTTTCTGGGTCATATAGGAAAGAGACTGAAACTGCATGAAAGGAGATCTGGGGAGAAAAAGGGATTCTCACGATGTCTTTTAATGTCATTGATGACCCAGATTTCAGATTATGGTGTAGAGGATCTAAAGTTCAGGCCTGACTACAGTGTTCCTCTCAACAAATGTGCTTTAGATTCACGTACAAGGAACATTTTCCTATGGGCATATGTTACTTTTTGCTAAAGATACGTATTACAGACCTGTGCACAGCGTAATGTGGGATGAGTTCACATTCTTCAACCTTCAGAAAACTCTCAGTGAAGCCGTAATGTGCTCTGTAGCAGTCTAAAATTGTATTTGAGCTCTGTTATATGTAATTGCAGTCACTTTGTGTGGTAACCTAAATTAACTTCTGTTTTAGTCCTTCAAATTTTATTTAGAAGTTTCTAACAGTAGAAGGCTGTTGATTTAGAGGACAATTTCTATGAGAGTTCAAAGTACATGGCAAAATTCTGTTGGAATAGGATAATTGCATATATTCTTACAGATGGTTAATTTGTTTCACAGTTAAATATTTGGAACAGAATAATGTGAGTTCTGCTATATCCTATTTGACTTGGAGAAGTTGAGCTATGACACTTTTCTGATAGGCAGGACAGATGTTTAACTTGTATAAAACATGCCAGGCAGTAGAGCTTGAAATATGTGCAAGACCTTGGAAAATAAATGAATATTTCCTCATGTCCAGAGTGTAATTCTTGTATGCCTGCTACAACTGGAGAGGGAAAAGCAAAGATAGTTGTGTGCCCCTTTTCCATGCTGCAAAAGTCATGCGTTTCTGGGAACTAATACTTCAGCTGCAATGTAACACTAGACTTTTAAACACTTTGTGACTGAATCCAGATTGCCCAAGGAATTTTCGTCTGGAATCCCTTCTTTGTCACATAAAAAGGAAAATGTTAAGCGGGTGATCTGAGCTTTATACAGTAGGAGAGATTTCTCTCACAGCATTTGACCTACAATAGGTACACAGGGCCTTTCATCAAATTATCTGTCACAGAAGCTTAATGCTCATTATTATACTTATCTCATTGGTGGCAATATTAATGGAAAAAGGAAGCCGAGGAAACTTATCTGACAAAATTCAGAAGCAGAAAGTTAAGTAGAATTTAAGACACTCCTGTTCCATATTAAATTCTAGACTCTGCTAAAATGTAATGCATTTAGGCTTTGAGAATACTGTTATAACTACACACTAGAGACTAAATTCTTTTGTCCTTGTTCAAGCAAATCCTGCCCCCAGACTGAACTGGGAATTTAGATTGAGTGAAGACTGCAGAATTGAGCCCTTAAGGAATATGGCTTACTGCAATAAAATACTCAAGAGAGTTGGAATAAAAATACTGCTAGCAACATGTAGCAATGGAAAAACATTACTTAGGGAAACATTCAAATAGGATGAAATAATTAGAAACAAGACTTTGATCTAATGCTTATGACAGTGTTTATGTTCAATGTAACCTATTATTTGTATTACCTCCACTCTGTCATATATTTTTTCTATTTGCTAAGTAGTGTTTGTCTATCTCTTACTGCTCATGAAAGAAAATGTTTTGCACTGTCAACATATTTGTTTGTTGTTAATAAAAGATTATAACTAAAAATATAATGATGTGTCAAACAGAACTAACCCTCCAGAGAAGCTAAGCAGATGGAAATAGTGCTGTGAAAACGAATGCATTGTAATTCAAATAATTTGTTTTTTCACAACAAATTATCTGTAAGTCCCACCCACAAAATAGCAATGATAAAACAGAACTAGAGCAAGCTTATGGATTGATTCTTCTATCCTTTACATTGGTATGAAACTATATATCATACGACATCTAGCGAGTTACATCAGATTTGCAATAACATAAATTAGGGTTCAACAAGCAGAAAGTTAGTAAAGCTAAGTGTTTTAAATACATTTTAAGCTTAGTGAAAGGTTTATTATCTTACTGATGAGCTCTATCTAGGTCCAGTTTAAAATCTGCTAGCTCCCAGAGAAACATGGATTATGACTGCTTAGAAAACAAATCCATATTCATTGATGAGATATTTTTGATTCATTTTATGTAACACATATTTTCATATTCACATTTTTGTATAGTTTATTCTCAGGCAGGTATTTAAATAAGGAAATACTTGTTCTCTGTGGCTTTTTTTTTTATATAGCTAAGTGTTTAAGTTGATTTTACAAGAATAACTGCATAATTTTTTTATTATTAATATAAAATGAATTATTTTATATGAAAACTAAGTATATTCCCACAATTGTATTTATTCAGAAAATTAATAAATCATTCATGCTAAGTATAATGCCAGAACTAATATAGAAAAGTTAACTGCAAATTCACTTATACCTTTCTTAACCTAAGAAACCTTCATAAATGAAGGCTACTTACTTTGTGTTATTACTTTTGTGGATTTTTTTGCCTGGAAACCTTTCCAAAGTAATTTAAAATCCATTTCTGTGTAAGGGTTTATAAACACTATAAACATTTATGAACTGGTGTTCATGCAGAATTCTAGTGCATAAGGCTCAGGGAATTATACTGACCACAATTTTTCTTTCAAGAGCTAGTAGACTTCAGTTTTATTTTTTGATATATCTCCATTTCTGCTGAAATTTTGCAGTCTCGCAAAGCCACATATAAATTGTTTTTGAAACCAATTTTGTTTCTCTTTCTTTGGAAATATTTATCTCCCTCTTTCCATTCCCTGCTCCTCTCCTCTTTCTTTCAATGACTTTTAGTGAAATCCCTGCCCAGGGCATTGGGGTTAGAATCTTGGAGGTCTCTCCATACTCAAACTATTCTATGATTCTGTGATTCTATGACATTCTTAAAAAGCATTCTGATACTTTCCTCATGAATTTCAGGCATATGTAGCTACAAGACTTATCAGGGGAAACTTCAGTGCTTATGACATTACCGTGGGGTGAAGCTTGTCTAAAAGCAATCCTCATGTGAGACCCTGCATCTGCCCTCTACAGAGATTATTCCAATTTGCAGAGGAGAGAAACAAGGGGAAATAAAGAAAGGAGAAGGACTGTTAGCATCTTTACCTTTCTACAGCATCATAGGGCTGAGAGGGCAAAGAGTGAAAGTAACCCAAGTATGAGCTGCTGATTGGCCTTAGAGATGGGGAGAGTCACAGAAAGAGAGCTCGGGCTCCCTAGATAATGCTTATGGCTTACAGTAACATTCTATTTGTGGGAAAAAAAAATGAAAGAAGATGCCATAAATAGTTGAAAAATAAGCCTCTTAGGGAAGGTAGAATGTAATGGCTGGTGTGGAACTGTCCTGAGTTTCCAGACAGGACTTGGAAATACTGAATTGATCTAAACTAGTCTGGAAGTTTTGGAGGGTTTTTGGTTTTTTGTCTAGGTTTTGTTTTTAAAAATTTATAATGCTGGAGGATAAAAATCTTGAAGTAAAAATTTCTATCCACTTTTTAAATCTACTCTGCTGAATAAATGAAATTTAGATTAAATGTCATAGAGTGGGGTGGTTCTGCTCTTGTACTTGTGCCATTCAGATTTCCCCATGTGTGACATTCTGAAGAATTTTTACTTAATATGGCTTTTCTGATTGGGAATGGATCCAATCCTTGGTGAGAGAATCAGGGTCTTACTTGAGAAAGGATCTTTTCCTATTGCCAGTCTACAGGAAAAGACTTTTGAAAAATTCAGGTTCTCCAGAGACCTACTAGGATGAAAGGCAAAGTCTACAAATAAGGACCATAACATTAAATGACCTCTATCTTGTTCCAATATGCCATCAGTATGGAAGCAAAATAAGATTAAATCTTTGTTTACTGGCAAGTAAAATTAGATGTGGATAAGAGCTTTTCTGATAGACTAGAGATAATTTTTCTTTCTCTATCAACATGACAAAGAGAACTAACATTTTTTAAATTAAATATTCCGGGTAGAGAGTCATAGCTGCTAATTTATCATTTTGGTAGACTGCAAGAACATTATTTATTTTAATATTTTATAGTAAATCTTACTAAAAAATCAAAGTACACATTTTACTAGCAAAACCAAGTAACTTTGAGTATTTCCTCTGCTTTGCAACTATTGACATGCAAGAATAAATACACTTACTTGGTTGTTCAATCAAAAAAAAAAAAAAGAAAATTACACACAAGTTTTTAAAGGCTTGAATCACCTTCACCAAGCAAGCAACTGCTGCTCTTTAAGGCAGTTCCCAGGCATTTGCAATTTCCCCTCTTTCAGATGTTACTGCTGTAGTAGTAGAGTCAGCAGAATGGAGTGCATGTTTCAGCTGTTCAAGTTTAGTTCAGCAAATTAGCTTCCTTTTTTGACAAGGAGACTCAGGCCAAGAGTCTGAGCTAAGAATGGGAGTTGCTTCAGGGTTAGCATATGTTACATTCTTCCATAAGATGATAGTTTGTTACAAAGATTCAGCAGTGTCTTAAACTACTGCAAAAATTACCAGTCTCTTCTGTCAAAGATCTTCCATATCAGTGTTTCCATTGAAATTAGCTTTATCAGTTTAGGTTAACTTACTTTATTAGAGAGAGCTGAACTAGTATGAGTCAAGAATGCCCTTCCTCTTTTTTCAGGTTAGCACAGCTCTTTTGTGCTTCAGGTGTGGTCTGCTGCAAAGAAATCTGTAACTTTCTAAAAGAGTAATCTAAGAGCTCCTGCCTCCCCTGATGATGATGCTGCCCAAGTTTCCTTTACCCATATGTCCTCTCTCCTGGAAATGTGATTATCTTACTATGCTTCAGATGACAAATTAGCAGCAAGAGTGTAAAATATAATTTTATGAAGCACTAGAAACTTTTTGAATCATTGTTATCAATGCCTCATCACTACTTTGCATTTCAGTATTGTAAGAACGTAATTTCAGATTGATTTTAGAAGTATGCAAACAGTATTTTTCATTTATGTGTATGCTTTCTTTCAGAATTTGGGTACATATTAATGTAGTGGCCATTTAATTCAAACATGTACAGTTGTTTAGCATTGCAATAAAATGGAGGAAATTAAAGCAACCCCAACATGATCTATTCAGGACTTAAAAATGTATGGCAGTACTTTCAGTACAGTGTAGCTGAGAGACTGAACCAGCAATAAATGCACAATACAAAAAGCTCATAATGTGATCCATGTGGTGTGATTATGATGGGTCTGGAAATTCTGCCTAATTGTTTGTGCAGGCAGCTAGAGCTAAAAGGAAAGCTTGCTGGTAGTAGTGATACAGGTCACTATTGGAAATTTATTAGAATTTTTCCTGCCCAGACTGTTCAGGTTTAATCATGACTTGAAAACAGCTGCTCATTACAGAGTAATCTGCATTGAAGTGTATTTATTTATTTTTATTCTAAAATAATTTCACTAACATATTATTTTTAATTTATATCTATTCTAAAAGAAATTATTTGGTAATAAAGTTGAAAATCCATACTTGAAGTCTCATATGTGTATTTTCAAGAACAAAAGAAGTTGAGAGGAAGAAGGTATTCAAAATTCTTCTGCCTGTACTGGAATAAATGAATTCAGGTAGTGTTTCTGGGCATTCCTTACTACAGTAGATGCCCATGTCATAAGTGGTTAGTGAAGCTATTTTTCCGTAAGAGAATAATGACACCGAATAATTTTATATATGCTGAAAATATTTTAATATATTTATTTTGTTGAAATTTTTAGCATAAATTCATAATTTTTCCTTGTATCTGTACCTACCTCAGGTTATCAAATGCAAGTCTTTGAAACAAGCTCATTTTTTTACAAATTTAAAAGAATATTTGGTAATCATTGGGTTCCCAGTTGATTTTAGTGGGAAAAAAAAGGATTGGGAGATATTCAGTAAACTTTCTTGATGTGTAACTGTATATGACCCTTAAGGAAAACTGAAAATTTAATCCATTCATTTATTATAGAATCATAAGTTACAGGAAGTTCTGAGTCACTTTTAGCTTTAAATCTGATCATCCATAACTAAGCTTTACATATAAGAGAACTTCTAATCTAGTTGATATTGCCATATAACCACCCCTCCCCAAGACATGATTTATACAGTTTGTGGTGATTGGGAGGTTGTATCTACAACCTCCACTCTCCCCTGAGTTACCCTTAAGCCAAGGACTTCGCAATAATTTGCCATTAAGTCTGTGAAGCCTTGAAAGGCTGCTTTTGTTACTTGTTTATGTGTTCTAAAGGCAATATCAATTTGGTATTGCAAGCACGGGCTGCCTGTATTAGGACCATTAACTTGCTATTTGTGTGGCAACAAGTATTGGGAATGCACTTTAATATCTTGGCTTGTGACTTGCAGCCAAATAGCAGGTGCAATAGTCATCTCAGGCTCTTCCCTCTTTACACTGAAATAAGCTCCTTGAATTCACTGTAATTTCCTTCTCAGCTTGATCTTTTAGTCTCCATTTGCAGACTGCCAGTTCTGTGGCTGTGCTGCAAGTTACTAAATGTGTTTTAGCAGATTAAGAAATTTGTCCTGCTTGACTCTGAACACAGTTTTTTCATAATGTGAATTTTAAGCTTTGGTACCAATCCAAAGGGCAAAATCTCTTTTATCCAACATTAAAAAGATATTTTCATGATGCTGAAACTTGATGATACTTTCTGGTTTACAATGTTATTGGTCTTTAATTATATTTCCCAATGTATTGTTTAACACCAACACATTTTCTTTGTCCTATTTTTCAAACCCTTTCTGGAAGAAGATCCTTATCTCTGAATTCTCTACTCCCCTGCATTTGGTATTTGAAGGGATAGAGAGATGGTGTAGAGTTCTATCTCGACCTCAGAAAGCAAGGGTGGATAATAAGTAGCTTAACAAAGTAGTTTAAACAAGGTAGGATACAAAGAGGAATACAGACAGCAATAAAGTCTTACACCAGTTCAGATACTGGGCACTCTGCATGTATGCATCATCTGGCAGACCACTGATGCATCTGCCAGCTGCATGCTGCACAGATCCTGTTTATGGTGGATTGTCTTCCATTTTGACCATTTGAGTTTTTATATACAGTTTTCTTAAAGAAACCAAGTCTATTCAGCAGCGGTCCTGCCAAACAGAATGGATGTTTGCATCTAAGGAACTTCTTGCTTCACACCTTAGATAGAGGCAAGGCTGCACATCATGTACTTGTGGGTAATGAGTGGGTGGGAACTGCCTGCAGGCTCCTCAGCTACAACCAACTGGCTGAGTTGGTCCTGTGGCCAAGAATTTGTGCAGCACCACACAGCCTGATGCCACACTGAACAGGAGGCCCAGCCAGCACTGGTCTGCTTGTGCTCAGGTCAGCTGCACTGTGGATCCCCAACTCCTTGAGGCACAACAGCCCCTGGTCAGAGCCACCTTGTTGCACCCTTTGATCCAACTTTGCTGCTCCCAAACATATTCCAAGTTTCCATTAGGAAGCTGTCCAGCTAATAGAGGGTTTCCTGACAGGCTGGGATGTTACCTCTGTGGTACCACCCATCAGAAGCGGGCATGGGGTGCACCAGCAGCTCTCCTGCAGCTGCTTGTTCTGTGTGCAGGTTTCTGGAGCCTGGAGTACGAGCCCCAGGACAGAAAGCATGGACTGTTCAAGGCCACCAGCTCCTCAATACAATGTCTTCTGCAAGGCTCCCAATACAGCTACAGAGAAGGCATCTCTTCTGTAGCATTTCCTCCCACACTGTACTCTCTCTGGTAACCAGATTTGTACTTAGAATATGAGGACTGAAGTAATCCAGTAAGGAAAATATGTCTTTATAAGGGAACAATTACTGAAATGTCCCCAAGCATATAAAGAAAGAAACAGCAGGGTTATCTGACAAAACAGAATTCAGTAGAGCCTGTAAAATATTGCTGCGAAATGTTTTTCTGTTGGAAAATCTTACTTCAATGAAATAAATACAGGAACAGTTGCAGGAATGTGGGAATGTGTCAACTGCAGTGACATTATTCCTATGATAGGGAAAAAAGAAAAATGGTAAATTTGAAGCAGCCTGTTTCTATTTGTTTTGCTTGAAGTATATAGATTTCTCAGGGTTAAGAACACTTTCAAAATATTCCTTTGAATATCTAAAAGTGAATCTGTAGTATTGTCAAAATTGAAGGGTAACTGTATATAAATTGCTCTCAAATTGCCATTTTAAAGTGATTTCAATTTTTTCTTTTATGCTCTATTTTCTTTAAGGGCAATTGAGCAGGCAGAGGTGCTGGCTAGACATGGAACTCTGTTAAGTGATGAACACCCTCAGAAGTCAATGCTTTTGGTTAAGATCTTATGCCTTAGCCAAGACTTGCCATATTTCCTCCAGACATGTAAATTATGCCAAAAGTCTTAGAAGAGAGGCCTCAGAAGAGCCATTCAAAACATGATATTAAAAAACAGATTTTATGTATGGAAAATAAATTGTAAAAGGTGTGTGACCCAGCAGGAAATAAAAAGAGAAAAAAATAGATAAGCCCAAGTCTTGATGTGCAAACTGAAAACTAGTAGAAATTTGCTGACATATACCAAATTAAGTAAGAATCTCAAGAAGCTGGGAAATTATTAACCTTAATAAGGAGCACTAATATTAGTGGATTGTTTGCTTCATAGGATAAGTGCATGGATGTTTTAGTCATGTGATTTATATACAGAGAACCTGTAAATCCCAAATTGCAGTCATGAAAGTTGAGCAAAATTTTTCATACACTTAAGGAGAAAACTAAAGAAAATATCTGTAAAAGACACGTTTTTTATTATCATCTGAAATAAAGACCTTCTTAAATTAGGCAAAGGACTGCTTGAGAGAAAAGTTGCTTTGAAGGAATGCAACAAAGCTGTTAAGATGAATTGAGTTTTACAGATGTGGAATACTGATGGAAACTTAAACCTATACTTCAGCTTTCTATATGCCAAGGAAGGCACTCAGAAAGTCAAGAGTGTGGATATTTTCAGCAGGATGACAGACCTGATACACCAGCACAATGTTAAAAAGAATGCAGTCCCTAGCCACAATCTGTAGAGATTGTTAACACCAATAGTCTTAGCACTGTTGAAGTAGTTTTTTAAATCCCTTAGGGAATTGAAGCACGTATTTGAGGATTTCTGCAAAAGAAGGCTATTTTTTTTTTCATTAGTCAACAAGAAAACTGTAGTGGATTATTAAAATACGAAAATGACATTTTGATGGGAGTTCAGAGAAAAGTGTCAATGAGCAGGAGGCCAGACAAAATGGAAAAAGGATAAAAAAAGGAAACTGTAAATGTGATCAGGCATCCCCGAGAGACTCTTTGCACTTGCATCCTAATAAAACTATTTTATCTAAAAGCTGCTGTTATTATCATGCAAAGGAAAGGATTAGTGTACACCTGATCAATGACCCTTTCAAGTATTTATTTTCATTTATTTTCTTTTAGCCATTTTAATTTGTCTATGGATTTGTGAAACCCAAAAGGAGCCTTTTGTATGCTTTCTCATTCTGTGATATCATTCAATAGGACCTTAAATAGAAATCATTCTGAGGACAACTCTGAGAGGTATGTCAAGCAAATAATAGTAATGTGGCAAATCTGCTTGAAGAAGAGCTGACCTTTCCCTCTTCACTCCGTCAGCTACAGTCTTTGCACTAATGTTCAATATTAATTAAAGACTGGAGTTATACATAGCTGTAAAAAGCTTCTAATAAATATTTCTGGATCAAATATTGATGCTGCATATGTTAGTACAAAAAACAGAGAGGGAAAATGAAACTTTAAAACTCTGTCTGCACTTCTGCAGTACAAGCAGCATGGGAAAAATTACTCATCAGCTTTCTAACATCCCAGTAAGTAGCCTCAACATGAGGTATCAAGGGCTTTGGAAGAAATGTAGTCATAAAGAATTCTCAATGGAGAGTCCAAGTAATGTTCCACACCACTTAGAGCCTTGAAAAAGCCTGCATAGCATGGATGAGTTTTCCGGATTGCTGAAGGTCTGTTGTCAAGTGAGAAGCAGACTGGACTGGTTAAAAGGTATAAATGTGTCTTCAAATTTTGCTAGCTCTTATTTCCTTATGCACCTTCAGTTCCAATCTAGCTAGTGGAGAGCCTTCCTCACATGTATTTGGATTTAACATGCATCCAGTATTACATTTGTGGTAACTATTCACAGAATGTCTCTGTGGCCTTGCATTGCAAGACCCAATGTCAGACATTGCCTTTCCTATAAATGCCATTATTAGAACGGGTCATAAATGTTTAGTTACAGATTCTATTTATAATGTTATGCATATAATATATAATTGTATACAAAGTTTCATTTGCAATTTATGGCTTTTTTTTTCTTTTTCTCAGCACAAATGAAAAATAGTAACACCTTCCTTCTTCATTTCATATTCACTTTCCCTTCTTCACTCCAGATCAAGACATGGATTTCTTTAGCAAAGTGAAGACAAAAATACGTAGAAAGATGAAGGACATTCGGTCCTTGCTTTTTTTTTAAATTTAAATTAAACATAAAAATTCATAAGCTATCTAAAAGTATTATGATTTTTTAAGAATCACTTTTCAGAATGCCATTTCTCCACAGCAGACTTTTAGCTCTTATTGTTTGTAACAAAGTGATTTTTACTGAACTCCACCATGATTTTTATATTCGGACCCACTCAGTTTGTAAGTTATATATGTTTCTTACCTCTGAAAAATCGATGTAAACACATCAGCTCTGGCAGGTTGTTATCAATGTTTCACAGAACATAAAATGAACCTAAAAGATAACCTTCCAAAACTCAGAGGAAAAGACATACTTTCAAATTTGCCTGTCAGTCTATCTCAAAGGAGACAAAGCCAGGAAAACTGTCTTAAATGTGATGGTCTCCTATGATCTGTTTCTAAAATTGTGTTTCCCATTGGATAGATCTTTTATCAGAACAAAAGAAAGCTTTATGCTCTCTTGCCTGACAGTGAAGCACATACTTTATACAACTTGCTGCAAGGGTTATCTCATTTAAGCTATTCTGTGATCAGCAACCTGTTTCTCCCACGGGGCTCTTCAAATGTGGCTAGTATCCAAACATAAGAGGGGAAAATAAAGCATTTGAAGCCACTTTTTTGACACTTTCCTGCATTACTTCCATCTCTCTTATCTATCTTGTATGTGAGGATCATAATTTCAAAATCACAGACTCTAGAAGAGGCCAGTCTGTGGTTCAGCACATTCATGTCTGTAGTACATTTGGTACATAGATATCTTCTCTGTGCATCCCAGGTGAAGAAAGTAAAAGATGTTTTGGTATTATTCAGAATATTGGATACCAAAAAGTAGTCAAGCTGTAAAAAATCCTTCAAAATGTGTAGGAAATAGGTCCCTGTTCTGTCTCCTACGAAGCTTCCTTTGTATAATACTGAATAATAAGAAAGTTGTTTGTAATTTTAACCTATAAGAAGACAGCTGGAAATTAATTTAAAAAAAAACAAACCCAAAAACCAAAATCATGATTTTCCTTTGTTCTTAGGCCACTTTTGGAGGAATAGGTCTAGTTTATTTAATCTGGAGATGGAGGTACAAGAAAAGGGGTAGAAGGGTTTGTTGTACTTCTTGGTGAGAATAATAGGGAGAGGGTTATGCCACATTTATTTCTGTAACATTAGTGATACAGAAAGCACAGCCCTCTGATCATTCTGAAGAGTCTGACCCATAGGTGTTGCATTGTAACTTCATATAACTATTAGCAATCACAAGTTTTAGCAATCACAAGTTTTCTTGGCTGCACTGAAATACAAAATGATATCCACCAACAATATGCAACAGAATTCAGATAATTTCTTCTGAAAGGGATGATACTTTATTGATTTCAACCTGTTTTCAGTCACAGTGTCAGTTACAGATATTTTCCCTTCTATATGTCCCTGACTTTATGGCATCTAGCCATCTGTGCATAGCATCAGGAAAATTTGGAGAATCTACAAACACTCCTTTGCATTCAAAGAGAATCTCTTCCAAGACTTTGGAGGGGGAGCTGAAGCAGAGACTATTCTGAGGAGGAATATAGTGAAGAATGATGTGGGAAATCAATGCTTGGGAGCCAAGCTGAGTTGAATGTGTTTAGTTAATGTGCCCTCATGGAACTGAATCTGAAACTAATGTTGACAGAAACAAGCTTTAACCAATGATGATCAGTCCTGAATAATGGCTGCCTAATGAGAAGAAGTCTGTGGAGTCCCAAATAATATGAGATAATTTACAATGTTCTGGAAGCATGAGAGAGTCTGAAATGAGTGAGAAGTACCCATGTGTTAACATTAGCTTGGGGCTTTCATTCCAGCTGACCTGCCTTTAGTGCTTTAAAGCCACCTGTGCTATGCATTACAGGTATGCATTGTAGGATCTTTTGGATGTGTTTGATATTCACTGCACTTTTCACAGTCTAGACAGAGGGTATGGGAAGCTTTGTAGTGTTCCAGTTGATGCACTGGATAAATATCTCCACAGTTCTTGTTATTGTGAGTATGAAATGCTTCTTTACTATTAAAAAAGGACAAAAATAACTGAAAATAAGCCTAACTCAAGGGAATGCGAGAATTTTTCCAAAATAAAGCTATTTTATTTGCATCATTTTTTAAAGTACATAAATACATTAATCTCTCCTCTCCCTCTCCCTCTTCCTCTCCTGAAGTATCTTCAGTTTTCTGCTAATTTTGTTTTTTATTGATGCAGCACAAAGTTATCAGATTTAAGTACCCATTAACTACTAAAATTTGAAACCAGCTATGGCACGAAGTAAAATAAAGTATCAGTCTCAATTTTCTTCACGGTGCTTCTGGCCTTCCCATGTGAGCTGTTAGTATGATGAATAAACATGCACTGAATTGGTTCATTAGGGTGGAACTATAGATCTCTTCTGATGTTTCTTTTATTCTTTGCAAAAGAGGCTTCATTGTTTCTATATATTTGGTTGTTACAGCTGTGATGTTGCCAAGCAAAACAAAGTGCCATACAATAAAATGCTTTTGCATATATAAAATGCAAAAATAGGAAGCAGAAAAGATAAATGTGATGCAAATTGAATGGTTTATCTTACTGATTGCCAGGCATATTAATGTGGAGGAAAATTCTCCCAGAAACTGTGGAGTTACAATGATTTGTTGGAAATATGTACTCATCAAAACCACAACTTAATATTTAAAGATTAAGTGGAGCTACGGTTTAATAATTGTTCTACCCTGGAATCAGATCTGGAGTATTACTACTCTGTTATATCTATCACTCCCGACATGATTCTGTCTAAAACATTTTAGACACTTAAGCAATTTTGAGAACAAATAAAATACCTTTTTTTTGTTTGTTTGTTTTGACAACAAAAAAAAAACCTAATAGTTGGTCTAGTACCTTATATTGGTTTGTCCATTTCACCACTATTTTTATAACCTTTACAAACTTTTCCAAGAACTGACATAATGTGTCTGTGATTTTGGCTCATTAGTGATTGTAGTTGAGTGTTGGAAACAAGAACAATGTGGAATCTAGTATTTCTGCATATGTTAGTATCTATAGTTTCAGTTCTTAACAAATGGCACATTCAGTCTTTGATGCTATTCATCTATGGTCAAGTGACACAGCTTGATTATAGTGTTTCAACAGGAGGTTTATTTAGAAGTAGTTGGACACTGTAAAAAACAAAAGCATTTAAAAACTACAGATTACAGTTTAGTAGACAGTAAGCAAAAATGAACGTCACTAATAGCAACACAGAGGAAGACAATTTCCAAAAAGTTCTTAAGTACAATCATACAAAGTAAACTTAGTTTACAGCTAACAAAGTAATTTGCTATTACCTACAAGTTAAAAATCCTGAGAATCAGACTGCAAAAGCTAAAATACTACTGCTATGGCTACTTAATCAGTGCACAGCTTGTGTTCCAATTAAGCATGACATTACTGTGTAAAACTTTAAGATCATAAATAATAACATCCCAAGAGTGTCTAATAAGCACTCTAATAACAATTGAAATAATTTCCTAACTTCTGCACATTCTTGATAAAATTCTTTCTTCCATGCCTTAGACTTATTTCTGTTTTCCTGGCTTTTTAAATTTACTTTGAACACAAGGTAATTCTTGAAACACAGGTAAAGCAATACACTAGGGAACAGAGAATAATCTAATACTTCTTTTCAACTTGCTTTACAAAGTTGCAGTCAAAATGGAATTTATTCCTGTGCCAGAAAATCAAACATTACGTATGTGTCACTTAAGTCTCAGTTATCCTGACAAGAGTTACATGGTACGTAAGTCTTACTCAGGGCTCATTTTCACTTTTAGTCTGCAGCCTGGGAAAAATTGTTTTCACTTTGCAGATTCCATGTCATCTCATTATCTTCAAGCAAAACAGCTAGCAGCAAGCAAAGGTCTTTATCTCCGTGCAAATGGGAGGGAATGCACTGTGAAGAGAGATGTTGGCTGCAATTTTGTTACGTAATACAGAAACACTGCCCGTGGACAGGGTGACATTTTCCCTGGGAGTAGACAGAGGCAGTATGGTCCTGCATTGGGACCCACAACATTGGGGAGTCTTTGGTTTGAGTGGCAGCTAGGAAGAAACCTTACACTTTGTTTCATATAATCTGTGGCAGCTTCCTGTGCTTGTTGTGGGATTGAGCCAGAGGGAGAAGAGATGATGGGCAGGGGCAGGAAGCTTAGTCTTAGGACAGACCAATAGAAACATGAAACAGTTTTCCCACTAATCCCAGCAATGCGTAACAATCAGTGTGTCGTTTTGAACTCGTGTACATAATAGAGGGTTAAGTACTGTGTGCTTGTATTCTGTCCTGTCCTTGCCATATTTGTTTTAGGTTTAATATGGTGTTGTGTTTTAGGAATGGTATTTGCCAATTCAGTAGTCCCACTAAAAATCCACGTCACCACTCGCTTCACTTCCCCCTTCAGCTGCAAGCACAAAAGGCAAAGATCACATCTTGAGATAAGAACAATTTACCTGAAACAGCAATGAGATAAGACAAGGAACAGTGACAGCAACAATTTCAATTTAAAAAGTCCACAAAAGAGAGAGTACAGAGGCTGACCTGATTGCAGCCACACCACCCAATCCTCTTCCTCTGCTCAGGACCATTGATACCCCATCGCTCTATCCCCCACACTTGCTCCACTGGACAGGAACATCCTTCTTCTCAGAAGAGAGAGAGAGTCCATTTCCCCCACGCAGCAATGAGGTCAGATGGTATTGCATAACATTAGTAAAATAATGCCCATACAACTACAGGCTCCACCCCCTACAGGGGAGAAAATAACCCTGTCCTTGGACAAAACCAGGATGTATTTAATGAATATTCCTTCGGCCAGGTAGAGGGACTTTTACTGTCTGTTTCTAATAACACAATCTTGGCACTGGCCATAGCCAATTTCTTAAAAAATTATCCTACACGGGCCAGGACATGTGGCATGATATTTTCACTTACTTCCAGGCATAGTGAAACACCTTTAACTCTTTATTAATGTTAACAAGCTTTCAGAAAAATTGCAAGAGGTCTCCTTTTAAGATTTCCTGTCCTATATTGTTATGCTGCTGTTTCTTTTACACAAATTAATTGGAAGAGAAAACACGAGTAAAATTTCAAGGAAAAAAATATTTTAGCTTATTTCTAACCCCTTAGAATTTGTTTGAAATTCAGAAAATGCTTCTTGAGGTATACTAAAACCACTATTGAATTGTAATGTTTTTTGCCAGGTATACAGAACTCATTCATGTCAGCAGAAAGGCCATGGCTATTTCAAGTTAGTTAATAAGAAACCAACAAGAGGAAAAAATTCCCTCTGCACCTTTCTGTCTGTAACACTTTTGTAAACTACAGGTAACCACTTTTTTCTTGCAGACATAGGAGAATAGAAGTGTTTATAAGGAAAAAAATCCCAATAAACGAGAGCAAAAATCACCACAAAAATATGGTAATCTTATGTCAGATAAAATAAATGGGAGCATCACTGATCCAAAGCATTAATAAGTACAAGTGAGCACTGATAAGACCCCATCCTTTCAAAGAAGGAGGAGACTTTTTTGTTTTTGCTTTCATGCTGGTTGTGCTGGAGGAGAAATAAGGACAGGGAATCCAAAGAGTTTCATCTTAGTTACTGCTGTCTAATTCTGGAGCATATATGATTTCAAGACTGTCTTACTGGTAGCTTAAGTAGCCATAACTGTGTCAGATTTGTTCTTTCTTCTTGAAAAGAGCCTGTCTTCTAAAAGGCAGAAAAGGAACTTATTCTGCCTTAAATAATGTCTGCCTTGTACATAGTCAGAATAAAGGAAAAGAGAAAGGCTGTAATATTTCCTGCCCTGCAATATCATCCTGTGTCTGCCTGAAGAGATAAAGCACTAGGAAGGCTCTCTTGCACAGCAGCATCCACAATTATACATGCACCTTTTTGGGAAAAGACTTGCCAAAGTACAGATGAACATCCAGATATCCTGCTAGGCACATTATTCCTGGTACAGGCCAGGATGCCATTGGCCTTCTTGGTCACCTGGGCACAGATGGCTCATGTTCAGCCAGCTGTTGACCAGCACCCCAAGTCCTTCTCTGCTGGGCAGCTTTCCAGCCACTCTGCCCCCAGCCTGTAGTGCTGAAGGGAGTTGTGACCCAAATGCAGGACCCTGCACTTGGCCTTATTGAACCTCATACAATTGGCCTTGGCCCGTTATCCAGCCTGTCCAGGTCCCTCTGCAGAGCCTTTCTGCCCTCCAGCAGATCAACACTCACACCCAACTTGGTGTCATCTATGAATTTACTAAGGGTGGACTCGATCCCCTCTTCCAGATCATCGATATAAATATCAGCCAACTAGCACCACTCAATAAGCTCAGCGTTAATAGGGATATACACACAAAAAGTGAGGTAATGTATCCCTTTATTTTAATACTACTCAAATTACTATAGCTTGCTGCTCTGCAGGGGTTTTTTTGGATATTTTTAACCTGGTCTGAGAATTATCTGCTGTCGAATCAGGTAGCCACTGATGATTTTGTTTCCTTTTCTTTGTGATAATTGTGCTATTTTAAATAAATAGAGCCATTAGGTAGTAGAATATATGAAACTTCTGTGTTCATACAATTGGACTGTCTCAATTTTGCTTTTAGAAAAGTAGAATATGGATCTTGAAAAGCACTTCAAAAGTACAAACTGAGATGTCATTTTGCCAAGAAAGGTTGGATCAGATGATCCAACACAAATTTTTCCCCTCACAAATTTTTACTTTATGATTCTATCCTGCAATCTATCACAGGAACACTGACCTTAATTGTTTATTTGTAAACAATGTTTAATTTTACTCATAAATGTTAATTGACTAATCTGTTGGGCTAAAAGTCTACCAGTTATTTCAAACACAATGTCTTTCACACTCTTCTCTCCATAATTCTCTGATTTGGCTTACATTTCAAGGAAAAATTTTATCCAGACTATGGTTTGTTTTCCCTTCAGGAAAAAATTTATAATACATGTTCATTGGCAAATTACACACTGCCAACATAATTTTCTGTGGAATCTGTCCATTAGCTCAAAAGGAAGAATTAGGATTGTCCTCCTGCTTGGCAAAAGAAATTAATTAGGATCAGAAACTGTGTTGTCTCAATTTTTACAGAACTTCCACAATTATAGCATAATAAAATCACACACACACAAAAGTAAAAACACAACTCATGCAATTTTCATCTCAAACCCATTGTTTTGCTCAGCATGTATGTATTCCATTCCTTCATTAGCTTGTGTACAATATCTGGATATGTTGATCAAAAAGGACAGCAAGCAGAGTGCTGATGATGTAGTCCCCTTCGGACTTCCCACAGAGTGAACATTCAATCTCAATACATGCAGATCCCCAAAAGAGTAATGAACTGGTAGTGATGTCCACTGTTATCACCCAAAGGTGAAGATTCTTTATTTCAGCCACCAGAAGTAGCAAACTGCTGCCCTCTTAAGCAAGGAGGATGCAGGGAATAAGTCATGAGTCAGCTGAGCATCCTCATTTGGTAACCTGCAACAAACACTGTCCTTTGCTTCAGGCTGTGCATATCCCCAGCTCTGCACATTCCCGCAGTTCCCATAGTGATGAGCAGAAACTAGCACCTCTGCTAAGGAGAAGACACCTCTGTTTCTAAAAGACTGTGGTGCTCATAATTTAGCTATATTTAAATTAGATAGGCAGTAAAATATTCATGGGGATTTCTCTCAAAAAATAAAGTTATGCATTTAGAAAGAAAATGTTTCCTGGAATGTCAGTTATAAAGGGGAATGACAATTGCAAACATTACAGAAGGAACAAAAAAAAATTATTGAAGAAATAAAATACATTCTGACAGAGAGCTGAAATACAGTATCTGACAGATTTAAGCATAGGGTTAAAGAGTACAGTAAAATGGGCTGCAATGTCATCAACTTTGACCCACTGAAAGCAATTAATGTGATACCAGTGTCAGCTGGGTTTATGACAAAATTTAACCTGTCTGACCCAGAGAGATGGAAATAATGACCAGAATTTCTGAGGTCATAGAATAAATCAAGTTCTTAGTACTCTGTGAGGGACTGTGAAGGTTCAATTCATATCAAAGTTGGAGGAAACTGAGGTTATTCAGGGCCAGGCACTCAAAGATACTTAAGGGCTTAACTTTCCTTCCCCTTCAGCCTCCAGTAATGCTCATGCTTTTCTGTATCTGATCATCAAAATCACATGAGACACCATATTCTTTAGTATTAGTGAGATGTTATTAACAAGCAGGAAGCAACAGCTTGGCTACTGTTGAATAGGTAATGAGAGAACTGTACTTGATTGTTGTTTCATGCATTCATCAAAAAATGAACTGTGAAAAATGACCTCTTGGCCAATGCACCATTAAAAAGTCTTATATTTTTGACTAGGCAGATTTTGTTACAGATACAGCCACAATAATGACTAAACTATATTAAATTCCTATTCTGAAAATAATTTATTTTGAGTTTATAATTTGAAATAACTGAATATGGACATTTTTAAAATAATGTGTTCATACAGGGATGGTATTTTCTGTTCTACCATTGCAGAGCAGTGTCTTTCCTTTTCTTTCTCTGTCCATCAAGGAGGTCTGTCAAAGAGGAAAGCTGAAAAAAAACTCTGATCTAGGGAAACCACTGTGTGCTTTGCACCAAATGCACAATTAGTGGCACTGTGGAGAATCTGTTTCTCTTATTTAAGAAACAGAATGCGATTCATAAGTTCTTCAGCTGAACTTTGGTTTGACACTTTGCTCAAATGTCTCACTCACTTACAAGAGTTTTCTGAATATTTTCTGCTTCCAGATTTTTCAATGATAATTTCAAGTCATTTTGTTTCCTTGCTTTTTTGTTTCACTCTCTTTAAAAAGAGTAAAAATAGATTTCACAAGGAAGCTTGTGGAGATGATAACGTATTTGCAGTTTATTTTAAGACCTTTGGAAATAGAATTTGTTTTTCACACTAATTATATTCTTTCTCTCTATGTACTTTCTACTTGAAATATTCACCCACTCCCATACTTTTGCTGGAAAAATCCTTATATTTCCAAGGATATTTCTGAGTCCAAAATTTAAAGTTAATTCCTCAAACCTGGTGGTTTGGTTGTTTCCAGTATATTTAATCATCTGGTAAAAACATTGTGCCTGTGGACAACCTTAGCAAGCAAACTTGACAAAACTCTAACATCCTCATATTTAACTACACACACAAATCAGGTGAAGAGAAAGTAAATGAGCAAGACTAGTTTAATTAGTTTTCTTGTGAAATCAGATCGCTGCTGCACATCTGAGATTTCAAGTGTTAAAATAACACCTTGGATTGAGGACAGTCAGATGTTGCCAAATTAACTCAAATGCACTGTTTAGCTGAGCTTGAGAATAAAACCAAACTGAACCAAAAATAATCTGAAATGTGTTTACATTCACGCATGTGCAATATTTTTGGGCGATGAAAGAGAAATAAACATTTTTTACATTTCTGTGCTAATCTTTGAATCAAGCAGGGTAATCAGGTTTTCTCTAGGCTTCCAAGTCAAAGTTTCTCCCAACAATTAACTGAGCTTTGACATACAAACCACTTCTTTGTGGATGTCTGAAAATAGACATGCATGCCACAGCTCTTTTGTTTTAAAAAAGATCTTTTTAATTGTTACTTTTAGCACTAGAAGCATGTTCACCAGTACTCCTCAGTCCAGGTAAGAATTTTGCAAAGCATCCATAATGCCACCATAAAACATTTTCTTTTATTCATTCTTTACCTAGACAACTAGTTCACCTTTTCCATAACTAGTCCTATAGCTTGAAAAAATAGAGTCAGACAGCAGGCAGTTATGTTTCTCAATATGTACTTTCTTTTCTGGTGAAAGACAGAAGAATCTGTCAGTGAGAGACAGTGAGAGACCCCTTCCAGCCATCTGTCACAGCCAGTGAGAGACCCCTTCCATTGCATCTAATGTTTCTGGGAGGTGACATTTGAACACTCCCACCACCTCATTAAAACTTCTCTTCAACAAATTAGTTTGAAAGTAGTAGTTTGCTGTCATATCCATGTCTCAAATATGTTCTGTTTAAGCACATATTCTTCAAAGGTGCCATTCTTAAATCAGGCATAGAAATTTCTCATGGTCCCCTTCTCAGTGTCCCATTCAGGAAAGAGGGCAGGTACTTGGTAGAGTTCACAGGAATAAGGGAGTCAACACAGAAAACTTAGAGGTAAGGCAAAAAGAGCTCTTAAAATTCTTTGAACAACACCTATGATATCAAGATAGAGAAGCTGGTTATGTTCTGTAAGCAGTCTAAAGTAGAAGCAACTGCTTTTACAACATTGTTAAAGACTCTTCTGAATTAATAGTCTGACCTGTGTAATAAAAATCAGTATCAAAAGCTGTATTTGTGTGACTGTATCTATCAAAGTTTAAATTAAATAAAACTGCACTCAGGTAATTTGTCATATTTTTGAATGCATAAGGATAAAAATGTGATATATTTTGCTTCTTTTAATGCTGCATTAGCCTACCACAGCTCAGTACCAAGTAAAACCTTTTTTTCTTTATTTTTCTCAGAAAAAATAGGTGGCGTGTCTCTTCAGTACACAATACACAATCAGTATTCATCAGAGTACACAGATTAGTTTGTGCAAAATAAAGTACTTATTCAGCTGGCAGTAAAGCAAGCAAGCTTATAGCAAAGCAGAAATTAAGGAAGATGGTGGGTTGCTGATAGTTACAAATACAAGAAATTAGTGTATTAGAGAAATACAAGGGGTACTTTCTGTTATAAATCATATTGGCGTATGGTGTTTTATGGTGTTTTAACCATGTGTGTAGAAGCAGCACAAGCCAAAATTCCAGATTTAACTTTTCTTGATTGTTAGTTGTTATTTCTTCCTTTATTTATTTTTTGCCCACGACTTTGAGTGGCAATGATTCAGAGTAAACACAGGAACCTGAAGCTGCATTTTGAGACGGATCACAAAACTGGCATTATGTCTGTAAATAATATTGTCAAAAAGACTCTATAAATTCTTTAAACAGGATATATGAATGGATCTAATATACATTAATACAAAGCTAATCACCTTTTACACTTCAAGATTTGTTTCTCAAATTCTTGAAAATGCATTGCTCCTGCAAAATATTTTATCTGATAAACAAGTGAAATGTCCAGTTTTGGACACTATTTAGGTCAACTATACCCAAGGCCACACCCAAAAAGAGGATCAAGGATCAATTACTTAATTTATTTTCTTTACCTGTTTTTTTAATTTTTTTTTATTATATATTGCAATTAGTTTAATTCAGGAGCAGAAAAGTGGCTCGGAATTTGTCTGTTTTTTTAAATGGTACAAGATCTTTTTAGATTGTCTGTCTAAACAAAGTGCTAAACTAAGATTATATAACAAAATAGTGACAAGAATAAATCTTGTCAAAGAATATTTTCTATCTTCAGCTTTCTCATAACATACCAAGGAACCAAAGACCCACCGACCATTCCTCTTAGCAGCAGTGTTTTTTACTGGCATATTAAGGAGAAAGCAAAGTGAAGAAATCATAATATTGTACGAAGAAAATGCAAATATTTTATAAAATCTGTTACATCTTTATCATTGAAATGGAGTAATTCTTCCTCTTCAAATAAAAGTTTATTATTCTGCTAAATACATGCAGATTTTAGAACAGGAAACAATGAAAATTGCTGGTTTTGTTAAAATATTGACAAAATGAGGTAATGATACAATATTGTAATTGTACTGCCACAACAAAGATCAGTATTATATATACTATAAAAGCAGAAGTAATTCTTTATATTCTCTCCTTGAAAGCTCTTTTCATAGCTCTAATTCTCTCATTGAGAAAGGAGAGGTCTGACTTCTGTCAGGAAATTCAGCTGTAATGTTTCCCTTTTTACATGGTATTTTTTCTGTATTTTGTGTTCAGAGGAGATAACTGCCATCCTTTTCAGAATAGGATAGTAGGTAGCAATCAATATTTCCAAAAAAGCTTAGGGAACATACTGCTTTTTTGTGTCTTATGGTGTCTTTTGATACTGCTGAAGAGTTTTTGTTCTCTTCAGTAATCTAGCCAGAGACTTGACCCTATCATTCCTTTAAAATGAATGACTTCTTTAATTCTTTTCTGAGCACTGCTGGGCTTGAGAGCAAACTCATGTATGTGTTGACTGAAAATGTTCCTGAAACTCTGAGCAAAGGAGCTGCTTCTTATTGTTTACTTTGTGACACGTTCAAGGAAAAAGAACTTTAAACTCTTCGCAAAAACGTAGAATTGAGTAAAAAATAATGGACAAAAAGAGTTCCCAAAACACCTAACTCCTCTTTTGATTTCTTGCTTAATAGGAGTACTGCAACCTAATCACAGGTATTTTAAACAGTCCTTCTTCCTCTACTATTGTGCTTAGACCCAAGTGTGAAATGCTGAAGAAGGGTAAATTAGCAAAAGTAGAAAACTGCTGAAATGTAGATGTGCTCCTTCTAGCATCAATTTGTCTTGTTTAGAGTTAGCCAATGTACTCTCTGTGGCTCTGTATTATGGCAGGGTATTCTACATGTGTATGGCATCTTAAGAAACTAATTTGTATACTGAAATGTAAAAAAAAATCCCCAAAACAACAAACAACAACAAAAAAATCTCCCAAAACCCAAAAAACCCAAAAAACATAACTAACACCAGCTTTTTTTTTTTTAATTCCAGAACCATATCTAAATGTGATTTTTACATTAAAGATTAACGTCAATGGTATAAAATCTAGATGTTAAAATATGTGTCTAAAAAACTAAGTTAGATTTCTCAAAGCTGCCTTCCTGAATTAGATGGGAGAGGCAAATATTTTGTAAAATTACAAAAAAGCTATCTTTCCTTGCCTGTCTGTAATATGCAAAGCACATGATATTTTTCAATATGTTGAAAGTAGAATTTCTACTAGTTCAGTGTTATACCATTATAAAAAACTATCTTCCCTAATATATTGCTTTTAAATATGAGAGAAACAAACAACTGCAGCTTGAAAACGACAGGATCTTAACTCTTGCTTTTCTTTTCTCTGGGTGGTGTCTTCCTCACTATCACAAATTCCTAATATTTAAATAGGATTGTGGAAGTCTTCATAGAGGCAGTCAGGTTAAGATACATCTTTTTTAGAACTCAACACGGGATTTTGTTCTAATTTTCAACATATATATATATTTCTTCTGTTATAGTGTGTTTAGTAATACAAATCCTAGGAAAATTATTGCTTTGCATTCATGTCTTGTATCTATTCAGTGAAAAGCTTATGAATTTCCACTTTCCGTAAATATTGTCCAAGAAACTACCATCCTGTATGTGAAAATGTTTTAAGAATCTATAAATGCTGCAAAAGCAACCACTTATAAGGTAAAAGAGCTTTGAAATGCATCTGCTTTTGATGAAGCAATGTTTTTCACTGAAGAATATTTTTCACTAAATATGCTTCTGAAAGACTTCGAACAGATCTTGTCCAACTTTCTACTGTACCATCCTGAGGGTAGGGATGATGCTGTGAACCATGAGTTCCAGATCCATAAAGTTATGACTTTGCTCCCTCTGGAGCTAATGTCCTCAATGGATACTGCCTGACCCTAGAGTGGGTGCACCTGGTAGATCTTCCCAGAGAGTGTTTGCTCATATAGCATTCCTGTGATTCTGTGGGGGCCAAGTGCATAATCATCAGCTTAATGACTGTTATTGCTATCAGAATTCTCATGATCCTAAATCTCACCCAGAACTTACAGTATCCAAGGAGTTTCTAGTTCACTGAAAAATAACTTTTGTCCAACTTAAACCGAAATCAAATTAAAAATCAGGACAAAATAGAGCACACTCTAAACAATGACATTTCCATCAATGTTAAAAAAAAGTCTTTTACCCAGGCTCTCCATAGGTAAGAGTGTTCATGAGTCCTTTTTTTTTTCTAAGAGTATGCTTACCTGACTCAGCAGATAAGTGTTGCTTTGATGTTCTTATTTATTTTTATCTCTCCCTTCAACATGTCACATCAAACTTCATTTAATGCAGACGAACAAATATTTACACTGAATAAAAAAAGATAAATTTTCTCCCAGGATTTTCTCTGGTTGTATCCTTCTAGATTTAGTTTTTAAAACATTTATGACTGTTTTATTTCAATGTCCATATAATAGAAATTGTTATTATCATTATTTCTAATCTATTGCTAGAAAACTGGAGATTCAGGGAGCTGACGTCAAAGTCACTGGTTTTGGTTTCCTAATATAAAGCATCCAGATGGAATCTGATTTCTTAAAAGTTCCTACTGTTGGTAGTGCACAGAAACAGCATCAAGGATGTTAGGGTATAGAAAATAATGTACCGTCTAGTTACGTTGTTTTGATTGTCAGAGGATTTTGTCATGTATTTTCATAGAACCGCAGAAAAAATTGAATGACCCTTAAGAATCACGGAGTCCAACTCTCTGCTTCTCATATGAAAACCTGAAACTAAATTCCATGATTTTGTCCAGATGCTCCTTCAACTCTGACAGGCTTGGTGTAATGACAGGCACCCTGGGGTGCCTGTTCCAGTGACCAACCCCAGAGGTTCTCAGTGAAGAACTTTTTCCTAATGTCCAATCTGAATTTTCTCTTATACGGCTTCATTCCATTTCCTTGTTCCTGTCAGTGGTCACAAGAGAGAGGAGATCAACAGCTGCCCTTGAGGAAGTCACAGTCTATAATGACAACAGATGTCCTCTTCACAGTCTAAGTAGATCCTTGGCTGAACATGCCTGGTTTTTGACTTCATAATGATTCTAAAATATTTGGTTTCATACCATGTTAACCTTCCCTGATAACACCTTGTGACTGATGTTCAGGGAAGTCGATCTGCTTCAATAGAATATGTAAGTCAAGCTGAGAATCCAGAAAATTATATCGGAGGTCCTGTACCATTGGGTTCTTCTTTTAGTCACAGTTCTCTATTTCTTCTTTTTCCACTGGGTTAATCTATTTTTTCATGGTAATTTGAGTAATTTTTCTGCTGCTGAGGTCCCAACAAAGTACAAAACCAGGATGAATATCATGACTAACTCATCTCAATATATGAAGGATTCAAGTTCCTTCTCATTTGAAAGCAGTTTCTTTCTTGGCATATTCTAGAAATTATTGCAAAAAGGACACTGTTTTCCACAGAAGAACAAGATTGCTTTGTTTTTTCCCCGTGTTTTCTGCATTATTACAATCTCAAGAAAAATCACTGTATCTTAAAATAAATGTAATCTATGTAATCTGAACAGAAGCTTTTTAAATTTTTGCTTCCAAACCTGCAAGCATTGTTTTTGTGTATAAAAACATGATAGCACTGATTATAATAGAGGGAATTGTTTAGATTTATTGCTGTTGAAGCAGTTTTGTGAGCTATAAGGGCTATCAAAAATGTGTACAGCTGCACATGATTTAGTAATTACCAGTGTCCAAAGCATCTATATCTGGCAGATGTTTCAGAAGCTGCTAATTTTAAATTGTATCAAAAAGAATCTCGCATGTAAGAGAACACTTGGGTCTTGTGAAATGCAAAATTATTAGCTTAACTTCTACAGTGTTTTAAAAGTTTTTGGGGTTTTTTTTTCAATTAAAAAATGTTTGAATAAGCAAAACTTACTTATGTTAATAGGAAGATTAAGTAAAATGATATGTTCATGTCAATCTGTGTTTGAATAGTAGTTTCCTTAAATAAATGAAAGGAATTCTATGCATTGGAGTTTTATGTACTTAGTTGATGTGTTTATCCTTAAAAACTGTAAAGCACCTGTGTCATTCTAAGTTTTACTCTCTCCAAAGCGTGCAAAAATTTTTGAACAATTCAGGCAAACTCCAGGCCCAAGAAATAATTTCAAACTATCCTCAAGAAACCATGTACAAGAATCATGCACTGTGACCTTTATGCAAAAAATACATGAAAAATAAAATATTTCTACTACAACTTGAATTTTACAACGGTACTAATGCAAAGCTTCCCATTGCAATAAGGTGTTAAAAGATCAGTGAAGGATAATTTGGCATTCTGAGATGGACAATTTGACACTTATTACAGATTATTGCATTAATTATGCTGATGCATCTTTTCACCGTTGTCATTCACAGACCAAAGTGAAAATCTCCAATAATACTGTTTGAACAGGGAATGGGATGAGGCAGGTTGTTTACTGGTTTGTTTGGTAGGATTTTTCTGTTTAGTTGCTTGTCGTTTTTTTTGGCTGTGAATTGCTGATGATTTTCCTGATGGTGTCAAAAAGACCAGAAAGATTCTCTTAATTAATTGCATTTTTTTCCAGTGTCATGAGGTAACTCCCATTCGTCGTGTGTTCTTACCTGCAAATTTTGTCATTGCAGTTTACTGGGTTAAATCCCGCTAAATTAACAGTTAAACAAGGTTCATCTAGGCAATTATACAGTACTACTGCCAGAAAATAACTTTGAAAAAGTTTTTATACTTCAGTAAGTCTTTGGAGCTGTTTTTAATTTCTGCTAAAGTAGCTAGAGCACTATATAGCATTTTAATGTATTTTAGGGCACCAGAAAATTTTGAAGGTGATAGTGAAACTAAAATAATTTACTTTATTTTTAGATCTTTTTGACATTTGTAGTATTTTATGGTTCCAGGCACATAATTACGATTCAGCACAGGACATGTGAGCGTAGAAGTCAACCCTTTTCAGGTCAGAAAAAATGGAAGGAAATTACAGCAATTTTTTTATCCAATCTAATTTTCAAATTTTTTGACCTGACTTCCCTCTGGATATTAATTTCTGAGTAAGAGAAAGACAAGAAGAACAGAGAAGAATTAATTCCAAAAGGATTTAAGAGTGCCTTTTCCTTATGATCCACTAGTACTGGAAAAATTTTACCTTAGCTCTAGATTGCATCTTTTTGGTGACAACCTTAAAATCAAAGAATTGGAGTAAAGCATATGAGTAGTTAACCTAATAATGCTATATTAAACATTATCCATTTCCTTTTTTCAAAAACTGGTAATTTATTAATCTTATTATCAAAAAAGGAATATCTGACCCTATTAACATGGAACTCACGTAATTTGCATTAAACCATCACTATCCATTTTATTACTAGTTATTATAAATTTAACATTTAATATGGTGTGTAAATCGGGTTTCTTTTCCATCACATTAGGCTGCCAAAAGGAAAAAAAGCACACATGCCTGTATAACCCCTTATAGAATCATTGTTGTCTAGCTGTCTGCTTGAAAAGCCATTCAAATTCACACTTAAAATATTTGGTCGCTTTTATATTTATTCTGGTTGATATGTAATGAAATTAATCATGTCCAAAAACTAAAACATATGTTACTGCGCATGACATGTTCAATAAAAACATTGCAATTATGATATAGCACATTTAATTTACATTGCAATAAATCAGAAATAATGTAATTTAAAATATACGAATTACATTAGGATTAACTGAGCCCTATACACAATTTAGAACAGGGTATTTTATAAAACATGTTGTGGTTTAGGAATGGTATTTCCCAATTTAGTGCTCCCACTTCAACACTCCAAACCATGAGCCTGCTGTTAACTGCCCCATTTCCCTGATCCTCATCCCTTGCAACAAGACGGAGAGGAAAATTGGAGGCACGAAAGATAAAGACCACAGGCTGAGATAAGAACAATTTACTGGAAACAGCAAATGAAATAAGGAAACGAGTGGTTGCAGCAACAGTATTAATAACAGAATGTACAAGAAAAGAGGCAAATGATTCACACACGATTGCTCATCATGCAGAGTCTGACATCACCCTTGAGCAGAAGGGACCTCTTCTGTGAGGTGTGAGGTGGTATCAATAATTTTCAGGTCCTGGCCATGACCCTCCTGTCTACTGCAAAAATTTACCCTATGCAGGCTGGAACCAGGACAACATATGAAATAAAAACAACTCATACCTTTAGCAGACTGTTTATGGCTTGCCTGTGAAAATTTTCTCTTCTACTTCTGCCTCCTTAGCTTTCATCCTGAATTTGCACTTCCAATGTGCCTTGCTGTGTGCTTTCTTTCACTCTGGGGATTGAACATGATAGAGAAAAATTTAATGGACTCTATGGATAACTAGCATGAGCCTTCAGCACCAGAGTGGATAACATAAATTGCAATCCTTTGGCTTCAGTAAAAGCTATCTGCAGAGCCACAGAAACCTTAGGCTTACCTTACTAAAGAATATCTTCTTCATCTTTATTTTCTCACATGAGTTGCAGAGCTTCTTTAAGGACCATGATGTCCTTGGTTATGACCTTTATAGTGTAGCCAGCCTCTCCAGAGAAAAGGTGGTAAATAGAACTCTCTAAAATGTCAACTGGCATTCTCTGGATCTTGCTTTAAAAATACAGAATATGGAGAAAGCAATATTGTGTGAAAAATCCTAAAGAGTTTATGCAATTTTCTATTCAAATATGTAAATAAAAACAAATATTTAAGTAAGTATATTAAGATATTTAAATAAAGATACCACCTAAATTTCAAGGTAAATTGGAAGACAGTATTTTCCACAGACTCTCTCATAGGTCTTTGAAATTCTAGAAATTATATAATTTAAATTCTGTTTTCACACTCCATTTTTACAGAAGCTTATGTTTTTCTTGCACTTTTTTTGTTGTACATTAGAGGGAATTTATTATTCTTTCTTATCCTTTACAGCTTTCATTCTGTCTCAGATAAAGTAATTTTTTTGTTGTTGTTTTCATTTGATATCTACCTATCCACACATTCTGCTCTAATTTGACATTTAGACTTCAGAATATTCAACATCTCAAAGGAAAAAAAAAAAATACAAAACCCAACAAAACCCAGCCAGCCTCTCCAACAAAATTCCAGAGTTTCTGTTTTTATATTAAAATAATGTATCTGTAAGACATGGACATGTTGTTGAACATTCCTTATGTCATATTTCCACAAAGATTTTATCTAGCCTGAATGTTTGTTACACATTACATGTATGTACTCTGTCCCACAAACTCACAGAGATGTTTTGATGAGCTCCTGACATACAAGAATGCCTGGGAAGCTTTGTAAGTGTACCATTGAAAAGTGAACATACCTCTTGATAAAATCAATGATAATAGTTGCATCAGGCAGGCTGCAACACAGATAACACTGACTGGTTGCAGCAGCTACAGTGGTGAACTTCACAGCACTCTCATGCAATTGTATGAACATCTGCTTTTATTGCTCTCCTACTTCCCTGCTTTTCAAAATGTGAACAGTATTTTCCTATTATGTTCTGTACTAAGCAAAGCCATCAATTTTAAGCATCTTTTTCACATGCTGCAGAATGAAATAATTTTCCTTTCTCATCAAACAATCTGTGTAATTAGAGTACTTTTAGCTATCTGCTTCAAACAATTAGCGTATTAATTGCTGAGGGTTGGACTATACCAGTGAGCATGTAAGCAAAATTTTATAAATGTGATTACGTTGTTGCACGAGTAATGAACAGGAATGGCATTTCTATAGACAATGATTATTTTTCTCCAGAACTCAACGACAAAGATTTTCATTATAGATAGTCAGTTGTTTATCCTCAGGGGATATTTCCCTTTCCTGTATCTCAGCTTCCTCTTTAGATTTGAAAGGCCTAATTCTGACCTGGCTTATTTGGGTTTTATGCTAAAGGAAATAAATTGATTAAAAAAAGTTGATTGAAGAAGCCAAAACTGGTAGCTTGCTGTGGCCCAGAGTGTTTTGTGCAGCTTATGAGAGTTCACTGAAAGTTAGTCCCTTTTCTTGCAGATTCTTAACAAATAAGTATGGAAAGCACAGCAGCAACGTTCCCGTTTCTTAACAGATACTAACCATATTATTCTAGTCATTAGGAACACATCTGAAGTGTGCATGCTTTTGTATATACATGGCCTCTTAGTTAAACTGAGAGGTCTGTATTGTGCTTCATTCTAGCAGCTCTTCTGGGCTTCCCTTGCAAACCTAACTACTCTGTCATCATCCAAAAGCATCAATTGTGCAATCTCACCTGTGATAGGTCAGGCACACAAGCAAATATTCTTGAGACAACAGCCTTTGATCACCATGCTGATATTCAGAACATAATAGAATGGTCCGGCATTTGGTCTTATTAATTCTCATGAGATTCCCATACTCTCACTTCTTGATATTGTCCAGGTCTTTCTGGCATCCTGTCCTTCAGGATGGCATCCTGACCTTCGGCGGTGTTAGCCGCAGCACTCAACTTGGTTTCATCCACACATTTACTGAGCACAAGCTCCATGCAGTGGGCCTGCCAACCAGACTTCTGTGAGAGTCCACTGCAAGCACAGCCTTTAGGGCAGTGCTATCCTTCCCACTTAGGGAGATTTAGTTTATTCCACCCATAGTGCCTTGGTTTATTGTGTTGTTATTCTTGTTCTGTAAATCCAGTTGGCCTGTTGCCTCCCCCACCTCTTTCTCCCTAGCATATATCCTTTCTGGAACCCCACTGGCCCTTGCCCCTTGGCCATCACCCTCCCATTGGACTTTTAGCCCTTCCCTCACTGTTGTACTACCCCTGTACCCACACCCTATTGGTTCTCCATGATCCCACCCCTTGTAGTATAAAACCTGTGAGCTATCCTTTGCTCCCTTGGCTTAGTCCCTGGACCCCCCAGGAGAAGGATTAAAGCTGGATCTGTGGAACCCAGCCTGAAGTCCCTTCCTTACTTCTTGCTGTTTAGTGTGTGTGGTTTATACCCTGTGGTGTATCTGTGTTGTAGTTCTTGTCTGTGTATGGTCTTCTGGAGTGTCCTGTGGCCCCGAGCTGTGGAGGTGCTCTTGGAAAGTGGCGGACCTGTGCAGCCTGATTCCAGACCGCTACATTTAGCATGCTAGTATTTGTATATGTCTTCCTGAGTGAAGGACTGGCAAACTGGAGTTCTTTGCCCAGTGGAGCAGTGCTCTGCTAAAGACAGTATCAGGAAGGAGAGCTTAAAGGGTGCTATACTTTTACACACTTAAAAATGGTATCCATTTTTGGATATTATAAAAAACAGCTTCTTAGCTACATTTAAAGAGAGACAGATATGCAGCTCTTCAGGAGACTCAGCAAAGTTCTTTAGAGGTCAATACCAGTTAGACACGATTTAAACATTTTGATGAAATACTTTGAAAAATTACTGTCTGTAGAAGAGTCAAGGTAAACCTGTTCTTTTCCTGTTCTGCACAGCAGAACTAAATAATCACACAAGGTAATTTCTTGACTACTGAAGACTTTTAACAGAAAAAAATACTTACAAAACTTGCTGCTTGTTTTTAATTTACTTTGAAATTCAGCACTGAACAAAATGGAGTAGGAGGACACAATCACATGATTAGAGGTTTTCTTAAGAGTCCTAATGAAAAGTACTATAATTCTGTAGGAAAGAATAGAAAGTGAGAAAAAGCCCATCAATATTCTTGGGTAACTTCCATCACTTTTAAATTTTTCAACCATCTGTAATTTGTAATCTCTATATTAATACTTTACAGGGAAATGAAGAGCCTAGGGTCTTCTAATAGCAAGAGAAAAAAATCAAATTTACAGGGCTACCAGGCACTAAAATATTTCCCTGATGTACTTTGTTTTTTAATTGAATGTGGTTCCCATGATTAATTATCAATAGAGAGTATTACTTAACATTTTATGTATTGTTAAATCATTGCAAACAAGATTGAAATTTATCTACATAGTGATTCTATGCATGCACAATTCTAATTGTGATTCTGTTTACGTGCACTTCATTCTTCTGCAGGTTCTATGTAATAAGGACCTCTAAAATACACTAAGAATAATTTGTGAGTTCTTCCATGAAGTTTTGAGAAGAATAAGCCGGTATTTTCTGTCATAGCCACTCCATGGTTGAAAATATTCCCATCCACCCTAATCCATACAGAACCATGTGCTTTTAAGGAAACCATCTTTAGTTGAAGTTAAAAACAAGTTAGGTTTTAAAATCTGCATCAGAACTTCATTTTATGGTACTTAGAAATTTTAATGTAATTCTGCTTTTAGTGATAGCATTTTATAGTCACCATGACTATAAAAGTTTAATACTTGAGACACATTCCACAGTTTAGGATCTTTTATCCTGTAGCTAAAGGATTTCTTTTCATTACTTGCATAGCATAAATTTTTTGTTTACTATATTTCACATTAATCTCTTCATGTTAATTATGTCAGAATGTTTAACATTTTTGTCTCATTGGTTTCTTTCTTTCGAATTGTACTGGAAAATAAGTTGAGATGCCTTATACTTAGCAAAACCTTTCCATCCAGGAAAAGGTGTTTTTCTTCAAAATGTAAAAAAAACTTGTGGGCCTTGCTTGGTTTTGTTTTGTTTTTCAACAGGATTTACTATGCACAAACCACAGCCATAAAAGCACATAATGGCTTAGTAATAGCACTGCAATTTATCACAATAGAATTCTGTGTCCTATGCAAGCAAAATTTAATTTCTGCTGAGTTAAGAAATGAGTACTCTCTACTGTATTTCATTATTACCTGTGATTCTGTTTAAGGAAAGCTAAATTACTGTTATGAAAAGCAGGAGTTCGTTAAGTCTCATAACAGTAAAAGAAGGTTAATCTTACATTGATTCTAAATCTTTCTCTCTCCTCTATTTCTTCATGAGAAATCTTTCCAAGCTGTTGGCTTTGCATTCTGTCACAGAAGCTTCCCAATGCAATTCTATACCCCTAGACACTGCAAGAGATTGTAATAAAGTAGATAGTTAAAAGTAAATACCTGCCTAAACTGTTTGCAGACAACACACACAAGATAAATAGCCTTTTTATGGAGAAAGGATGGATGCAATCAGGGAATAAACATTTAGGCCAACAATATCTGGAGGTCTGCAATTAAATTTGGATACAGGTTGTCAAATATTTCAGTCTAATGCCATTACACAACAATTTTTCTGTCCTTGCCAAATTAGACTTAGTGTAATTTTATTGTACTGTCCAAATTGCATGAGATCTTAAGACCCCTTGATGGAATTTACACATGTCCGTGTTAACAATTTATGTTCTAGGAGATGATTTAAGGTATCAAAAAAAAAAAAAAAAAAAATTAGGCTAAGAGATTCCCATTCTAGATGCCAAAAAGCAACCCAATTGTAAAGGAAACGGGGAAAGTTCATGGAAAAGAAATCTATTTGTATCTTATATATAATACGTACAGTATTATAGCTAGATTATTTTCCAATTTATTCAGAAGCTAAAGGAAAATTCAGGATAGTTAGGAGCTGTTTTTCAAAGGTAAGTCAATAAACTTAGATGCCTCTCTGAAGTTACATTATTTCATGAGCAAAGAAATCAAATTATTTCATGGACAGTCTTTAAACTTACTGTACTTCCCTCTTCTTTCTTCTGTAACATGCTTAGAAGGCCAAGAATTGGCAATGAAAGCAGAAAACATCTTAGTGATACAAGGTTAGATTAAACTGTAATTAGATGGTTCCTCAAATATGTAGGGAAAACTATCTGTAGTGCTCTTTCAATACTCCTCTGGTAGAAAAAAAATATAAGAGAAGAAATTTCCCAAATAAAGGAATTTTTTGAAGCAGGAAGAGTTTGGTTTTTTAAACTTCTTCAAGATGCAATCAGTGAATTCATTAAGATGGAATGACTTAATTCTACTGTTAGGAAGTGAGAGGACAAAAAGTTAGTTTAGAGAATTATATATAAAATTGTCAAAAAGGATGATTTTTTTTCAAGTTTGCAAGGAATAGTGTGAAGAGAAAGTAACAAAGAAAAATATATTTCCTTCTCTGGCACTTTTGTTAATAAATATTTCTATTTTGTCTTTTCACATCGACAAGGAGACAGCCCAAAGAAAACATATGGAGTCAGCCCATATAAAGAAATTTCTACTACAAGTGTATACATGCTAGATGTTCGTTTGTGAAGCTTCTCCAGACAAAATCATGGCAAACTTTTCAGGACAAATTAAAAAAAATCTTAGTTAATGCCCTTATTTAAGGTCTTTAAGAAAGTAATTCAGTCCTTTTTCAATATTTGTAGATGTATTGAAAGAATTGTTTCCAGCTACTTCTAGAATTATTTTTCCACTGATCTGTATCTCACATTCAGAAATTCCTGACTATTTTTAATGCAACATTTAATTTTACTTTTGCAATGCATACACTACTTGGAGATTAATGTAAGTTTTTAGATTTCTTGACAATTAAAGTTGGAGAAGACTCCTGGAAGGCATACAACCCAATCCCTGTCTTAGCGTGATGCTTCCATCAATGAAGTTCTTTTGAGTATAGTCTAGTCAAGTTTACACTTGCAATCTCCTTCTGGGCAGCTCTTTCAGTTTCTGACCATCCTGACTCCATACATTTCTTTCTAAAATCTAGACAGAATTTTCCTTGTTGTAACTGATGTCTGTTGGCTTTTGCACTGTCACAGAGGGCCAAGCTGAAAGAACTGCAAAATACGATTACCCTATTAAATCTGCAGTTGTCTTTCACACCAATAAATCTAGAAGTGTTATTATTGGTTCAATGTTTTAGTCATTATTATAGCTAAGATCTATTCTAATTAAAATCAAAGTTCTGCTGGCATTTAAATAACATTACAATTAATAGTGAGAAAATTTTATCACTTTCTGGAAGTGCATATATGTCTTCAGTAGCTGTAGATAACCAAGAGATGCTTCCATAATCTTCCTTTCTTGAATCTGGACAAATCCAGTTCATCCTCTCCTCCCATGTCATAGGCTCATGCATGTGCACTAATCATGTTAGTCAGCCTTTGCTGGCCTTGCATCAGTATGTCAATGTGTCTCTTGTAAATGCAAGCCTCCATTTTTGCCTGAACTTGACATGTACCAAGTGCAGCCAATGGAAGAGAAAAGAAAATAGCCTAGCTGTCAGAGATTGAAAAGTAGGCATAGAAAGAAAAGAAAACAACACAAAACAAAAATTAATTCAGTGTGCTAAACACAGAGGCTCCAAAAGGATTCTGGCAGTCACTGTATGCCTTTAATCACAGGTTCCTTTCAGTGACTTAGTCTGAAGAACAAAATTTTGTAATTCAGTTTGGTCTTAATTGTAGTTTGACTAATATGGGTGTGTATTTTTCTGTTTGGTGTTATTTATTCACTAACTTTTATTTGGTGTGCTTTATTTTCTCACTATTAATTTTAATGTGAATCGAACACCAGCAGAGCTGTCACTATAATTAGAAGAGCTAGCTGTAACAGTAAATAGAACTTTATACCAATAGAATTGTAGATTTTCTTGTGTGATAAAAAACTGAAAGTTTAATAGGGTGACTGCAATTTGCAGTTCTTCCACTTTTTATTCTTTGCAGCATGCTTAAAGTCTTTCTTGAGTTTCATATAGTCCAAAATAAACTGGAAATTGAAATTCATGGCATATATTTTTGACAGTGTACTTCCATGTCAGTGATTCTTGCAGCAGCTTGCTGCAGGCTGGTACAGATGCATGGCAGGAGACTTCAGCTGTGACACAAGTGAAAATAGGGTCATGTCCCTGTTTTGAGTCAAATGAGGGGCTGGACTTGCAGGATGAATTTTGGTAGGAGAGTAACAATTTTCAGTCTCTGCACAGCAGTGTAGCTTTATTTTTTTATATCTAGCTTGTAACTCTGAAGTCTGGAAAGCACAAGTGACACCTAACCTTCCTAGTAAATCTACACTGGGGTTATGTGCTGTGTCTGGGTAGCCTCAAGCAAAGGTACAGTGACACCATTAATGTGTCTCTTAGGCAGGTATGTTCCTATAACTGTAGACAAAGATGGGAATGTTTGCACTGTGTTGTATCACTGTAGATAGGTTATTTCTGTCACCTGAGAATTTTCTCCTAATTTAATTGCTATTTCCTAATCCATTGTCACTAAATGAAAAGTTAACTGAAAAATCAGAATTTTGGAAAACAATAAATGGTTTGAAGATTCTGTCTTTGAAACAGCCTAATAAGCTCTGATATTCAGAGGCAATATGCCTTTACTTAGGTGCGTTCAAAACCACTTAGAAGGTCGAAGTCTTTCCTTAGAAGCAGTCTTCTCACATAGTGTCCCCTCATATGTAAGGTTCATATTTCTCATATTTGTCCTATTTGTTAATTATTTTAATAATTGCTAAGTTGGTTCATATTTTTAATCTACTTACTGTAAGCAAGTAAGAGTTTATCTGAAATAGAGTGTTCCTTAGACTGTTTCTGAAAAAAAGGACCATTTGATGAAATATTGAAAGAGTCCCCATGAAATCCTCATTTCTTTCATTCTACTACTACAAGTACACTCAGGAAAAGAAACAGAATTGGCTTTATCAGTCCCAGTGCAGGAAAATAAGCTATAAGGACACTGAAAGTGTCTGCAAGATCAAAAAAGAGGAAGAGGAAATGAGAAGTATGCGAACAGTGCCTTGCAAGTACAGACTTATGAAAAGTCTTCAGCATAGTGTCTATTTTTACCTTGACACAGAGCAGTGCAGTTGAGTAACAAAATTTCTTTTCAGTAGAAGAGCAGAACTCTCCAGATCTTAGCATTATTTTCATTTGGATGAACGAGTGAAAAAGGAGTAAGAATGATATTGGCTCCTTATTTTGAGACATTAGTTTCTGAAGAACTCTTAAAATATTTTTGATGCTGCTTTGTCTGTTTTATCTTAGTATTTTCTTACAACTTTCATTTCTATTGGTTTACCTTACACAACTTCTGTCAGTTGTTCTATTTAGTGCAAATTGTTTTATCAAACTGTGAGAGATTGTGTAACTAACCTACTGAAATAACAACAAAGGAAAATAGTGAGAGAGGAGTAAAGCTGACTTGGCTTTTAGTAGGCATATTTTAAATGAAAGTAAACTGTAGAACACTAGAATGAAAAATTTAAGACGAGTTTGACTGAGTTTCTTATCTTTGGATGAACTAAAATATGTTCAAAATATTTTAGCACTAGCAAAGTGTCTGAAGTATTTAACTAAGGATTTAATGAAGTAAATTGTGCATTGTAAGTCCATTAATCTTCTGCAATATGATAGTGCTGAGTTTACAAAGATCTTTACTGAGGAGAAATAACTGCTTTAAAGCAAAATCAAGATAAATACTTGTGTTTAAGAAGAGATACATTAATATCATAATGGAACCTATTACCACAGTTTCTAGACTTCAGTGATCTCTGCAGAGAACCAACATTTATGACAATCATCACATTAGAATAAAAACTTAATACAAAATTATATATATGTGGCATATTCTTATGCCACAATGTTTTGCATAATAGAAATGATTATTTATATTTTAACACTTTTCTTTTCTTGTCATAAAACTTTATATCCACATTAGGGATCCTTCTCGTTTCATACAGAAATTTGTATTGTCCAGATAGAACAAAATATTAAAACAAATAATGGACTACTTTTTTCTAATTTTTTTCTTGTAATCAGAGAATGTGATTTGTGATAACTTTTTCTGTTAGAAGGAATGGTTTCTTTAGCTTCTATGCAACTTCTTCAAAAATAAAATTACTCTAGCTTTTTTTAGAAATGGATAGCCTATTAATATTTTTGCCAATGTTTTTAGAAAGAAGACAGCTATTATTTCAGAAAATCCTACTTATCCTTAATGAAAATTACAATGAAGTTATAGGGGTAGCTATCATGAATTTTGCAATAAAGAAAAAAAGATACAGTTTTTATCTATGTGAAATTCTGGGGATTATATGGTAGAAATTGATATTTCAAAGTAATTGATACAGGAAAACATGTTTTCCTTATTAGAACAGAGTTTGTATTTGGTTTGGCTTTTGTGGAAAATCATCTTTAATTGATGAATTGCTTGTTAGGGAATAATTGTACCCATTCTTTACATTTAGGCTAATCTAACTCAAGTGAGTATTCTCTGTAGAGATTAGCGTAGCTCTTGTTGTGTGTAAAAGAAGATATGTGTGCATTTAGAGACAACAGGCCAACACAGCACTTAAATTTATGTTTTAAAAATTTGAGCTTTAAATACGTACTCCAGATCAGACTTGTGTGGGTAAATGCAGTCTGCTTTATTACTGCTATGGCATACTTATAGCCACCTGGAATCCCAGCTGGGAAAGTTGTCACACAGCATAATTCAGAATGCCCCTGGTGGAAGGATTATTATGTTCTGTTCTATTGCATAGACTTCTAGGCTCTTTTATTGAATCTAACATAATAGGAGAATATGTTTCTGAAGTAGACGTCTTTGATATGTATGAAAACAAAGCACAGACCTATTCAAAACTTGACAAAACTATTAATTTTGATTCTGTTTAAAGGTTTACAACATTTTTATTAGTTTAAGTGCTTTGAAATTTCTATAAAAAACTTCACCTCATGTTGTGTCTAGTAAGTTTAATATTGTCCTGGTTACTCCTTCTCCAGGTATGCCTTCATTTTGCTGAGTGGATATGGATCAAATAAATAGTATAATACAGAAATGACTGAAAAAAGGATATGTCACCTTATAATATTTCCCCTCCTTAAATTTAAATATCACAAAATTTTAATAGATATTAAAACTAGTTGAATGCTGTAGACATACATTTTTTAAAGGCAACAGCTCATTGTTATTTCTAAATACAATCATATCATCCTGACAAAAGATTTCATTCCTTTTGCTAATGCTGTGGAATGACAGCCAATTTTAACCTCTCTGTAGAACTCTCTCTGACAAATCCATTAGAATCACTGCTGCGATGCTTTTAAAGGTGTATTTCTAGCCAACCAATCACTCTGTATCTTCAGATGGAAATTATCAGAATGATTTAATTTGAATATGGACTCTCCCCAGCTAATGCTGCCTGTCAGAACTGCTGGACAAGCAAGTACTTTCAGCTTAATGACTGCAGCTGTGGTCCACCTCAACAGCTGGCTGCTGGCAGCACCTGCTTCACTTGAGACAGTGTCTGCATTGAACTTGGTAAGGGAATGCACACTGAGTAACTAAAAAAAGCCTGAAACCACCTGGTAAATTTTTTATTATTGCAGCTTATACTGTTTCACTAATTTGACATAGTCTTCTATGGAAATGAAGCATCATGGTGACTTAGGAAACGTCCTGAAGTCTGAAAAAAACAAAAATCATGCAAATCTTCAAGGGCAAGAGGGAAGATGCAGCCAACTACATGCTGGCCAATTTCACTGTCATGTTGGGGAAGGTGGTAGAGCAGGGCTGCAGATGGGATCAAGGGTTCTGCTTCCTGGGGAAATCCATAGTGGAAGCAGCCCCAGCTGGCACCAAGCTTCAAGCCTTGGCAGGGTCCTGCTTCCACAGCTGCACTGCATGGCCATTGCCCTGTGGGGCCAGATGATGACTCTCCTCCCTGAGAGTTGTTCTTTCCCATTTTCCTTCCCCAGACCAATATTCCCTGCGGGATCCACACCATGTCTCTGTGGGGACAAGTTTGCCAGCCTCATCTTCCACTTCATCTTCTCCATCCTGCAGCCAGGGGAAGCAGTTGGAGAATGGGCTCGGAACAGCCTCTCTCCTATTCCCCTATGTGTGTGCCTGCAAACTGTGCCCTGTGCTGAGCACACACAGAGCTACATGAACCCCAAGCAGAAGCCTCAGCTCCAGAAAGGCCATGTTTGACATCCCATCCAAAAGAAAGCGTGAGGTCCTTGCAAAGGTCACAAAACTCAGTAGAGGAGAGGCCCTACTTGGAAGTTTCATCTGGTCCTCCTCTGGTCACAAAATGGTGAGTGAGGAATGGCTCTTGCCTCCTACCAAGCCCCTTATGGCACCCAGTACTTCTGCAGCATCCAGACAGTACTAGCCCAGCCCTCAGAACCCCCAGACAACACAGGGCACAGAAGAGGCAAGGGTGGTTCTCAACCCCACTGATTTTAAACCGATCTTAAAAGATTTTTTTTGTCTCAGACCAATGGATTGATTTGTGTTTGTAGATACTTTCTTCCAACCAGTCAAAAAACCCTTGTATCTCAACAGTGTATTAAAAATTTCCTTTCTGTGGCCTGTTTCAAGAATTACAATTTTTTTAGACGGACTAACACACAAATAATAGGGGTAAATTCGTTTCAAGTTTCTATCTTAAAATACAATAAAAATTAAAGGGAAGAACATGAAGGGTGTACTATGGTAAATATATACGAAGCAGCCTTGGATTCTCTTAATATTACCTTTAATGCTGCAACTATCTATAAGTAACTTTAGCCAAAACTCACACAGATATTTTATTTACAATGAGAGAGGCATTTAGGTGAAAACAAATGAGACTCCAAAAAATACAAAATCCTTAAGCAACAACAGCATCACTGTCAACTTCCCATAAAACTCTTTCTAAATTCTGCTTCCCTGATCATCTCTGATTCTGACACAATGGTTAGTAATTTTTCATCTTCACAGAGGTAGGTTAAAAGTACCAAAAATGTGTAGTAAATGTAACAGCTCAAGGGTGTAACACTGCCCTCGTACACTCACACAATTTATGTTCCATATTATTTTGAAAGGACAGATGGCACTACAAGTGAGCTGCATTCTTGTGTTCATAACCTTCAGTGCTAGTGTCCTGGTTGAGAAGAAGACTTCTGTGATGTGTATCATTCAGTTGTGACAGCCCCTAAGTAGCACTCATAACTGAACTGTCATGCACTATTTAGTATTAGGGCGGGATAGAAAATGACTTGGTGGGAGGGTTAGTCCCAAACACTTTGCTAAAGAAGATTGCTACAGTCCATTAGCTGCAAGCAGCTCAGCAGCTGAAGAAAGCCCTGCACAGAGTCACATATTAACTCTGTACAGCTATATATACTGCATAGCATGTGTATGGTTGTATTACTGATAAGGGATTATAGGCTAAGTGGAAATGAAATAGCAAATCTTTTTTAGATGCACAGATGCTTTATATTTATGGAGCTCTAGTATTTGATGCGCTTCTATATTAAGATGATTAAGGATGCATTTTTAAAAGTGATTTTGCATCTGAAGTTAGTTGAAATTTTAGCACCAATCACCAAAATTTCAGAAAATATTTCTTACTTCTGCTTCCAGTTCTAAGCAACCTGAGTGATGCAGGTACAGCAAGAGAAGTGCAAATTTCAATGAGTAAACACAGCATGAGTAATGTTTAGCTAAAAGCCATAACAAAGTAATTGCAAACAGCCCACAGGTCACAGATAACTTATCAAATGGGTTAGCATTTATTTAAAGTTAGGAAAAAAAGTTGTGATGAATTGGGATTGGTTTGCAAAAAGTCAGATGAATTAGTTGGTTTATTTTCTAGTGAGCCATGGGACTACTAGGTGAAAGTCTGCAACAGGATTTTTCCTTCTTCTCTTGTAGAGGGTATTCCTCCTACCTTTTCCTTTGCTTCCTAATTAGCAGAAGTGAGCAGATAAGTCAGCCTGACTATATGGAATAATGGGGTGTCCTTTTACTTTAACCAATTACATAGTTATTTACCTCAGGTAAAAGCCTTTAATGACATTAATCCCTATGTTTCACAACAGTTAAAGTTTGTAAGGTGAAAACAAAATAAATTTTGATTTTCTGTCTTTTCTGATAACTGCATATCACAGGCAGAAATGGGATTCCCTTTATGTTAAACAAATTAGCAAAAAAGTACACTTCCACTCATTTTGTACATGTATAAATAAAGAAGTTTGGATGAAAGTGATTTTTGGCTTGTTTTGTTTTTAGTTCTGTTTTCTACAAGTTTGATGCTAACCTGCTGTAATGCCTTGACTAGGTATGTGTCCTTCTAGTAGTCTTTCAAGATCACATAGTCTTTAATATATACAGTGAAGAATGAAATTCTGAAATCTTGAAGAGGTATAGATCATTACATATTTCTAATCAGGATGTTTACTTGTTAAATTTGAAACATTATTAAACTGTATATGCAGGGGGAAAGAAAAAAGGCTAGCTGCCAAATTAACATAATTCTAAAAATACCTACAAGGTGCAAGTTTTCATCCCAAGCCCCTGAATATTTCTGCCTTAGAACTCAAGTCACTTTTATGTTATTGTCTTTATAACAAACATCTCTAATTTTTTCACTTGTTTAATCAGTTTTAAATATGCACTAATACTAATTCCAATCACAAGTGCTTAATACTGAATAGATATGAATACATATTTATAAGGTCAGTGATAGGACAAAGGGGCACAAAAAATGCAGAAGTCACACATGTATGATATATTATGGTTTCCTAGGTGCAAAGTGAAAACATATTTTAGCAAGATTTTTTCTACTTCATTTTGTTAACTACTGATTTAAAATGATTGGTTTAAGCACATTGGAAATAAAGTGAATTTTGCATGGACTTATTTCAGTCAAAACTGATATATATGTATCCTCTCTATTCTTGTGGAATTAGATCCTAAATCTCTTCTTAGGATAGGGATCTTCAAAAACTGAAAGTCAGTTGCCAGTCTTCAAAATTCCTGAGTTGTTTGTGGCTGTGTGAAGAGGAAAGGGTGAACAGAACAGTAAATCCTGGCTCAGTGAACCTAAGGTAAAACTGTGATTTATTTTTGTCTAAAGTATTGCTTAAATTACTGTAATATAAATATGAGAAAAATATGGTCCTTCATTCTTTGGGAATATGTTCCTTGTAGTATACCTATATCGTTGACTTCCAAGTTTCTCCTTTTATGGGCAAGAATCTAATTGGTGATTTCCAAACAATAGATATACTGTCTGGTAAAAGTTGGGCTATCTTTAATTATCCTATGTTTACATTTTAAAATGTGATAATTGTTCCATGTGACCAACTCTGCTCCAATTTGTCCCACGTACTACTTCTGTTTCCACATTATGTGACCAATGAATGAAGTCTTTTAAAAGGAAGACTTAATAGTGTTAAACAGTACTTCACAGCCCCCATGAAACAGAAAAATATAATAAATGACATTGCACTCTTATTTCATCCTCATTCTAAGAATCTTACAGCACTTCAGAACATTTAATTGTATTTTACATGGGGCTTCTACAGTGAAATTTCTTGCCTAAAGTCATACAGGAAGTGTATGGTGGAACTGCAAGTCTCATGCTTTTGAAATGTCACCCAAGCTGCAGTCTTTTGAAAAGTTGCCCTTGTTGAAACACGAAAAAGTTGTAAGAAAGCCTTAATGCAAACAGGGCTATTGTTGCTCTTCTTTACAAAGATCTTATTTTTTTCACTTACCTTGGTCAGAATTTGTGAAGTTCCTTCATCTTGTTCTGTTTGACTGAATTTATTTCACTTTCTTCCCCACTTTTTGTAAAATGTTCTATATTAACACTTTTGCTCCTTCAAGCAACACTTTTCTTTATGTCGACTCTCTACTCTCTCATGCATTTTCTTTTTTTTTACTCAGCCTGGCTTTTGACCAGTTTACCTTCTCTGTTGTAGCATTAGTTGTGTACTTCCTAGTTATGTCTTCTTTCAGCTTTCTTGCACTCCAACAGAAGGGTACACTTGACCTCATCTTCCTTAAACACTGCTTGGTCCTTCTTTCTACTTTAAGACAAATTCTTTCCGCATTACACACTGAGTTATCTTTTGAATCACTTTTTTTTTGTTGTTGTTTTGCCAGTGATAGTTTTTAAAAGCTTTTGCTAAGGAAAGTAAAAGTCAGATTGTCATAGAATATTTCCATCCAAGCTTAAAAAGTTGCATAATTTCATTTGGAGCCTTTCCTTTTACTAAAAGGTGCCAATGTGGCACTTGTGAAAATGGAAATATTACCCTGAAACCCAGTCACCTACATATTTAAGAAATGATTTTACACAGACTTCCATTGCACTTGGTTTCTCACATTTTTTGGGTTTAATATACCAGTAGTGGTGACTTCTTTTCATAGAATCATAGACTCATAAAGGCTGGAAAAGACCTTTAAAATCATTAAGTGCAACCTTTGATCCAATGCCACCATGTCAACTAAACCACAGCTCTAAGTCCCACATCCAGTCACAGTTCCAGGAATGGTGACGCCACCACTTCCCCGGGGAGCCTGTTCCAACATTCAACCACCCTTTCAGTGAAGAAATTCTTCCTCATGTCCAGCCTGAACCTCTCCTGGCACAGCTTGAGTCCATTTCCTCTTATCCTGTCATCAGTTGTTGGGATAAGAGCTTGACCCTGACATGGCCTCACCTTCCTCTTACAGAGTTGCAGAGAGCAATAAGATCTACTCTGAGCCTCCTGTTTTCCAGGCTAAATAACTTCAGCTCCCTCAGCTGCTCCTCACTCAACTTATTCTCTAGACCCTTAACCAGCTTTTTTTCCCTTTTTGTTTTCTTTCAGTTCACTTCTGCCTTTGGCTGATTCTCTTTGCAATTCAGTATTTTTTATGTCTTGACTTTTTAATGCTTTTCTTTTTTTAAGAACTTGTTTTGACAAACAAGTCATTATAATTGTCAATATCCCACTTCCTTGCACTTACAGAATTACTTCACATCAAAGGCCAGATAACTGAGGCAACTCCTCTTTATGTATTTTTTCATATCTTCAGTTTTGCTGCTTCAGTGTATACTCTGATAACTTCATTGAACTTCATATTTTTGTCCCTTGTTATTTTCCCTATCTTTTACCCCCTTCTTGTAGCTCATTCCCTCATCTGTATGTCTCTGCATATAATTTCTTTTTTCACAATAGCGTACAATTCCCTTTATTCCCCCTTTTTTTTCTTTCTCCTTGCTCTTTTTTCATCAGTGAAAGCCTGATCTGCTTTCTCCATTTTCTGCTCTTGCTATCAAAGCCCTTTCTACGGGAACAACCTGACCTCATAAATATTTTATCTGAATGTTCTCCAAGTAGAAAGAACATTGTGTACCAACAGATTAACCCATACCAAGACTATATTATCTTGTTATTTAGCTAAAAAAGTATGCAATTTCTCCTTTTATGCAAAGAGGTCATAATTGTTCTGTTCCACACTAGACAGACCTCTAAAGAATTTATTTTAGTTTTGCTTGCATTTTGAGACTTGCTAAACTCTTTAAGTGGCCAATGCTGTCTTTCTCTTTCAAACATTTGTTTCATCTCTCCTAAAGGAAAATGTCATGGAAAAAATATAAAATACGATGTTCTAAATACCAATTTTTAAGGAGTAATGAAATAATTACTGAAGTAGAATAAAACAGCTTAGCGTATCTCAGTGATTTTAAAAAAAAGTGAAATTGCCATTTTAGCTTTTTAATTGAAGGGAAAGATATCATGTAATGGAAACACTCAGAAATAAAGAACCTATAATCAAATTCTGAAAAAACTCCACCCATTTATATTTATTGATTAAATTTTGCCATATATTATAAGCAATTTGTGATAATGAACAGCAAGAAAATTTTCAAAAGTGCAGGAACCTAATGAAAAGCCATAAAACCACGTTTTTTCGCCGTTTTTGTTTTCACCTTGCTTGCACCATTTCAGCTCGCACCATTTTTACTCCTGAGTGACTGGTTCTGAGAGCCTGTGTGAATGAGAGAAATACAAGCACAGATATAACCATACACCCAAAAGAACTCTACCTCCTTAATAGTGTGATTGTAATATCCTGAACCACTGGTGCATCATGAAGAATCTGAATGAGAGAAAAAAATTATGGCTCAGTTGTTGATCTTCTGCCTAACCCCGGTCACAGTTATGATGGTTCAGTCTGTAGTGACTATATGTTTGTTGAATTGCTTGTTGATATTAGTCATTGTCTTGGGTATGTATCTCCCATTATATTCTTAATTTAATTTTTCTTACATTTAATGATCATCCATGCCATCATAAATCAGATAAGATTTAGGCAATATTTATTGTCTGAATGCAAAGTGAATATGTTTTAGACTTTCCTAACTTACATTTTAGTTCTCATCAGCTACAAATTTGTTAGGAACGGACCTATTCTTATTCCATAAGAATATTTTACCATCTTCAATTTGGCCATATAAGCAGATTAACTGTTGTCTTTAATCATTCTTTCATAATTAATGAAATTCACTGGTAAGCAGCCTAAAGCTAAAATACATATTGGAATAATTAGGGTAAAATAAACTTCAGAAGGCTTAGAAACAAGTAAAATTAGATATTCTAAAATTGTCTAAACTCCAAATTTATTCTGTAATATAATATGTGAATGTTAAAATGCTTTCAGTACAGGCACTTCAGAATCTTAATATTTGTTCTTGCCTATAGGAATGAAGGCGAAGGACATTGGTGAAAATATACCATTTAACATGTGCTTAGCTGCTATTAAATGGAATTGTTAACAATTAGATGCATCCCCTGGGCAACACTGCTTTAACCTGAGAGGTTTGCACTAAGAAAATGGCATTGGAAATTGTCACTTGCCTGTTCATACCTCAGTACCATGATAGATACTGAAAAGAAATGTCTGTTTTATAGACCCTCTCTCAGAGTAACAGGGCAAGAGAACGGGAGCAATAAGTAAGCTAAGAATAAAAGACATGACTCAAATGATGACATCCTCAGAATACACCCCATACACAATTTTAGAGTTTATGTTTCTGACTTGCTATGAAGGAGCTAAGTTACTTTAGAAGCAAGGTAAAATTGCTTGGGCAGTGATCAGTGCTTTACAGCTAGGCTGCTTCTAGTCCCAAGCAGATTAATTTAGAGTTAACATACACACACAACTCCTTCCCTCATCTTTGCAGTGTTCATTGTGGAAATACTATCTTTGTCTAAACATTTGTGACTGTATGAATTCAGTTCTTCCAAAAGATTTACAGGTTAAGAAAAAATCACAAATGACGTGCTTACCTTCTGTTCCTGTCTTGTGAGCCTTAGTTTTGCTGAAAGGCAGGACATTTAGAGGCTGTCATTAATGCATCATTGGGCTTTTCTGTTCTCTCTTCCCTCCTGCAAACCACAATGTAAGAGCAAGCCCTCCATTTTCTTGTTGATTTTTTTTTGTTGTTGTTGTTGTTTTGTTTTTTTTTTTTTTTGGTTCTTGTACATTTCCTAGTTATCTGCTAAAAGCCTCAAGAACTGCTTAAAAATAAAAGAATAAACTTGCCTGTGCTGCCATAATTGTAACAAGTCAGAATTTTAGCTCCCTAAATGAGGTAAGCTACATACCCACTGAATTGTAGCTAAATGCAGGAAATGTGACTTTTAAAACAATTAATATATATCAGATGAGAGTCATGTATTGTATTTTCAGACAGCATTTTTGCTGTCTAGTATTAGATGCCATAATTTCCCCAAGACAGATGTCATTCATAATGCAAATAGCATAACAAGAACATGAATGATAAGACCAAAACTGAGCTTTAGAGTAACATAGATAAAACTTGGGGTTTCTTTTCTGTAGCTTTTTTTAAGCTTAGGGCAAGCTGGAAAGGGGTCTTTCAAAATATGTTATCATTTTTCCAATCCCTCTATAAAGGAAAGGACAGCCTAGTAAGGTGGAGAAGCAGTTAAGGCATGATGAGTAGTAGTGTACTCAGTGAGTGAAAGGTGAAATGCTGAGGGTAAGTGACTGAGATACTCATGAAGTCCTTTGGATTCACAATGTGCCATTTTCTCACTCTGCACCTTCAGGTCTCAACAATAATTAAATAAAACAACTAATTCCTCAGGTTATGTGTCCTCGGGGTTTTTTTTTTTTTTGTTTTTTTGTTTTTTTTTTTCTTTTTTTTTTTTCTGATTTAATGCAGACCTGAATTAATCTCCCTTAACTTCCCAAAGTTTCCATAAGTTGATAATGGATTATTAGTTGTAGTCATTTCTTGCAAATAGGCCATCATCTGAGACGACCTGGGACAGGCTTGGGTGACCGGTTTCAGAATCTTTTCATTGTAAGGGCTCTTGCCCTGGGAAATGCAGGGCAAAACACTAAATTGGCAATGACTCTTTTGTACAAAAGCCAGTCAGCAGCAGTGGCAGCTGCACAAAAGCTAGTAATGGCTTATTACAGAGTTTGGAGAAAACGGTATTGCTTGAGAACTGTGTTGCTGTACAACAATAAGGGCAGACAGAAAACATTTAATAGGATTATTTTGTTTTCTTCAGTAGCAGGCTTGAAAAACTTGGAAATGTTTTGCCAGATAATGTTTTATACATTCATGAATGTGTTTTGGGGGATGCAATCACAAAATATTGTCAGGCAGTTTGGCACAAATCTGGGAAATAAATTTGAATGCTTTGCCAGGCTTAAACTAAAGACTTCTCCAAGCTTCCCTTTTCTCTAACCAGCTACATAGTAGTGGGAATATGGCCACTTCAATACTGAAGGTAAAAAGATATATCACCATTAGTATTGCTCCCTTGCATGCCTCAGTTACAGAAATGTCATATCTGAATTGTGATATTCTGATGAATTTTCTTTAACTTTCTGTACCCTATGGAGCTGAACTATTAATGTGTATGATGCAGCATTCCTGTATGACAACTGGAATATTGCTTTAGTAACATTCAGGGAAAACCCTTCCAACCACTTTGTCCACCTTTCTTTCACTTGTTCCTGTCATATTACATTAATTCCTAGTCCTCACTGTATCAGACTACATGCTCACTTTTTAGTCATCTTTTTTTTTTCTTGTCTGTATTCTCCCCAGAATGCTCCCCATTCTGCCTAAGAACTCTCTTTCTTCTCAGTGGCTGGCTAGTATTTTCCTTTTTTTTTTTTTTTTTAAACATATTTATCATTGTCTTTGAACATTTCTGTGAGTATTTCTTGGTACTTGCTAGACTTGGAGGTTCCAACATTGTTTCAGTGATATTAAAGGCTTGGCTGAAAGGAGTTTGCAGCAGCATTTTGTGTTGCTCACAGGCAATATATGCACAGTCTGGCAGGTATACAGAGTCTGGACTGAATGTTGATATGGATAGTTTTGTTGATATGGATATGCTGATATGGATATTTCAGAAGCCTCACAGGTAAAGTTTATGAAAGTGGCCATTCCCAGAAGAGTTTATTTTATTGATTATTAACATTTCATTATTTTCTTAGTAGTGCTTACATATCAGTTTAGGTTCTGCAGCAACATTTCTGTCTGCATAGGACAAGGAAAGGAATTATTATGTTATTGAGATGTCTACCTTCACAAATGAAAATGAAGACAATCATTTTTACTCACCCTCCACTAGGAACTCATCTGTCAGGAACTAATTCCTTTGACTTCTTACTATGAGCAGTTATTTTTTTCTCTTTCAAGTAATCGCCAGATGACACTTTCATTTCAAAAGCTGCTCTCCAGTGCATGTGGCTGTGTTGCAAATAAAGCACACATCACTTGCTGTATTAATGATAATGTTAGATATTTCTAATTTAAGGGACACATCAGCAGTAGTAATTGCAAGTCAGCTCCTTCTAAGTATAGATCAGTCCTAAATTATTCTGTGAAGAAAGGACAATGCTTGAAATATTCCATCCTGCTTACCAGGTACAGGGGAAAGCAGTTGGATAGACTCTTGGTGGTACATGGAAGAGACAGCAGAGTTCTGAGAAGGTTCAGTAAAAAGCAACTTTTACATGCAAACCTTAGAGCATCCAGGAAAAATAAAGCACTTGGCAGGGCTTGGGCTGGATTTTTTGATCAGGCTTAAAATATATGCTGAGAAGAAGGCAAGAGGGGAGTGGAGAGAAGAAGGGAGAAGAAGGAGAGAGGGAGAACAAGACGGTCTCCAGCTGCAAGAGTACCAGATGTACCATACGGGCAAAGGGAGGGTAGGCATAGAATGGACCATTTTCTCACATTTTCCTGACCTTTGATTTCTCATCCTTCACTTCAAGTAAATGTTGCTGGAATGATGACGGGAATAGGATATATGAGACACGTAAGGGGAAAAAAGTGTTTTGGGTGTCTTCCCTCTGTGCTGGGATGAAAAGTGAGCGGAGCTTTCTTTCCCTTGTTCCCTGCTTTGTGCACTGGTGAGGGCTCAACTGAACTTTCTTCTGAAGCCTAAAATGTAAACTCCAAGGATAGCCTTGGATTGGCCTTTTAAGAGTATTTTGTTTTTTCCCTTAACTATGTCTTTTATTTATTTATGGAGCTCTATGTGCATGGATGAAAATGGGGGAAGTTTTATGGCACCTTCCTGACCAGGATTTTCATTTACTAAGTTACCAAGGTCCATACTTAAACTACTAAATTCTACTGAACTTTTCTGATTCAGTTTCTGAGACTATAATGCTGTCTTGAATGTAATTTGGGAAAGAATAGTGAATTTAGGGGAGGTTTGTACCACTGTTTTGAACAAAGTTTTAAGTTACATAATTAAGCAACACAGGAAAATGGAACCAAATGAGACAAGCTTGCAATTCTCAAAAGATATTTATTTAATAAAATCACAGCATTTTCTTTATTTCTTACCACTTAAATTCTGAGACTTTGCATAAAATTTGATGCTTGAAAATGTTTATCATGTATTCATAGATAACAAAATCTTATGCACTGTATATTTTTATTATTGGATTGCTATACTTTTTCTGCAATATATTCGTCATAGAGTGTACACTCAATAGTCATTAAAACACAATACAAACTCAGTTTGACTCAGAATTTATTGTGAATCGGTTTTCTTGTTTATCATCTAAATACTTGCTTATCAGTTTTCAGGGTGTGTGGAATCTGCCCATGTGAATGCTGTAGTCATTAGCTATAGTGTTGCCTTTTCCCCCAGCCTGGAAAAGAAACTCGAGATCATTTTCGCAAGGAGGTAATATAAAAGGGGATCTTTATTTTGAAGGTCTTCAGGAGCAGTTATGGAAAGGTGTCCATAAAAGCCCACCCCCTCCAGGGGTGACTACATATTTATAGCTTTTAGGAAATTAGCATAATTGATTAAAACCACCAATAAGGAGAACAAGTGGTGATTCAATTCCCCCCCAGCTCCAGTCCATCTTCTGGAGCCCCCCTCTCAGCACCGGCTGTACTCTGTTTATGAAAATGCACCTCAGTTGTTCTTGGCCTTGGTTCTCAGGAAGAACCAAGATAGGACAGGGCCTTGCACCCCCCTGGGGCTTGGAGCTCTGGAATTTGTTTTGTCTTTCTGCTTAGGGAAAGGCCATGGAAAAGTACTGGAAAACTAGCTATTAATACAGTAGGCTACAGAGCTACAAATATATGTGCAATGAGTACAGAGAACATATAAAAGAAAAAAAGGCAGAAACCAAATGGCATCAATAGTAAGATTAATAAAATTAATAAACCCTCTTTTAAACACAGAATAGTGGCAACCTAAATGAAATAACAGAGATAGCCGTGGTTCATAATTCTAGAAGACCTGTTAAGCATTTTGTGTAAAGCTGGGATTTCAGATTTTCTTTTTCCCTTGCTGGATATATTTTGAAAAAAGGAGATGCACAGTATTGGAATTTCATATTCCTCATAATAAACTCTCATGTCCTGCTCCTCCCAGAGCAAGCAAATTCTCAATCACTCTCTAAATTCTTCTTTAGTAGCACTTTTGAGCTGAGTACTTGGGAATTTGTATTAGTACAAAGAAAGAAGGGTAGTGTTAGTAACCCTTCATTTTATTGTTCAAGGCTAACTCTAAGTTTGATGATAATAAATGGTAAATTGATATTACCGTATGAATACTTTTATTGTGAATTGTGAATCATATCTGAAAGAATTTGCTGCATAATACTCCCTCAATTACCAGAGACATTCCTAAAGGAAAGATTCAGACTTCAAATAGATACACACATACCCATTTTTCTTAACTGTAGTTATGCTGTGACATTCAGGTTAAGCTTCTGTGGTGCGGAAATAGTTTAGAAATCAGTGTGCTTCAAAGCTAACATTCTTCTGTCATTATTTGATTTGGAAGGACAGAATAAAGTCAGAAAGGATTAAGGCATGAAGGACGTTAATATAAAACAGAGGTGGGGTAGAAAGACTAAGTCTAATATACATGCTGTGAAATCCTGACGGCCAGAAGGAGAGGTTCAGGTCAGACATGGTTAGTGCCAACAGCGTCCTTACCAAGCTTTCATTCTGACCTGCAAGTTGGTAGGCAGTAATCAACATCAAAACACATGTGCAGATAACTAAAAGAACAGCAACACTGCTTGCAATCTGTCCTCCTTTCTGCATTTTGTACAAAAGACAACTGATATTTTTCACTCAATTTACCTGTAGAGTACATTATTTCACAGAATTTTTGGTTAGAAGGGATCTTGGAGGATATCTTGCCTGACCTTCATCTAAAATGAGCCTATGTCCAGCACTAGGTCAGGCCCAGGCAAATTCTGGAAAATTTCAAGGACAATGATCACGCAGCTTCTGTGCCTACGACAGCTATGCACTACTGTCCCAGTATACATGGTAGACCTTTTCTCCTAATGTCCAAGATAAAGCTCCCAAGCCAGAATAGACTTTGTAACACTGTGAAATACTACTGAGAGTTGTTTTGTTATGTTTTTTTTTTTTCTAACCCTTCTTCAATCAGCTTATAATTAGGTTGTATTCTTTGCCAGAAAAAGAAAAAACTACAAAGAAACCCATCTCTTTCAGGTCAGGTGCATGAAGAGTACTTGGGCAAAGGAGTGGTAGACAATGCACACACAGAGAGTATATTTGATACTTTTCTAAATGGTTGTTTTCAGCTACATCAGATTTTGATAAATTGTGGAAACTCTGAACACTCTGTACCTTTTTGCTTTCCCAGCTTAGTCTGAGGTATGATCATTGCACTTCATTTCCAAGTTACTTTGTGCAGAAGACATTTAAAGTGAGCAAAGTACCTCTGCAAGAATCTTCACAGCCTAAATTGTAAAGCAATTATTTAATGGGTAAATCACAGAATAGGTAGTTAGAGCTAATGAGCTATTACAGTAACCATTAATATTAAATGGGAGTTTTTGCTGTCCAAGCAATCATCAGACTGTTAGGAAGGGTCAGCTTCCATTCCTCCTTGGAGAGGGCTCATTCTCAGTGTTTCCGAATTGCCATCTTATGACTCCATGGTGTTTTTGTTAGGGTTTTATACCTTTTCACATCTGTGATTTTCCTCTTGAATCCTTGTGCAGCTAACTACTGCTGCCTCAACAGTCTTACCTCTTTCCGTGGTCTTACATTTCTTATTTGGCTATCTCTGACTCCTAGACTTCCCAGATCCTTCTCACAATTTAGCCTTTCCTCAGAGGGTGGAGCCAAAGTTGCCTAGCTGCCCTGTATCAAAACCAGACCTTAGCTCAAATGCAGTTGAACCTCTGGAAGGAGTTAAATCCCTGTTTCCTGAAGAACCTGTTAACAAGCAGTCCCACTCTTACTTCCCCAGGAAGGAGAAATGTTGTTTTAGACATGTAAATGTCTTTTAACCCGTGGTCTCAGGCACCCATTCTGTAGTGTTATACAGAAAATGGCACCAAAATTCCTGCAGATTTTCAATCACAAACTGAGATTTCTCTTTTCTGCCATCCATCCATTCATCCCTTAGGCTCTTGCTTCTACCCACTTTCCCTGAGAGGTCAGTGAGAAAACAATATCATTTAATACAGCTCAAAGCATCAGTAACATATGAAGCAAACACCAGAATAGTCTCATAAAACAGTGAAAATAATTTCACTTGCCTTAGGTCATACTCAGATCTTCCTTCCAGGCCCTGCTCTCCCCATGCATAAGTGCTCTATGAAACAGAGGGGTTAATGGGGGCTGTGCTGTGGCAGGGGATCTTTACTGAGTGCAAAAAATGTAGTTGGCTTTTAAAACCATAAAGGAATGTATACTGTCTGTCCCAGGGAGTCACTTTTTCCTTGATAGCATAGCACAGTTCTGCATGAATTCTACTTATCTTTCTCTCTCTGCACAGAGCGAGGAAGCAGAGCAAATGAGCCAGAGAAACTCAGCCAGTCTGGGGAATTTTAAAAATTCTTTTTGAGATAAAGATTTCAATGCCCACAGTTTCATGTGTGCTAAGAAGCTTTACTAACAACTGAGTGCTGAAGCATGACCCACATGTGCCTTTTAGGTCATCAGAGCCAGAATGATCTCAACCCACTTAGCTTTCAGGTTATGCCTTGGTCAAGTGAATACTTTGAAGTCATTTCAGCTGAGAAGGTTAAAGGTTGACATTTACAGTTATGACTTGTGTGTGCCAGCTTTACTCTCCTATCAGTATCATAAAGTCAATTTCCAAGTTTTCACCATAAGAAATTGAACGCATTTCTAAAACTTTGGAAATAATTATTTTTAATCTATTTTTATTCTTCCAGTTTCCCTACACGGTTCCTTTGCTTTTGTGCTTTAAAACTGATTATAAATAATTCCTGTAAACAAATAATTATTGGTATTGTATTTTAATTTCACCTATTTTAGGGTGACATATCTGATTTCAGCTATAAGATGCACATTATTTTCATCATTTTATCATCTGTGCATAGAAATCCTATTCTAATGAGACCTTACAGTATATAGCATGCAATAGTAAGAAAAACCACTTAAGAAAATAAATTTAAAAAACCTCTTTCTTAAAATCCCCTTTATCAAGTATGTATTCACACTGATGCCTTTTTCTGGTCTTAGGAAATAAAGGCTCAGACACGGTGAAAGGGTTGGGGGTTGTTTACCTCGGTATTTTAATAGGATCCCGTTCGATGGCTTCTGCCGTCCAGGTAGAACGCGTCGCAAAAGCCCCGTCCCCCCAATCGAGTATACAATTAAAGACTCTACACATTAGCATATCTACCAGGAGGGCCCAATAAGGGGCCTGGGTGGGCTAACTTCTAGTTTACAAAATCTGTCCTACTAGGAGACCTTGAGGGCTCACGAAAACAGGGTGTTTGGTCTCTAACTCTACGTGGTTTCGGGGGTGTTTAGTCTACCGGCCTTCTAAACACCATGAAACCGGGCTAAACTATCACCTAAAGCATCACAAGTATGCATGCTAATACTTGTGAATATAGGGAACAGTGTAAGACATATTCAGGAGAAAAAGCGGAAAAAATCCCTCAGGCATCACACAAAGACCATTCAGATTACTTAGGACGAGCCTAGTGATAAATGACAAATGAAATTATATTGCAGCCTTTCACTGGTATGTGTTAAACATTGTAACATAGAAGGTGTAATACTCTATGCTATATTGCACTGACAACTCTTTTAGTAAGCTTTTTGTCTTTTTTTTTATTCAGACAAGATAAATTGTTCACTCTTTATTGAAGGAATAAAAATCATTAAAAGAATGACAAACTATAATACTCTTTTATGCTAGTTCTTTCCTTTCTAAGTCATAATTATGTTACTGAATTTACTTTTCAAATTAGGAAAGTGTTTTTTAAGGTATGACATGTGGGTAATTCTGTAATATCAGACTGTTGAAATATTTTCATACCTACATATGTTTATTTCAGGACATTTACAACTGCTCTAAATCAAACACTAACAAAACTCCATTCATGTACACTAGAATACATAATAAAAATTATTACAAAAAGTAGAGAAATATGGTAGATTATGTTTGGCAAGAAATAGAAAATACCTAAACATAATGAAAACTATTTAGCAGGTTTCTATATATCACTTGTCTCTGAAGACAAAGCCAAGGATTAAAAAGCCTTCTGGCTTCTTCCTATTTGTGTTTTAAGATTGTTGATTTATTAAAATATGAGTATTGATCTAATATTGATACTCAACTTGAGACAGACAAAGACTCTCTAACAGGGTTGTTAGAATGTGTGTTTATTTTAGCACCAGGCAGCTACCTGGGATAGCTCCCTAATACACAGAGCAAAAGCATAAAGCAATATAAAGTCTATTTATCTATAAGACTTCTGAATATTCAAAACACAAGTGTACATTTATCATATTCATACCTCCCATTTCCCCTCTTCGTATGGTAATTAGCTGAATAGTCACTGAACATGTGTGGCTTATTCTTTAAATTGAGTCAGTAATTGGTCATGTAATTTGAGGAGGGGGTGAGAATGATGGAGTAAAACTCGTCTTCCTTGTTTTGACCTTTCTGCCTTTCTGTTTTTTGACAGTATGAATTATTTTTGGGGGAACCTTCTGTTGCCTTCTACATTTCTCTTCAATAGAAAGATTAGTAACTGCCTACATTTCTTTAGATCTATTAATCAGTGTTTTCTATTTCTCGTTATAAGCCCAGCTAAGTAAATACAAAATGACAAGCAATCAGTTTCTTACACTCTAAACTTACTTAAAATCGAACTCTTTAGTTAATCATTAATTCTTTAATTAATTCCAGTTGGGTTTGCTTATTAGATCTATTTTAACTAATTTCAGCAATACTAACCTTTGCTTAAAATCTTACTTTTTTAAAACTCTATGTTTCATTGTTTATAAAAAAGAAGATGAAGAAAGAAAAGACTCTGACTGCTGTCTGAAGTCCTTAGCCCGCTCACTGAAGTGCATTGGTGTATTTGTATATATTTGCCTCTGTGTGTGTGTATAAACTATATATGAACACTTAGACCTGACTGACTTTTTTGAATACGGGAAAGGGTATTTACTGGAAAAACAGTCTAGTCATTTATCATTGCTATAAATTTCACAATTGTCTTACAAATGCTCACAGTTAAAAGAGGAAAGTCGGGAAGCCAGTTTGCCAGTTTGCTGCTGAAGACTCTGATGAGAGATTACCGCTAGGTCAGGAAGTTTGAACATGCATCATACCGGTGGTGACCTATGCCACGCTGCTGGTGCTTTGCATTAGCCAGCCTGCAAGTAGTTTATTTCAACTCAGAAACTATACAGGTGAGTAAATGCTTAAAGCTGAAAGTGACATGAGTGCAGCTATTCTTTAATTTTAAAACCTTACCCTTCCAAGTTAAGTTTTCAGGTGCATTGACATTGTGGACATAGTTTTATACTAATTACTACTTGTGTTTGCAATTTCTTATTTTTTTCTTTCTTCTTTTGTTCCCAATTTAAAAAAGGGGGGGAAAAGAACAAAAAGGACAGCTAAATTATTGAATTATTGTGTTTTTCCTCTGTCATCTTCTTCACTTTCTTTTTTGCCCTCTCCTCAGTATAGCAGCAAAACCCAAGAAACACATGATAAGTTGTGTTAAAACATAATGACCAGTTTATCTAAACAAGAAAAATTGCATTTTCACTTATAATGTGACCTCTGGCTTGTTCAGTTTGTAAAGAACTTGGCTTGGTTGTCTGACTGTGCTTTCACTCATACCTCAGCTGAGGACCATTAACAGAGCAGTCTAAGTGGGTCTGCACTTTGAATAATCACACAGTGTTCATGTTTTGCTACCTTTACAGAAACTAAGAAGCAATCAAGTAAAACAATGCTGTCTGGACTTCCAGAAAAGTTAAAAAGCTGTGGGGTTTATGTTCCCTAGCTAATTTCAGCCAATTCTTGTGTAACCTTTGTTGCATTCTCTCAAATATTTCTGTGATTTAGAACTGAAATATAAATTATTATGTGTTCTCCTTTATAATGAACAGCAAAAAAAATTTAGGAATTTGAGCAAGATGGTACTAATATATATGCCGTGTCTGATACACACATGATAATTCAACTGGCCACATGTCATTCCAAAACAAGAAAGTATGACTGTATTCAGAACACAAAAAACTCCATGTCTTAAGGGTGCAATAAGAAAAAAAAAAAAAAAAAAGCAAATATCTAGAAAAAAATTACCTGTGGCTGTACACAATGTCTGATGCTTTCTGCAGCGTAACATGAACACTGATTAATCTGGTGTACCTGTGCTCTTGATTAAGACTCTTTTGTGACAATCGGTAGCCCCAGATGACTTTCTGTAGTGGAGCAAGATTAATTCTTAGCAGACATTATCAGGTCACATATACTAAATGTGATGGTGATAAGGCACTGTAAGAGAACAGGAGTATCATCTTCATCATCAGTGCTGACAGCCCATCTGTGTGCATCTTTACCTGATCTGAAGTTAAAATCACCACATAGGTGACAGAAGATTTTGCCTCAGTGATATTTTTGTATTCTGAAACAGTTACAATGCCTGTTTTAGTGTGTTGGTTTTGAGTTTTGCTGCATCTTCATTTCATATTCATGAACTCATATTAGCCCTGGCCTTTATCTCATTCAGGGCTGAGCACTGTTAGCTTTGGGAAACTGGCCATTTAAAGCTGGAGTTGAATGAATTTTTATCTTAGATGTGTAACTCATGTAGGGCTTAATTTTGAAAAAGAGTTTGTTGAGAAAGCAAGCAAAAAATTTGTCAAACCTCTAGGAGTCCTGTACAAAAGGCAGCAGAGATTTAAATGAAAGTCTACTGTTAGTCACAATCACTTAGTATAATATTGAAGACAGCTACCTTATTCCAGAAAACTACTTAGAGAAAAATGGTACCAACAGTACAGTGGATGCCATCTGTGTCAACAACAGTATTTTAATTTAGAATTACTGAAAACTTACCTTTCTTAAGAAAATGCTAAAATGTAGAATTCCTGTGCCTTATAACTCAAAGACTGGGGTTTTATTTTACAAAATTTTAGATATGCAGCATGGGGCAATTATCCTGTGTGCCTTTTGTCACTGACATCTGATTTTCCCCGTTACATTTTAAGGTGTGGCTTTGGAAACTTTAAAAATTTAATTTTATTTTTTCTAACCCTAGTACAAAAGGGCAGAACTAGGGAGCCTGCCACCAACCAGTAGTCTTACATCAATTAATGCCACCTGGGGGCTCAAACCCAGCAGCTTTAGATTGTTACATATCTTGAACATATTTAGTTTAATGTTACTTGCAGATGTACTCATAGAAGGCCACTTTTTATTTTTTTACTGTTTAAAACTAGGTCAGGTCTGTAAAACAGAGATTGAAGTAGGAATCAGGGCAAAATTTTACCAGTCGAAGCTTGTGAGGGAGAAAAAAATATTTCAAGGAAATTCAAGTTCAAGGAAACTGTATCTTCAGTAGCAGGCATTTTACCTCAGCAGTCACCTCTGAAGAAATTCTCAGGGGTATGATGTTTACCTATGTGCTCCACAGGGAGAATCCCTTTAATCAGATAATTTATACTTCCATTCTCAGCTCTACAGCTTTCAGACCACTAGCAGAGCAATGTGACTCTGTTCAGAAGACATTCTTGATTTCCAGGTATGTTTTACAGAAAATGGTCTCTGAGGCTATGGAGAAATGCAAATTTCTTTCTAAAATATTCTGAAATACTCTTTTTTGTCCCTGGAGATGATGTCTGATGTCCAGCACACAAGAATTCAAACACTGCAATGGTAAATATCAAAACAATAGCCTCTTGGCAAAACAACAAAACCAGAATTCCATTCCACAGTTTACTAAATTCCCAGATGTCACCATGAAAACATACAGACCCAGAAAGTATAATTTGCATTTTATTGCAGGCAAATAAAGTATAAAGTGTGACATTTATGAAGAAGTCACTGTGATGCAACATTTTGCTGTTCATAAATTCTTACAAACTAAATTCCTGTGTCAGAAACCAGTAATTTTAATACATCAACCTTTCTGATAAGCAATGTGCAAATTACCTTTCAAAGACTAGCAGAAAAACTATGGAAGCGTTACTTATAGTAACAAAGGGTCTGACCCAAGACACATTTAAATCAATGCATGTTTTTTTATTTACTTGATCAAATTTTTTGATCAGTCCTGTACTGTTTGAGGCATAAATAACTTTGGCTTCCATGTTAGTTCACAAAGTAGTGTTGTTAATGCACAGAAACTAGTTTTGTTCTATGACAGACTGCAATTTACCGGACTGATGATTTTCATCCTACTTTTTTATATTTTTGTTCTAGTAGATGCTTATATGTATCTGTATGTAAAACAACTAAATTTTTCCTTTTTGTTTTTTTATGAAGATTAAACCAAATAATAACTTCAAAGAACTTCCTAGTAGAAAATATGAATGATTTGCATCATTGTGAGTCTTGGATTTGAGGTACGTTAATGTTTTTATTATTCACCGTAGAAAGGTTACTGCGATCATAATAGGTCAGAATAAATCAAAAAAATGTGGTTTAGTGATCAAATTTTGCATTGGAGATTTATGCTTCTATTAGTTCTATAACCTTGATTGCTATAGAGAAGAAATTAGGGCAATATTCAGGACATGATGTCCGGTCAAAAGTTCGGATGCACACCATCATAGTAGTGCATAATTTTGGTACGCCTACTACATCTCCGTGAAATCGGCACAGACCAAAACTTATGTGTGCAACATATATGTGGGGGTTTTGCTAGAAAACGTAATAAATAAAATCCCAAATCCAGGTCCATTCTTGTCTTTCTGCTGGTAAGTGCTAGGTTTCCGTTCACAACAGGGACTGAATGACTTTGTTGTACAGTTCAGAGTTCCAGAGTTTAGCTTAGGTCTCCCTTCTTTTGTTCACAGCATGACACATTTTTTTTGTACCACAAATCAGATACTATGATGGGAACATATACAGGCAATCTGGCAAAAATTATGATAATAAATTTTTTGTTTAGCTTCAAACTGAACAAATAAACATATTTGCATTTTTACCTGTATCTATAATACGTGTAATGTAGGAAAATATATGTGGAAGGCAGAAGATATACAAGTTGTTGCCTAAAGGAGACTTTAGGCAGGAGTTTCTAACCCAGCTGAGGACAATACAACTGAGAAATCTCAGCCAAAAAGCTGATTGTCTAAAGAATTTTTTTACTGCTAGAGAATGGCATGGACTGCTTAGATAAAGGTCACATAGTTCCCTAACTTGAAAGTATTTCTCTAAACCCTTCATAGTCTTGGTTGTTTTTCTTCAAACTGAAAAAGACTTTATGATTTCATGACTGAAGACAGTTTGCAGCACAGCCCAGCAGAGAGTTTTAATACTTGTAAAAAACAGTACTGCTGTCAATAAAATCTGAATCAACATGATTAGGTCATTGTTAGGTAGCATAATTCAAAGACAACTGCAGGTAAGGAAGAAAGGTGAATATGTGTCCTGGGTTAAGCCAGAGGAGTCAAAATCTAGGAAGTGATCTGGGCTGCAGGAATGCAGGAAGAAATACAACTTCCTTCCTGCGAGAGAGAGAGAGCCAATAATCAGGTAGTTTTAAGAATTGATAGGTAGGTAAACCAATTAAAAAGTTAGTCCGCCTTCAAGGAAAAAACCATATATAAGCAAAGACTTTCTGACGCTCTTCCTCTTTGGACCTGCTGCTGCTGTGTAGAGAGGAGCAGCTCCTGCTTCTCTCACTGGTAAGGCCCCCCCCCCCACCTCCTTCCGAAGGAGGGATGGGGGGGGGAAGGGAGGTTTTACGGCAGCCGTGCCGCTGCAGCGGGGCAGGCATGGGGGAGGAACGGCTGGAATCTTCAGCAGATACAGCTCAGCCGGTGTGCCAGCTACACGAGAGGGAGAGCCAGGCCCCTGCTCCGGGCCAGGCAAGGACCAGGCCGGACTCCATCCAGCTCGGGCCAGGCCCTGCCCTGTCACCCCAGGCCTAGATGGCCCCAGCAGGCCGAGCCAGCTCCGCAGAGCCAGGCACAGAGACTCTGAGAGCTTCTGGCATCCAGCTCGGACCTGTTCAAGCAGCCCGGCAAAGAGCACGGGATCGTCACACTGCCGGAGAGAGAGAGACAGAAATTAACTCTGTCCATGCCTGGACTAAACTCACAGACACCCATCCTTCCTCGCAGAGAGAGGAACGAGTGAGGACATCTACATAGTGCAGCGCAGAGACTTTACAGTCAGTGAAGAAAGCAGAACTGATACTAAAAAGGGGGTGCATGGGAAGTTGCTTCAAGAGTGAAGCTGAAAACTCTTTTGGAGAACCATGGTTGGGGACTGAGCTAATAAATTCTCTGTAATATATGAAGATATAGTCCAAAGGGGGATGTGAGGTTCTTATTGCAGCCAATGAACTGAAATACCTAAGTACAGACAAGTAAGTGTTGAAAAAGTACAGCCTGATGAGAAACTAGAACCAAGAGAGAGGAGAGGCTGTGATCCAGAGCCCTGGTCCCGGGGGAATGCTAGAGAACCTGAGTTGTCAGGAGAACCTGTGTTGCTAAGCACAGAAGAAGGGATTTTCTTTGTTGCTGCAATTGAACTGGGCATCCTTAAAACAGGTACCCTGTGGACTGTTCATAACCCACCATAGTGGCTGTGGGAAGGCTACTGGTGTGGGAGAGATCCACCATTAAGCTAGACTTTGCTCCGGGCGGCGGTTAATAGTGAGGCAGAAGACCCATAAAAACTGTATTTTTCTTACAGAAGATCCATGGTGTAAGCAAAAGAAACTTCTCTCCCTAAATGAACTAGAACAAGAGCTGTTTCTGAAGTGGTAAACTGACTAGAAGTCAAAGTGTTGTCTTTTGTATGTTGTCAGAGAGAATGAAATAGAGAGGTGGGGAAAGAGGGGTGGTCTAAAGAGTTTGTTCTAGTTTTTCTTAGTTTTTTTTTCTTTTTCCCTTTGTCTTAGATATATTAATAAAACTTCTTTGTACTTTATAAAGTTTGAGCCTGCTTTGCCTACTCCTAATCCTTATCTCACAACAAGCAATCAAGTAAATTTAGGTAAATGTGCTGGCATTTAGCCACAAACCTGAATAAGCAAACTAAAACCACGACAATATGCTTTATTTTAAAGAGTAAACCTATCAATATTTTATATAGACAAAAATTTGTACAGTAGTAATAGTGCACAAGAAATATGTTGTAGTTTCCAATAAAAAAATTTGAGCAGAGCTGGGGTGGGGAAAAATTAAGACATTTTTGCATAGACTGTAAGATATTCTGAAGTCTTGTGAAATGCTGTTGTCATTCTAGGTCATGGTCATAACAAAAACTGAGATCGTACTCAGTCTTAGGAACAATGAACATCCCATGAATAAAGTACTTTAGCTATTTACTTAGAGAATGCATTGTGTGGAGAGAAGATAATGGAAGTCTTCCTTGTACTTTTCTAATTCTCCACTGAATTCCACTTGGCATATGTTATGGTTTAACCACAGTGTGGTCACTAAGCACCATACAGCCACTCGCTCACTCCCATCTGGTGAGATGTGGAAGAGAATCCTAAGAATAAAATTAGAAAACTCATGGGTTGGGATAAAGACAAGCAAACAAGTAACTAGAAGAGTGAAATTAAACATGTCTATGTTCAGTATATTTTGCCTATTTGTAAATGCAAAAAAAAAAAATCTATTTTGAATAAACATTTTGAAAATGAGTACTTTTTCTCTAGCTCTGCTTCCTTTTGTATATTTTTCTGTCTTCAGTTGCAGTTTCTCTCACATGCTGCCAGAAGATTTCTCTGTAAAATGCATTTTGCTGTTAAATACACATACCTATTTGCATTCTTTCTTAATGGTGATTCACAATCCTTGTCAGAGGTGTCAATGTGAAAGAATAGGCATTGACTCCGTCAGTGTTCTTGAGATCTACCTAAAACACCTCTTTCTGAGCTCAGAATCTGATGTGTGAAATATCACCTCCTTTAATCTATGATTCATGTTCCTTTGTAATTTTGTATTTTACTTTTGTGTGGAAATAGTAGTTTATTGTATAGTTATGTGGAGAAACATAGGTGTATGATACTAATAAAATAGGACCATGAATAGATCTTTTATACTGCTAAAGCTCTTAGTCTAGAAAGCCCTCTTGAACACCATTATAATAGAAATGTAAGCTATTTTATGTGATGACCACTAATACATAAGCCTCAGTAAAAAGTCAGAAACAAGACATTGTCCTTCTCCCTTTAGACAAAAGCTTTCCGACACTATGGCTTTGATTAAGTCTCTAAAAACCATTAAATGAAATAAATAAAAAAACTTGTCATCTACCAGTATGCATAGAATCCAAAATACCAAACACAGGACGAACTGAATTTGACATTAAAAAAAATTGAGCATGACAGCTGCAGCAGTTACATCTTGTGGAAGGATGTGTGTGCTTGCAAAGACTTTACATCAGGTCCTGGTTGGGAGCTGGCATTTTCAAAGGTCATGAAGCTCCTTAGCACCATTCAATTACTGCACAAAGGGTACCACTGACAGTTTTAGCACTGTGGTTAAATTAGCCGAGTATTATCTGAGACAATCAAACTTTTGACAGGAATGGTAGGATGATATCTGTATATTGAAAAAATACCTCAAATATAACACCTATCTTACTCCCCTTTCTTTATTTTTGAATGGCAAGGAAAATATGAGAGAATTACTTAGTTGTCCTGCAGCTTGTAAAGATATCAACACTCTCAGCCTGACAATTGTACAAATAAAGATAAGGCAAAAACCTTTGATTTTAGCCACTTTTTAATTTGTTCTTTATTTTTGGTTCTAAATGAACAGTCTGAATCTCTAACATACTGTTCAAACTGTATTGATATGGCAATACTGCTTAAAACAGAAAAGGACTGACATTGTTCTGTTGCTTAAAAGTGCACCTGCTTTGTTGTGTTGTGCCCTGCAATATGTTCCCGCAAGCCTCCTTTTTTTCCAGGCTTAACAACTTCATTTCCCTCAGTTGCTTCCTATAGGATTTGTGTCAGGGACATTTTTTCCAGCCTTAATGATTCTATGATTCTATGCATCCTGTCTACCTGTGAGGCCTTTCCCAGGGAAGGCACAGTGTGATTCCAGTAGGTATCACTCTTTCAGACTCCCTGATACTCCTGAACCTACTCACCTCCTTCTGGAGCTCTGTCACTAAACAAAGGAGTTCCAGTACTTGGGCACATCTCCCACAGCGACACTCACATCTGCCAGCCAGTCCTGGCATAAGTGCAGGGCACATCCTGCAGCTAGCACTGGGGTGTGTCCTGCATGTTCTCACAGGAGCTGTCTGCAAATCTGCATATGCTATGGAGTTTTAGACCTCAGAGAGGCTGTGGCTTCTGCCATTGCTCCTTGGTTGAGCTGGCAGAGCTTCAGCACCCTTGGTGTACACCCTTCCAGGGGAAGTCCTGTGGAAACTGCTGCCCCACAGCCCTGGCTGACACACCATGCCCTGTCTGTCTGCCCTGGACCCTGACGCTCCCAAAGGGGCTTCTTTTATGTGCGGTGATTGTAAAGTTTGTTACCCACCACTAGGTAGGCTCCTAGCCTTACCTACATCTTGTGAGCCACCGTTGCATGAATCACTGCCTCCTGATGAATCTCTCCACTCACCCGAGGTTCCTCTGGTTCAGGAAGTCCCCTTGTGCACCGCATTACATCACCCCACTGCAGATCATGCCAGCACCGGTGCTGCTCACCTCATCATTTTGGTCTTCATGGTTGTTTACCTGTGTGTACGTTCTTGCACCATGCATTGAAGTGACATAGGGAGGCTTAGATAAATCTTTTAAAGTAGATGGTAAGCATAACACCATAATGCAGTTAAAACTTCTGGGTATTTACACAACCACACTTGCTTCCTTTAATTAAATATGCACACATGTTTCTAAGCATGCATGCACACTTACAAGTCCCTGTACAATACAAATTTTAAATTAACACCTCGAAACTGAGGAGAGCAATTTGTCAGCTCTTCTGCACAGTGCACAAGTACAGTGTTAATCCCCTATCTTGGCAATTTTTCTCTTTATTTCTGTTGTTTTCTATTTTCAGTAAAGATTTTTTAATATGTGCTCCTAATGTTTTTAAAACTCCCCTATTAATTTCAGTACAACAGTGCAGAATACAACCCCAATTATAAGCACATAATGAAGGTAGGATAAAGCATTTTCATAAAGTTTATAGTAATGAACTTAGCCATTACAAATACATGGCTAGATGTATTTTATATTCTCAAAATAGATGTATTTTATATTCTCAAAAGGAAAGGACATACCATTGGACTGGGCTCCCTGAAGTTAAAATAAATTGAAATTATATTACAATAAATCATCTCTGACTATTATAAATTCCTTTCCCCTCAAATATTTTCTCCCATATTCTCAATAAATGTTGATGACCCAAATCTTCTCTTGTTGCAGCAGTTTCTATTCAGTTATGAATTCAGTGTCTTTTTTTTTCTACCTCCTTTCTAAGTTTTGCTCTTCTTATCCACATTTTAGATATCTGGAAATCATGAAAAGATGAATATGTGTCTAATCTCACTACTCACAGTTTAGGTTTCGCTGCACATAGAAATGTGTCAGCACCATTCATGAACCATGATCTGGGGCTGGGTGAAGAATCTGAGACTTTCATCAAGACTTTCAAGAAGATAAAATGTAGTGGCTTAACATCTGCATGAATTCTACTCTTTGCTGTGCTTAAACAGATTAAGGTTCAAATTCATTAGATGTCACAGGCATCAGTTTTGGCTTTTTGGAAGCTCTGCATTGCAGCTGAGTCCTTTTATCATAATTGATAAAGTAAACCTTGTTGATATGAGGCTATATTCTCTACAGAAATTCTGATGTTTCAGAATATCCTTGCTGAGGATAAAATCTGCATGTTTTGCTAAGGAATCAAGACAGAAGTATGAAAAAAAAATTGTAACTATCAAACCCATTAAACTATAGGAAATTATATCGAGGTATGTGAGCCAAAACTTTGCACTAAAAATAAGGACTATTGACATGATTTTTGCTAAAACTTTCAAACTCCTATTTGCATACTACTGTTTTTTTAGTCAATGAAAGTATGAAACAGGTACGTGTTTACATTTATTTAAAATATAAGTCATTAGTAGTACAACAGCACTTTTTGACTTATGGACTCTTTCACTGCTGTTAGTACGCAATTTGATAGTGAAATAAATACATTTATTCTTTTTTTAAACTTTGTGCCAATTTGGTGTCATGTTGTGCCAAAGTATCCAAATCTTAATAGTTCCTAACCAGTACAGATCTGCATTAATGTCCCAGGAAGCAAAACAATTTCTCATTCAGCAATAATTCTAAGCATAATAAAGATCTACAGTATCTATGGCCGGGAAAATATTTGTGAAGCTCCAGACAGTGAACATTCAGATAAAGTACTTAATTTATTGCTATGTGTCTCGTAATTATCCCCTGAAGCTCATCACATCCTGTAGTGGTTTGAGTTTGCCAATTCAAGTTTCTGGCCAAATGCCAGCACGCTCACCAAAATTTTACTCAATTATTGCAGTGAGATAAGGATTAGAAGAAGAGCAAAGCAGACTCAAACTTATAAGAATACAAAAGAAGTTTCTTAACAAATCTAAAAGAAAAAAAGAACCAGAATAAACCTTCAGAACACCTCTCCTGCCCCCACTTCTTCTCGTTCCCATCTGACAAAGTAAAGAGACAACACTTAGGACTTTCACTCAGTTTACCACCTCTACAATAGTCTTACTTCAGTTCACTTCAGGAGAGGAGTTTCTTTTGCCATACCATAGAGATTTCTCCACAAGAAATATAGTTCTCTTGTGGCTCTAACCTCACAACAAGCAGCTGCCCAGGGTGGAAAAAATCTGCTTGCAATGTGAAAGTCCCTCCCACTTTTGGTAGCTTTCCCACAGCTACCATGGTGGGCCATGGTGGCCTATGGGGTACAATTTTTAGGATGAGCTGTTCTGCTGTAGCAGTGAAGATCTTCTATTTCTGGCAGCATAAATTCTCTTCTTCCATTCCCTAGGGCAAGAGTTTCTATTGAATCACAACTTCTTTTCTATCTTTATTCAGGCTTCTCTTCAGTGTCTACTTGCTTTTACACAGGTGCCTTGGCTCACTAGTTGTAGTTAGTACACTTTCATCCCCCCATACATTTCAATGAGTTACAGGGAATTCTAGCTTAGTCCATCACCATGGCTTCACTAAAGAAGTTTCAGCCTCAGGGCTGAGGCACCTCCTCATTCTCGTCTTTCTGATCTTCAATCTCTTTCTTCTTCACTGACCTTGGAGTCTCCATGTTGTGTTCTTTAGGTGTCTCCACTCCTCTTTTATTTGGGGGAGGGAGGAGGGATGTCAGTAGGTTTTACCTGTGCACTGAAGGGGTTAATCACTCTCTCGGACCTCTGCAAATGGTCATGTGATGTCAGCCAGGCGGTGCCCCGGGCTGTTCGAGTGTAGGATTTCAGCATCTGCGCTGAGGCGGAAGTTTCTGCTGGGCTCCCTTGCACTGGGCATCCCAGTGGTGGCAAAAGCAGCGGAGAGCTCCGTGCTTCTGCCCCGCGGCCCGGTTCGGCCTGGTGGAGCTGGCCCAGCCCGGTCCGGGACTGCAGATCGGGTCTTCTCGGCTTGGCTCCACCCGTGGCCGAGGGGAGCAGGCTCAGCCTGCGGCCATGGCTGGAATTTCGGCAGCAGTCACATTCCATCCGAGTCGAGCCTAAGCCAGAGGCCCGGTCCAGGCCCTTCTCCCCCAAGCCGGGCTGGGCTGCGGCTCCAGGCTCCCCTCCCCCCTGCCATGGCGGATGGTCAGGCTGCGAGGTGGGGGGGAGGCTCAGCCTTACCAGAGAGAGAAGGGGAGAGAATTCTCCTCTCTTGTCTCAAGGAAGTAAAAAGAGGAAGTATCACAGCTCTCTCCCATTCCTATATGTGTTCTGGAGGCAGAAACTGTAATATTTTTCCACTGGACAGGTCACTTCTGAACCTGATCTTTTTCCTTCCTTATCAGAAACCCCAATTAAAGTAAATCCACCACACATCCAGAAACTCAATATTCAGAGTTTAACATCAGGTATTTTCAAGGGGTCAGCTTGAATAATGCATTGGATATAGAGAGATAAATAGCAAGAAAGATGTTTTGAAGGAAAGACTAAGTGTGAGAAAAAGTACTGTGTGCCTTACTGGTCCCAGAGCGAGGGAGGCAGGTACAGTTGTAGCAGAGGTGTAAATATAAAGTGTTTGGTCCAAAATGGCCTAGCTCTTGGAATTTGTGGTGCTTTGATACACCTTTCTGACATGCATTCTGTTCTGGAAGACAAAAGGTGTTACTATGACAGGATACACTGTAGTAGCAGTGTATGAGCAAGAAATGCAGGAGATGAAAGGCAATAAACTTTCCAGAACAACAATGGTAATGCAGTGTGCCAGGATAAGATGCTTGTTACGCTCAAATAGTCAAATTTGATGGCCTTCTCCACATACCTTTCTAATAAATGTCGATAATTTTAATAAATGGCAAGGTCAGAGGAACTGGGCTTTTGAACAGTAATGTTGATGATAAGGTCAATTGGCAGTCAATCACAGTATATTGAGGTACACACAAGTACTCAAAAGATAACACAAATTCATGTTCCATATGTCTTAAGAGTGATCTCAAATCCCAGTGTAAGTATATAACTCTAGACAATCTGCTCATGCCAAACTTAAATAATCTGATAAATATCTCATGTTTAATCAGAATCCTAGAGGTTCTGAGTTTGACCATGATGCAATTTGAGTACCAGGATGAATCATGACTCTTAATTGGTGAAAACCAAGCAGATTTAGCTTAAGAATTTTGATCGTCCTGGGCACAGTATTGGGACTTCTTATTGCATGATTGATGAACCGTATGTTATGTGAAAATTAAGAAAGTGCAACCAGTTTAACTACATGATCTGCACATGTTCAGGACTGTTAGGAAAATATGCTCAGTAGATGTTTTCCAGAAAGTCTGAGAACCCACTCTGTTAGATATTTGGAAAAATGCCCAGTTACTGGAAAAAGACAATCCCACAAGAGTATCTTAGGGGATATGGAGTTTAGTGATATATAAGAAATCTCATTATATGCAAAATCTAGTAATGCTGAGTGGCCAAGGACTCTTGAAGAACTTTTCAAGTGGTAGAGGATTGGGTCTGGTTTCTTAAAAGCCAAATTATTGGGAGTACTTAAAGAATTAAGGATGTTGTACTGAGCGTCAGACATTTTCACAATTACCAAAGCATGATTTTCTAACAAAATCTAGCTTACAAGTGAAAAGACATATGTAGAGACAAAAACAATCCCATTTTATCAGATTTCAAAGATATTTTCCTGATTGTTGCCATAAACAATATCTCTATTTTATTAGCTTTGTGTTGCAGGATTTTGGTAGTGATGGGGTTACAGGGGTGGCTTCTGTGACAAGCTTCTAGAAACTTCCACTATGTTTGATAAGGCCAATGACAGCCAACTCCAAGAGAGACCTGCTGGCCAAAGCTGAGCACATCAGCAATAGTGGCTCTGTTAGTGCCTCTGGGATAACATAAATAAGAAGAGGAGCAAATGCAGCTATAGAAAAGAATGTGAAGAGTCATCTCTCTGAGGAGGAAAGAACATCAGACACAATATGTGATAAAATTACCACAATTCCCACTCCTTGGCCCCTGCACCTCTGAGGAGAAGAGGTAGAGAATTTGGGAGTAAGGTTATCTCGAGAAGAAGGGAGAGATGGGAGGAAGGTATTTTAAGATTTGGTTTTATGTCTCATTTTACTACCTTGGTTTGACTTGTAATAAGTTAAACAGATTTCCCTAAGTCAAGACAGTTTTCGCTGTGATGATAATCGGAAGTGATCTATTTCTGTCCTTATCTTGATCCATGAACCTTTTGTTGCATTTCCTCTCCCCTGTCAAGCTGAACAGGAGGGTGATAGTGTGGCTTTGGTTCTAGTTTCCACTGGCATAGGGTTAATTTTCTTCCTTGTAGCAGGGACAATGCTGTCTTGCATTTAGTACGAGATGAATGTTGATAACACGCTGACATTTTGGTTGTTGCTAAGTAGTGCTTACCCTAAGTAAAGGACCTTTCAGTTTCCCATGGTCTGCCACTGCACAAGAAGGTGGTGGAAGCATAAGTGGGACAGCTGATCTGAACTGGTCAAAGGGATATTCTGTACTATAGAATGTCATGCCCAGTATATGAACTAGGATAATTTGACTGGAAGAGCCAGCTGCTGCCTGGGGATTGGCTGAGTATCAGTCAGTGGGTGGTGAGCAATTTTAAGTGTGCATCTTTAGTTTTTCTTTTGTTTTAATTTACTTTTTTAATTACTAGTAGTAGTTGTTGCAGTAGTATAATAGTTCTGGATTTTGTTTGTTTTTTTACCTTGTTTCAATTATTAAGCTCTTCTTATCTCAACCCCCAAGTCTGTTGTTTTTTTCATGATTCGCCTCATCATCTCACCAGAGGGTGGCTGCATAGGGTGAGACCAGGACACCACCACACCATCTAAATGATAAAAAAAGGCATTAGCTTTCTGTACATCTCGGCCCACCACATATCCTCAGAGAATCAGCTGGCCACAAAGGTATGGATAACAATTAAGAAAACAGCTATAACCTTGAAATCTCTGAAGAGACTGGTTAGTCTAAAAAATATGAAAATTGAAAAGGTACGCAGTACTTTCCTTCCCATCAGTAATGAACATAAATGAAACAGGTTTCCATTGAAAAAACCTGAGAGACGCTTTCTCTATCATTTGAAATTGTTATGTTGGAAACTTACTCAGTGTCGAAATAGTGGGCATGAGGTTTTTCTTATCATAACCAGGTAAATAACTAGATAAGGTTTTCTTCAAAAAATAAACAGGCACTGCTAAAAGTGGGCCTATTAATAAAGAGACATTTAGCAAATATTTTAAAGGACTAAACATGAAATCAGCAGTTCTGAGAAATTCTCATGTTGCATTCTGAAGTCCTAGAAATGATACCACTCCAGGATGCAGAGAATTATTGCAAAGAATTCCACATATGGTGGTTGGGGAAGAAAAGTATTAGAGTGCCTCACAGTACGGTGCCTCTTCCATTGCGATAATGTTTTGAGGTTGCACGTGTTTAAATTTTCTGAAGAAAAAGTCATTAAATATAACTTAACTTATTATCACTGCTAACAATATTCTTTCTCCCTCCTTTCAAATGGTTAATCTGTAGGAAAAAACCCACAAAGCTGCTACAGTATGTAACAAAATAAAATGCCTATCATCTTATTTTCATTTTATTTTTATTTCTTTTCTCAGTGCTTTTATAATATATGCAGTCAGTAAAGGGGAAAAAAATCCAGAAATGACTGACACCAAACATAACTCAGTGTTCAGTCAGTGACATACCATGCATATTGTGTTAACATAGATTGTAATTACTTTCTCACCAAATGGTATGCCAGATCTTTTCACTGAGTAAATCTATGCAAGTGATGTGCCATCATTCTATCACTGTCAGTTTAATAGCCGTCTATTTGGAGAGAAGAAAAGTGAAGGTATTCAACTAATTTCTTTGAACTTGCACATTCAGCACTGAACAGCTATGTTTACTGGAGAACACAGAGGCTTTTATTAAAAAGTTGTATAGAATTAACATCTAAAATGACGATGAACACGAAGGAAAAACAAGAGCTTTAAACCCTAAGGACCTCTGACAGTACTGGGACATGAAATTCCATTCACTAGGAGCACAGAAGAAATAACAACACATTTGGGATGAGCTTACTAGGTCTGTACTCATCCTTTTCCTCAAAAATAAAAGCATAATTAACATTTTGTCTCAAATCAGTGTTGCATATCCTTTTGGTCTGGAATCTCTCCTTAGAGCAGTTTGCTATTTTCCTTGTATGCTTTTTCTTGTGAAACAATCACCTGAAACCTGTGAAGATAACATAATACTCTAATGCTCTTTTGTGTGGTCCTAGAGCTGATGTGGTATTGGTGTATACTACTGCACGTAAAATATGCTGTATCCACAGTGTGTAGATTGAACTGTATGAGAGATCTGACACTGCAGCATGACAGGGCAGTAAGAGAGCAAGAAGGAACAGCAGATACAGACAAAATGCTGAGTGTAACAGGTTAAGCCATGTTTGACATGCTATAGGCTAGCACAGAACAAAATCAAGTGAGCTTGGAGACAAAGCAGCAGCAAGCTGTAAAACAATTTCACTTTGACAGTTTCTGAACAGCTACAAAACCACTCTGTTCTGGTGCCTCTCACTAGGATTATGGGATGGATGTCAGTTTTCTGTAAGTTTGTGGGCTGAGGGGAGGAATCTGGGAAGGAAGGGAGTGTCCCAGCTGAAATGAGTATGTAAATAAACTAGCTTCACACTGAAAATAGATTTCATTTTACATGAAACAAGGCTTGGGCATTTTGTTTCAGGCACTTTCAGTAGAAGGAAAGCCAATGGATATAAGGAGTCTAGACTTCATTTGCACTAGACCAAATTTTGGCTTTTATATGTTAGTCTAGTTTTTCGGTAACTCAGCTTGTAGAAGATATCTTTTAAATCCGTTCTCTGTCTGAATCCTACAAAACCTTAAATTAGAATATTTTAGGATATTTTGGAACAGAAAAGGCTCTCCTTTTAATTTTTCAAAACTGATGGAATGTTTATCACTCTGAGTCAGGACATACAATTCAGATGTCCAGTTAGACCTATTTTGGAGCATAGATCTTTTCCTAAAAATAATCTTAATTCCTCACATCTCAATTGTAATCCCTATCTCCAGCTAGTTCTGAAAGAGGGGATTCAATATCAAGTCTTGAACTACAGGGGATATGTGAGATACTTGACTTTCAAAAAAAAACACCTCTTCATGGGTTTTTTAAGAAATCTAAATGTTTTGTTTCAGCCTCTCTTTTTGAATGTTCAAGGAAAATATTCGTGAAAAATATCTTCTGTTTTCCTTTTAAGAGCATGGTGCTAATAACATCAGGATCATGGGTTTGATCCCTGTATGGGCCATTCACTTAAGAGTTGAACTTGGCAATCTTTCAGTGTTCTTTCCAACACAAAATATTCTGTGATTTTTGTGATCTGTTTTCAAAAAATAGACCAGGATACACTATAGGAAAAGAAAATATGATTAAGAATGCTTTATGGAGTACTGAGTCAGGAGAGACTTAGATTCACTTCCTACAAGAGATCACAAGATACTGCTAAGTAGTATTTCCCAATATAATTGTTTCATGATATTATTCTTTCTCATAAAAAAGTAAAAGTTTTCAAATAGGAAACCATACATTTTCCAGTTACGTATCTCAAAGGTAGCCTTAGCATACTCAGGGTTTTAAGCTTCATAGTTTCAACTGTGTAATGCCTGAAGAGTTTCCATGGTTTCTTCACTGTTCTGCATTAACTGCAATGAAAAATGATGATATTCACAAACACCTCCCTGTCAATGGTTTCTTCTCTAAGCCCACAGCATTTTTGAGGATTGGACCCATAATTATTCCTTCAGTATAAGGGCTACTACATATATATATATATATATATATATATTCTTTTTTTTTTTAAGCCAGAATTCTACATTGAAATAATGCCACAAGGAATGAAAACGTAAAATTTCATCAGTAGTGAACCATCATAAAAGCAACAGATAAACAGACATTTATTGCTTTGGAAGAGCAATTGATGAATGAAAACACAAACAGTGCAGTTATACATCAGTGTCTAGTAGGTCTATATTTCAGGAAGTAAAAAGACACTTTAATCACAAAAAACACCAATCTCTCAGCCTCCCTAATATACATCTATAAGCAAAAGAATGAAACCAAATTTGGAATAAAAAGAAAGATCAAAAGCAAGCAAAAGCTTTTAGATATCATTAACATTGACTTTGAGTAGAGAATTTTTTTTTTTTTTTTAATTTGTCCAGTAAAAATAAGTCTCCATTTTTTGGGATAAGTGATACAATGCTTTTTATTTTCTCTCTTATTTTTGACATAAGTAATTTTTCGCTGATTTACTTTATTTCTCATTGATCTGTAATTGACATTATTTTAAAATTTTCTTCTTTTTAAAATTAACTGTCTTGTTCTGTTTTTATTCTTTAAGGAAAAATCTGACACTGAAACTGAGGTGTTGTAATTAAATATATGAGAGATATACATGAGTAAAGAAAAAATAAGTAATCTTTTACTCCACAATTTTGTCTGTTATTTATGTAAGTGAAATTAAAGGATCAAATTAGTAACTAGGTCAGTCTAGGTCTTTGAGTGTATATTCATTTATCTGAGAAAAACTTAGTACCCACTCAATAAAACTAAAAAAACAACATAAAAATTTCAGAGAAATATGAAAGCTACAATGGACACCTAAGACTAAGAATCTAAAAAATAGCAGAATAAACTTACAATTCAGCTTGAAAGTTTGTCTACAACACTTAAAACGTATGTCCTGAATGATTCAGTGTAAACACTTATAAATTAAATTGTGACTGGACTTTTAGTTCTCTAATTTGTCTTGATGCTCAGACTTCCAGTCTCTATTGACCTTTCTTACATTTTTGTTTGTTTGGTTGCTTTTCTTTTTGGCTTTGTTTTTTTAAATTTGGTTGGTTGGGTTGAGATTTTTTGTGTAAGGAAGTTTTTAAGTTTTCTAACCTAGTGGTAATTGATAAAATAATATTTAAATGTAAATTAATATTATGTGTAAAAACTTAAGAATTGGGAGTAATTTTTGTCTTCGTACTTTGTATCAATAAAACAGGTTCTTTAATATTGGTGGGGATCCTGGGGATTTTGTCTTCTATGGTATTAATTGCATAAACATTCTTGAATTTTTCATTCCTCCGTAGATTTATTAAGGTTTTTTCTATTTTTTTTCCTCCACTCAATTTTGTGATCTATACTGGACTTTAATATTAGCTTTAAGTCTATTCGGAGTTCTTAATAGTACATCAATTACTAGAGTAGTAAATAAACTGAGGCTGTCATCTCTGGAAGTCTTTTAAGATTTGAAGCATTTCCAACATCAGTTTTTCATAAAAAGGCAATCTCAATTCAAAAACAAGACTCCAGATACATTGATTTTCTCTGAGATATTGTCAGGATCGGTGATAAAAATCTGTGCTACTTTTAGTAGCCCTAATGAAAGAAAAGAGTCTAGATTCATGTCTCCTTTAGGCAGGAACAAAGCCAGCATTCCTGCTATGTTTAGATTTCTTATTTTTTTTTAATTGCAGATTTAATGTTGATGAAAAATTCTTGACTAGAAACTCTAAACAATACAGGCCTCCAATGCAGTTATTCTAATAATGGCAGTAATGCCATAAATAATCTTGTAAACTTTGTTGTGTATCCACCAGTTTATGTGGTAATTGCTCTGCTCATAAGAGGTGGAGATTATTCTTTCCTTTTGCTGATGAAGAGTTGTTGAACAGAGAGAATGAAACTGCTTCCTTCGTTTCACAGGAGAAATCAGTAAAAAACCCAAGGGTTGAACTTGTACCTGGATTTGGAATCTGACTGGGATCCAGATGACAAAATCTTCCTGGTATCCTGTGACTTAATTTAGGCAGCTGAACACGTATTGTTCCTACCCTAAGAGTGCTGCGTTAATTTATGGAGAGGTAGTTTGCTGCATTGACATAAAATACAGTTCCTGCAACCAAAGAGAAGGATCATCTTCATAGAGTCAGTGCTAAAAAAATAGCAATGGGTGTTGATCAAAGTTCAACAATTATTATTGAAACATATATTCACTAATGATAAAAATCCACAAAAATTCAAAAACTTTGTAATCAGGTCCTGATGATCTGTGAGAAGACAAATCATAGCAATGCCCACTGCTGAGACTCATGACTGGATGCCAGTGAAGTTCTTGATTTTGTTTTTGAGGTACAGGTGGTGTTCTCAAAGACAAAGGAAAAAAAACTAAGCACATATTCCCCTGATTTACCTTTGGAATGGACTAAATCCAGCAGATCTTTTGAGAAAACCAAGCCACTGATTTCTTTTTTCAGCATCATCTATTTGAATCTGTCCTTTTATGGCACACTTTTATTTCTGTAGTGTAATCTTAAAACCAGTAAATATATAAATATATATTCTATAAATATACAAATATATATATATATTAGATATAAATATGCAAATATATTTATATATTAGATATAAATTTATATAAATATACAAATATATATCTCATATTGTCATGATTGCGTGTTATATCATGCTGAATTGGTTGTCACACTTCAACATGTAAAAAAATCCAGCAACCTTAAGTTCATGCAGAAGATTATTATGACATAATTCATTAAATTGTTTGACAAACATTATCTAGCCAGGCCTTATGATAAGCAACACTTATTGCTTGAGTCCTAATTATTTCAAAGATATAAAGAGCTGAGTTTCCCATAGCAACATGGGAACAATTACACAGGTGTCATATAATGAAACATCTGTGTTGGAGTTTAGGACTTTTTTAGATTCAGGAGCAAAGAAAATGCTTCCCAATTACGGGTAAAAGAAGATTCATCTTCCTACTAATTTGGCACAAATGGAAAGGTTAGGCTTTTAATTGCTTCAAAGAAGAAATTGGACTAATACAGTAAGAACAAAAGAGCAGGTCCTCAGAGTGCTGCAGTAAAGAGCAATGCAGTCTCTAATTTTGTATTAAGCAAAAGTAATCAAAAGACATTTATACAGAAATAAACATAGCTGTGAGCAATCTGTTTCCACTCAGTGTGCTTAGACCTTAAACCTCAATCCACTGAAACTGGTTTTATGTGATAAGTATTTTTAGAGCAAACACACAGCAGGTGCTTGCCATTGAAGTTTGGAGTTGACTTTTACACTTCCTCCCAAAGGAGCAGCAGATGGTGGTTCTGCTCTCCGTAGTTTCTTGGGAGGTAAGAAAGAAAGCAAACACAAGAAATTTGCTTTATTTACAGGTGTCTTGCACAAGGGCTAACCTTGCATGTGCTAACCTTTTCAAGTACTGCTCATACAAGTTCCATTTGAGGTGTCACCAAGGAGGAGGCAGAAGCTGTGGCCTTTGCTGCTTGTGGTAAGGCCCAGTTGGGTGAGGGCTCTTCTTCATGAGCCCAGGTGCCAGCAGAGCTCCTCACTATTTTTTTTTCTTCAGCTCACTTTCAAACTTTTTATTTGTTCTACTCTTAATCTTATCCCTTTCTAGAACAAAGTGCCTCAATATCAGAGTGGAGATATCCTTCTGTATCTTGCTGTGCTGCCTCTTATGTAAAATCAGTAATGCTGGACAGAAAGATACATCAAATTTTCAGCCATTTTCCAGGGTAGATATCACAGATATAATTTTCAAAATCTAGACGCATTCCTAAACTTTAAAGCTGAGAACTATAACAGATTAAATCATTCATATAAAATAGCTTGGAAAATGACAAAATTTTCAGTCAAGGCTTTTTATTTTCAAAAGAAATTTCGATTTTCTACTGATTTGTTTTTAGTGAGAAGTGTTTATGTTCTTGGAAAGCTCTTGAGGTGTTTGCAAAATAATTTTTTGGGTGAGAAAGAGTTTAATTTTTTTACTCTTTGGATACATTCATTCTGTCAAATTGACTGACAGAAGAGCTAAACAAAGCAATACCTTTGAGTATGTCTTAACACGAAAGGATTACTCGTGGAAGTTTTAACAGTTGCAAGGGTGCAAATTATGGATAAAAGTCTAAATTCCATTTGACATTCTATGAAGAGACAGGTTGACATTTAGAATGTCATGGTCAGGATACAGAAATCCTAGATTACATAGGAAGATAAATGAGGTTTTATGTTGGAATCTCTTCCAGGTTTTCCAGTCCTGTTCTCATTCTTGAAAAGTATTACAGTAACCACATGATGTGTCTCCTGGCCTCATGCAGGTGGAAGATCTGTTGCTGATTCTATGCAGAAAAGAAAATAAAATCTCAGATTACGTGCTCTGATGAGCAGCAGGCACCCTCCCTTAACTGATGCCATTTTCTAATTCTTTTTTAATACTGCAAGAAAAAAAATCAAAATTTTTTTCAGTGTCACTTAGCAGGCTTTTAGGGCTATATGTATTCAGAGCATTTCATGTGTCGTTTGTGGGGGTTGGTGATTGATACACCGATACAGAATTGGCTGCCTTTGGTCTGCACTTGACATATTTAAAAACTGCAGGCTTCCCAGTCTTCCCCATATGTTCCTTTTATATACTGAAAACTAAGAAAAAGAAGGCAGATGTACAAGAGAAATAAGATGTTGGGTAAAGTAGAAGTTTGTTCCTTGGTTTGTGTGTTATGTTTATGGATTCTTTGGTAAGAGTTGCAGAGCCATAAGGCTAAAACATTTCTTCAGAAAGATAATCATTGTACATGTGGACTTTCATTTCTTGTTTGTTATTGTGGTCTTTGCTCTAAGATTCAAACTACTCGGTTGCCTGTTGGTAAGGTGGATAACCAGTGTGCTAGAATCTAGGATGGTGTTTACCAGTGGCTACAAAGACTTCAATACTCTCTTAATTTGACCCAGTGGTATGGCAAGGTTGTGTAGAGTTTTTGTGCCCTAGTTCTCCAACTGTAAAACAGAAATAATATTACAGTTTTAGTTTAGAGTGGTGATGTGAAGACAATTGTGTTAAAATCTGTGAGGTATTTAGTTATTTAGTTAGATGGTTCAGGAATATAGAAAAAAAAGGAAAATGTATTTTTTCCCTCTCCATGGAATTTCATTTCTCTTTTGTGACTTTTGGTTTTTTAATTTGAAAATAATGGAGATGAAAGTGTATGATTATTCTCTTCTGGAAAAGTTAGCAATATTGAGACACGCTTGTGTACAGGCTGATAAAAAAGGAGGATCAGGTTATATCAACCTGAAATAAAACAATACTATATGACCTGTGGGACATGTACTGAGATATTCTAATGTCATGATGTTACTTGCCCGTAAGTTCCCATAAGAATACTCCAAGTCTTTTTATATTAGGAGAAATTTTCAGTTATTCCTTAAGGAGTTGACTATACAAATAACAGTCCTAACTTACTTCATTAGAGTTCATCCTATTCAGCATAATTTATTTTATATCAAAATTACTCTTGGTTGAAAAGATAGATAACACACTTCAATTAATATCTTCTTAATATAGCAAGATGGGTCTAGTATAACGTGCTTTACAAGATATTTGTCTTCAAGAGGTGCCTAGTTCATTTTATATGATAAAGAATTAATAATGTGACATAAAGCAGCTAATTGACTTGCTTTAGATAACATATGTTCATATGTTATCATGAGGTTATGGGAAATCATGCCTTGATGATTGTTAAATAAAAAATGAAACACCTTAAATCTGGAAGAATGAGGAGAAGGAAATGCAAGAGGAACTCAAAGGCTCGAGGACTAGTGGAATGAAAGAAAGGATTGGCAACAATCAAAGAATGATTGATGAAATAGGTTTTGTGCATTCCTACATGAAGCTTCTTTCTTCAATGCATCTTGATACTTCTGTATTGAAGTGCTCTTCACTTCCTAAGTCCACCTTTGAGGATCATAGTGGCCCTAGAAACAGGAGAAGTAATGCATTTTACTGAATAGCATGAAGAGCTACATCTAGTGAGCCAGATACCTCTAGACTGTAACTCTAAACCAGGTGAAGTTTGCATGTTAAAGGCAGATGCCAAAAGGGAGTATTGGTGAGGAGTTTTCATAAGCAGTTGGCTGTACTTGTGGTTGGGAGAAAGCCCTCTCAGTTGTCTTGTTGCTGACAGCTCTTTACTTGTAAAACAAGTATTGAGTCCCTCTTGAAAAAATTTTTTTTATTTCTTTTTGGTTTTTTGTTTTAACTAGAGTAGAATACAGTCCAGAAGGCCAAGGAAAAACATGTTTGTCATGGAATTGTTTAGTTCCTCTCCTTGTTCTGAAATCCATCTCTAAGATGGCTATTATGTCCTCTCTTGCTGTTGTCAAAGGCTGTAGTGCTTGAACTCTTCTGTCAAACAACTACTGAAAACCAGAGAAAATTATCAATTCTGCTGTTTTGTTACTTCTATCAAGTTCATACGGCCTGTATGCCTCTGTATTTTGTAAATATTTTTTTCAGCACTGTTGTCCCAAAGCCAGTTTTTTCTTGATTATGTAGAATATCTTAATGTGTCACACTTTCTTCTGAAAATAGTAACCAATCTGAAGTTTTGCATGAATCAGTACACTTTGCTAGCTGAGCATAACTTGTGACTTAGTGAATTTCTTTTTTTTTTTTTTCCTTTTATTTTGATATCATGAGAGAATAATATTGAAAATTTTTGGTCTAAACATTTGGTGTCATAGAGATGATATCAAGAAGCATGTTAAAGTTCATGCTTATCATGATAATCCTAAATAGATATTGTAATAACAGCAAAAAGATGTTTATATAATCTGTAAAGGTTATATTTTTCAATAAACCAGTACACTGTATTTTACACACTAGTTTTGTTAGGAATGTTAAAGCATTACTGTAGTTTTCTGGCAGCTTGTAACTGTCAAAGGTCTTTTTCCTGGGGGGAGCAGCCAATAGTATAGAGCTGATGAAAAATCCAAAGGTCTATAACGAATTGTGTTATGAATTTTTTCATTTTACAAGTAAACAGATTTTGTAGGCGACTATAGTTTTTGCCTTACATGCAAACAACCTCATTGTAAATGTTTAGTTTTAATTCAGCCATGAAAGCTTGAATGCCAGCTCAATGACTATGTAGATTTCTTAGAGTCAGAAGTTGGAAGCACTAATTACTGGCTTTTGTGCTTACAACTGTCTTCAGAATTGTTCAATTCATTACACTGCTTTCACAATAAATCCCATTAGCAAAAAAGCTTGTCATTCAAAATGCCATCCTACATTTTATCCTGATTAAGACAAAGAGTCAAGAAAGGTGACCCAGCAATGAATCTCTGACACTCTCTTTGTTTATGGCAGTCCTCTGCTGCTAAAATCATCTGTAATATAAGACTGTGATTATGTAAGATTTTGAGTATCTTAATTCTCCTTGGTTTCTACAGAATTCAGTTTCACAGTACTGAGTACCCATAAAAAGGAGGTGATTGATCGAATTACTCAGTGTTCACTCTATGTTCAGTCTTGCACAATGCAACTTGCCTGCTTTTAAAATCAGTGCCTTTTGCTAACTGAAGTAACTGGCACATTTTCCTCCATTTCTTGAAGCAACAGAGTTCCATTACTAGAGGGAGGCCATGGTATTGGTGATTTTCCCCTATCATAAACAATATCTGACTTTGTGAAACACTGGAACTTAATTGGTTTCCACACCCATCCCACCCCCCACCCCCCCCAACTTCTAATTGGCTGATAAATGAGGTTATATTACATCTTTGTTGTTTTTTTCCTTTTGCTGATACCTCACTTCTTCAGTGAAATTGCCACAAACACCTTTGATATTACTTCTTGGGAGAAAAGAAATCTGACAAATGGAAAAGTCCCTATAAAAATTTTAAAAAAATTAAAAATCCAAGAAAATGGGTAAGACAAAATATCTGGATTAATAAATTTTAATCACGACTTCTCTTGTGCTAAATTTAAAGAATAATTCACATATCAAGTGACTTGAAAGTAATTAGGGTATAACAAAATATCAAGGTAGATTTAAAGAAAATATTTCAATTTTGGGTTTTGATAGTTATTTTTACTTATTTTGAAGTTATATAATAGATTCTAAACATGTTTTGAAGCTTTTCTCTGAAGCCATAAGGACTGGACACTTAGTGTGGTTTTAAATGAGCCTCTCATGTAAACAGTTTGTTTCAATGAGCTGTTTTTAAGGAGACCAAATATGTTAAGACCTACAGTATAATTATTAGAATGGTTGATATTGTAGTTGGGTCCAAATGCAGCACTCAGCTGCTGTCAAGTATGCAGTAAGTATACAGTGTACATTAAATCAGTCATGACAATACACAATGCACTAAAGAATGAGAGGTGTTTTCTGAAACTGAATGTAACATCAGTACATTGAAAATAGTTGTTACTGCATAAAAGAGTTTCCTCCCTACTCTCCCCCTCCCTAGCTCCTTTCTACTCTCCCCACTTGAGACCTGTGATAGATGTAAAGAAGCAGCATATTTACTTTTCTTACTTACAATTTAAATAGCATTACAGGAATTTAGAAGAAGGAAAAACAAGTAGTGGTGGTGTTCGGAGACAGAGGGTAGAATAAAAAATTGTGTTGTGGAAATCAGTCATTGTCTTATGACAGTAAGAGACATTGCTTCAGTTTCTTCTTTCAATAAACTTTAACACATGTCAAATGCCCTGAAACTTCTATTTGAGTTAAATTTTTGACTCTGTGCCAAACATTTGCCTTTTAATTCTACCATTATCAGCTTACTAGCTAAATATGATCACAAACAGAAAAATCACCATCTGTGGTAATGTCATTCATAATAAAGATATTGTCAGAAAGGATGTGGAAAGATTCACTCACTCTCATGATAATCCAATACCACTGGGAATAAGTTATATACCACAATGTATTCAGGTTTTTTGGTGTGGAAATAAAATTTTCTCTGTCTTTTTTTCTTTTTGTTTTTTTTTTTTATTTTTCATTTTCACCCTCTATTTCATCTGATAAACCTTCCCCACAAAAAAAAACCCCAAAAAACATAAACCCAAACAAAAAAAGAAACAATTAAAATCCCACAACTCCCTCCCCCAAAAACCCAAATACCCATAGCTCCAAAATATCTTTAAAACTGTGCTGGTCTGGTGTTGGTGTTTGGGTTTTTTTCTCCCATGTCTGTTTTACAAGGAAAAAAAATATACCAAGTTGATGATGCATTTTCCAGAATCAAATTTCTGGAGTTTTTATTTAGTCATATTCCCTTGTCCTTCATATAGCTTGGAGAAAACTGTAGTCCTTGCACGACATTTTCCATTTAGCGCAGAGAATTGAACTATTTCACTTATTCATGATCCTGTTCACCCACTTCAGTCAGACATGTATGCAGCCATTCCGTAACTGAAGCCACAGTTTATGCACCACTGACAATTGCTGTGGGTTTGTGTCCACTGATTTGTATAATTTGAGGTCACACTTCATGGTCCTCCAGTTCCCCCACTGAAGTTGCTCCTGTGGTTGGGTGGCCTGTGGCTCTCAGTGGGTGGAGTGTGTCAGTCTGCAATGCATCTGCTACTGCTCCTTCTGATCACTCGATTTGAATTCAGACCCTTTGAAACCAGCTGAGGGTTCATCCTCAGGGAGCAGCTGCAAAAGTGTTCCATTCAAAGGATACTGCTAAAAACAACTGCAATTCCTTTTCAGTCTTGTTGGAGCTGCTCTCTTTTTTACTCCAGTTCGAGCTATGTCATATGAAGAATTACCAGCTGTGCAGCACTGATTTGAACTGTAATAATGTGCTTGAAGATTCACTTCTAAAACTAAGCTAAAAGCTAAGTCAGTGTCAATGGCACCAGTTACTGGGGTTGTCCATAGGCTGAGGGTGAATGGTTCGGTTCTCTTTTTTCTTCTAAAGCCCCATGAAAACTCTTATGTCAGCTGTGCAGAATCGTGGTGTCCTTTCTTCCTTCCCATCAGAAATACTGTGGAATTCCTCCATGCTCATGTTTGTATTCAGACTATGACAGACCTCAGGAAAGCAGCTATTTTATAAACTGGGATTAAATGTAGCATTAGTTTTACAGTAAAATCATTAATTACAGGTGAATTATGCCATGAGTTCTGTTTACACAGTGAAACATTGGAAAGGTCATTTCAATGCAACATATGTTTCTTTTTTGCTTTGCCCTAATCCTCATAGTTTCAGTCCTTCACTGTTCCAGAAAGAATGACTAGGTACGTGTCAGTTGGTAGCTGTAAAAAATACACTGTTACTGACATAAGTAACTGTTTGCTTGCAAATAGACTATTTCTGGGTCTCTGGGCTGGAAAGTGCCATTGTTAGTCTCAAGACACAGCTCCAGCTATGAGTATTACTCTTGCAAGAAGACTGAAATTCCACTCTTCACAGCAAATGATGTTGTGCCTTTACATGTAATTTTAGCTTGATATTGATCACTTGAAGGTGTTATAAATGTTGCCTAGGAGTACATGATCACGTATTCCAGAACCTTACCTACATGGCAGGTAACAACATGCCCTTTAAAACACAGGGTGTGCCCTGGGTTTTCCCTTTGTGCATACAATCTAATTCAAGTTAAATCTTACCCTTGTGTTTCTGAGGCTAAGTATTATGGAACAACATAAATCTTGGCCTCAAGGTCTCTTGCACACTGCCATGTAGATTCACTCAGAAGGTATTGCAGCTCAGGATTTTCCATAGTTGAGATTTTGATCAGTTGAGTATGTTCTGGCTTTTCTGGAAATGCCTCTATCAATAGAGGAAATGGTAATGCTTTATTTTAAGTAATTAGTTCTATTTAGGCTCTGTTATGATTTCACTGTGACAGTGCTGAATCTATATATTTTGATGTCTCTGAATTAAATTCTTTGGAATTTTTGTTCCATGAGAAATTCTTTAGCAGCAATGCTTAGTTATGATTCAAGAAAAGTAAAAGCAAAACAAAAATCTGGTCTTTCAGAGAGATGAAAAATTAATTTTCAGAGCAGGTCTAATGATCAGTGGCATGAGTTTAGTTTATGCAAAAGACACATTCCTTCTTGAAGAGCAGAATTTTTCCATACTTTAAAATTTACTTGCTTAGTTTGGTTAATTCAGACTCTTTCACAAGAGAACTTGATGTCTTGGCTCTCCCACCATGTCTGGCCTCAATGAAACACCTTTTCTGTTATGCTGAAGCAACTGATCAAGGGCAGCTCCCACTCTGACAAGGGAAGACCCACTTGGATATCTCTACCTGAAAGAACATCAAAGAGAAGCTCAAGATTTCCCAGAAAACTCTTTTGTACATAGCACGGGTTAGTAAGTATGTCACAGATTGTCTGCTGGCTGCAAAAGGAGATGCACTAATTGTACTAGGGAGCAGGAAGTTGAGTGGATTAGGAAAGTCAGTTTAATGGTTGCTTTTTTTTTTTTTTTTCTCTGTTTGGGACTGTTGTTTTATGGGATCAAGGGGGAGTGGGACTGGATTTTTCAAGTGCTGTTTGTTTTGCTGTGGAGAGACAGGCTAATTATTCCAGTTACTACTGAAGGGAAGCTGAGGAGACTGAGAGTAGAAGGTAAAATAGCTCCCTTACTTTGGAAGGGAAATTGCTCCTGACAGAGAAAAGTCTATGTACCTGTTCTCTTTTGTTAATTCTGTCTGACTCTTTTTTTTTGTTCTAACTGTTGTATTGATATAACATCTTGTTACATTTTTCTTTATTTACTTATTCTTAAAAATATTTAATAGATATATGGTAAATCTTTTGGTCAAGGTAACCTGAAACAGCACAAAACTGGAATTGAATTATCTAGTTCTGTTTGTGGTCTGCAAGACACAGAATCTTATATAGATTCAAATCATGCTGCCTTGGTTTGCCTGTCTGCCAAATGGAAATGAGATGTGTTGGAAAGATGTATCATAAAGACCTTATAATGATTTAAAGATGAGCATCCAGTGCAAGCATAAGATAGAAATTTTGAGGAAGATAAAGGAAGAAAAAAAGGAAATTGTAAAGATGCCATACAGCATTAAATACTTCTCATCTTCCCCAAAGTAATTTCGTTGATATTCCATTCCTTCCCATAGATATTTTTTCTTATTTTTCTTTTCTTCCTTCTCCAGGTAGGTTCAAAAATCATCTATTTCTAGGTTTCAACAAGACATAGATGGCACTGATTATAAACTCTGAGGCATTTTACATGTTAATACTGTATGAATGCCAAGGTGATCACTTCAGCTGCACTGTATAATTTAAGGTCTCTGCATGGTATCTGTTTTTGTTTTGTTCTCCAAAGGGTTTTAAATTTTACTTCCTGTGGCACTAACGTTATCTGCTCATATTTCATCTATCAGTAATTTTTCAGCTGTTTTAAATTGTAACCAGATTTTAGATGTGCGTGGAAGACAGATCTTCCCTTTCCTTCATCAATTAGCTCTACCTGTGAAGAAAAGGCAAGCAGATATTAATTTTTTAAAATAGCTGTTTCCAAATACTCAGCTTCTTCAGCATGTTCTGAGACAAGTCCATGCTTCCGACAAGCTATGGAATAATTATCTCTGGCAGCAGTGTTCTTCCCTATCTCTGGGGATGAAGATTTAATGCTAAAGCCATTGAAAGGAAGACTAAAGAAGTAGATGCATATGGGTAAACAAGTTTGATCTGTTGAATGACTCTTTTTTGTCATTTCTGTCAAATATTTTCACTCTCTGTATCCTTTGTTTTGTTATAGATTTGAGATCCTTTCTTTCATTTAGAGTTTTTATTTTTATAGCCTTTACTTCCAAAAGCCCTTCATTTCCAGCCTCAATCTTGGCCACCTTTGCATGAGTTTCAACAGCCCCACTCACACCCAATACCTCATATTTTTTTTCTGTCATTTTTTTGAAAATCAGAATTGCAGTTATTATACAGTCTGACCAAGGATTTTGTGCAATCTGGTCACGTCCCTACCTATACCTAAAATGCATCATGGGTTTTTTTAGGCAAAAAAAATTACAGGTTTTATTAGAAATGTTTGGGTTTTTTGATGGAAATCTTGAATCCAATAAGTTTTGGAGAAACCTGATTTTTTTTCAATGGACAACTGATTCAGCTGAAACCTTACTAACAATTTCTCCCAGGCTTGCAAAGTATTTGCGTGGACTTTGAGAACAGATCAGAAGAGTGTTCTGCATGATGCTCAAGGTATTCAAATATTGCCTTTAAGGAATATACACATGAAAAAGATAATTTCCTTGCCATGGGAGAGTATTTCCTGTATTTCACTATTTTCTACAAATCACTGCCTAAAATTCTTAATATTTTATCCCACAGTAGGTTCAGAATTGATTTTCATTTGTTTCTCTTTATTCTTTTCTCTCTTAAGTATTTTTATTTTTCCCTGTACAGAGAACTCTTCTCTGCCTTGTTATATTCCACCTCTGGTGAGGCAGAGATATACAAACAATCACAAATATATTCAATTCTCAATGGAAATGAGGACAGGTAAATAAAAGTTAATGCAAGAATTAGGTTAGAGAAATAATAAACCAAAATAAAGATGTATAAAACCCCTTTGAAACGAATAGAAATTAACTTACATTTCTGTATCACCTGTTTTCCATCATCAGACCTAAAAAGAACATCTGGATTAATAATAGGTACAATATGGAGTTCTGTCAATGACAAAAATACTTGTTATGTCCCTGATTCCTTGTAACTTCCCATACTGTGTAGGTCCTTGTGGTATATTGTTGAGTCTCATTCCTCTTCATGAGGATTCTTTGAATGAATGCTTCTAATCTAAATAGGGCAAGGTAATTATTCAAGAATTCAAATAAACTTATTTTTCTTTCATGTCATGTTTTTTGATGGGGGTTTTTTTGTTTGTTTTTTTTTAATATATGTTAGCCTTTTTAATACTGTTTAATAGAGACAGCATTGAAATGAAAATGAGTAAGTAATACTGTAAATAGCTAGTTACTGTATTTTTTAGTATATTTATCCACACAAATTAATTTCCAAATTCAGCATTTTTGATCAAGGTCAAATGATTTATTAAGAATTTTTGAAAGAAATCAGCACAAAGGAAACCAATTCTTCTGTGGGCCAGTTAAGAAATAGTACTGGTCTTAGAATGAAATCCTGGGGCTCTGCTTAAGCCTCATTGATTTTTAGTGGGAGTTGCTGGACCTATTGGAAAGAAAATAGATACCTTTGAATGTTCAGCAACAAAGAAGCAGCTCCGCTCTCTGTGTTTCTCTAGTGACAAATGCTGGTTGGCTTCTCAGCACAAAAGAAAAGAGCTCTTTTAATAGACAGAGCTTATACTTGCAATTCTGATGCTGCCAAGCTTGAAAAGGAAAATCCTACCACCTCCACTTTCCTTATTGCTGGTGTCAGTATCGCTTGTAGGAAATGAAGCAATGGACACATTGCAAATCTCTGTGTACAGAGGTGAAAAAATCAGGATTCAGCTTACAAAGACAGACAGCAATCCCTAACAGCAAAGGAAAAGCAATCATTGTGATATGAAACATTTCAGACAAATCCCATGGAAATAAATTACTGTTGTCTTGCATTTCCTTATGGTAACAGCATCAGGAACCTTCTGATTTGATAGTTCAATATGGAGGAGTTTCTCAAACAAATGAGGAAAATGGGGATTTCTTATAAGTAATAGAAAATTAAACAAATATCACAACAATTGCTGGATTGACATAAAGTCGTGATTTACTTGGTTTATTCCACATTAAATTGGCATGGGCCACGTATTAATAGTGTTGGCTAGCAGGCAGCATGGCAAAACAAAGATGCTTGCTGACTACTGGGGCTGTAATCCTGCAGCCCCGTGTTTGTGTGCAGGCTCCCAAAGCTGCTGGCAGGGTAGGAGTGGGAAGAGGTCACTGGCAAAGGGCCAGTTGGTTTCCTTTGCTGAGCATGAAGAGAATGAGGAGTAAGTCATAAGCAGGTTCACAGCAGATAATTAGGATAACAAGGAATCAACCCTGGCTTCGATAGCAAATGTGAAGACAGTTTACAAAATTAATACTAGAACAGTCCTGGAAACCTGGCTTTCTTGTTTGGGGTGTGGTTATTTATTCCTTTTAATAACTAAAATAAGCTGTCGTGTGGATCAAGTGTCATATGTTCTACAATGGAAAAAGGGAATGTTGGCATCAAGTTAATCTGGTGCTATTCTTAATATTTAATGGGATGCCACTGAATTTAATAATCTGTAGATGACCTAAATGTTGTTTGGAGGAAGAAACATTCCCTGATAATGGTGGCTTCAAACTATAGAGTGCTGTCTCACCCCGGTCACTCCTCTGCCAATTATTTATGTTCACCCTTGAAAGCTGCTCCATTTGCAACTAGAAAGGAATATCCAAGCACTTCGTCCTGTGCTGGTTTTGAATATTAAATTACATTCATATAAGCAGATATTTTATTTATTTCTTTAAAACACATAGTTTTCTTCACGAGTTTAAGTGCATAATACTCCCTGTACTTTACTGTTTGAGTCCCTATACCTCTGTGAAGTTTCATTTTATGTATAGAAGAGATGCTTTTCAGGAACAAATTACCTTCTGGCTGACTTTTTGCAAACATTTGAGGTCCATCTACACAATAGCAAAATGACCCTAATAGTATATTCTTAGGAGAAATAGGAAATCAACACACCATACTGCTGTAAAGGGTTTTTTTTTCTTCATTACATAGGTTCTAACTTTCTAACTCCTTTTCTGTTAAGTGTCATAGTAAAAACAGTGAAATATAAAATACATTGTATATGATTCATGAAAGCCTTCATTGTTTCAGTCCTCTACTTCTTTACAAGACCAGTGAATTACTTTCAATTGCATGCATGTGATTATTTATATCAATTTACTGAAAGAATATTGCAGTAGACAACAATATTTCTGCCAAAAAATGTAAAATAATCACCTCTATTGTGATCATTGCAACTTTGATTTGCATCTGTCCATTCAGTCACAAAGCAGAGGAGCAACATCAATGTGCTCTTGTGTGGGTTGTGGATGTCAGGCTGCAAAGAATTCTCTCTATCATACTCATGTCTGATAATATTTTTTAAGATTTTAAGACAAGTTTTTGTTGGCAAATCTGTGTGAATTTCAAAAGGCATAAAATTTCAGTTCACTATTTCCCTAACCCCACTACCCCTCCCTTGCATATGACATCTAAAATTCATCACAGATGTTTTTGCATTTTAAGATGGTCTGTTTTAGTGGGACATCATTTGGACTCAGTGGTATTAAAGGTTTTTTTCCAGCCTAGTGGCCCTATGAATCTCTGTGAATATATTGTTTTATATAACTTAAAGCACTTAAATATATGATTTGACCTCAAATGAATAGCTAAACTAATAGCAGGACTAACACAATTATTCTTTTCTAATGTTTTCACTAAACCTTAAGCACTTCCAGGAATTTTCTCAATTCCAGCTACTCGTGAATATTTTTATAAAAGTGATGTGGAGTTTCTCAGCTTTCTGTTGTTTTTTGGTTTTTTTTAAGACAGGAGAAAGATATTTTTGTAAACCCATGTAACTGCTATAATAAAAATAGAAATAACGCACCCATTTCCTGAGGCTTTCTAAAATCAGAGTGACTATCCATTACAGAGGCATACTTCCTAGCAGAAAAAATTCAAGGTGTTCCTTACTAACTAAATTTGTATTACTGTACATGCAGGGAGCCATGAATTTCCAGGAGGGTAACACAAAGAACAAGGGCACTCAGCATGCTTTTCACAGCATTCTTGAAGATAGACACGAGAGGATGGGGTGCATGAATATTAAATTTTAAAAGCTTCTTATACTTCAGGAAGCCTTTAAAACTATAAAAAATTTAAAGGATTTATAAAAACTACATATGCACAGTCTTCAAAAGAGCTTCAAATATGTTTGGAAAGATCAAAGAGGAATATCTTACATTATCATATGATGGGGGAGGGAGAAGGGAGGGAAAAGGAAGAACAGAGTTCTGGAGTTTGGTATCGCAGGTGAAGAACAGAACTGAGGATAAAGGTCTGCTTTTCATAGTCTTATCTGGCACACACTGTTTGCCATCTTCACTTTTTATATCTAACTTAGTGCTACTTAGAAAATTGTAGAAGGAGGTGGGGTGTGAAATATCTGAGCAACCCATGATATTCTGTGGAAAAGAAATGTGCCAGTTTTAGTGCTTGAATGGCTGTAATTATCATATTGTGGGCGAGAGTGCTGAAAGCTTAACATTTCAGTGAAGTATGGTAGGATTATACAATGCAAGATGTTGATGTGTACCTATAACTTGCATATGATATAGTGTGTCATTAAAAGCAACAACAGAACACCCATTGCCTTTAGACTAAAACCATATGTGAAATTTAGGTGTTTACTAAAGGTCCCTTTATAAATGTTCCGCGGAGTATTTGCAACAGGCTTACACTGTGGCACTTGACAGTTCAAAGAGTTCCTTCGGTTTTACTCTGGTGAGTGTACTGCCAAACTTGGGATTTCAGTGCACTCCCTCCCAAGCAATTACAATGCTTTTCAGGGTATTCAAGGAGCTATTTATTCAGCTTGCATCTCTCTCTCCCTTTTTCTGTCTTCTTTCTTTCTTTCCACCTAAATTGAAGGGATGATGTCAGGTTAAATTTAGATCAAGTTTTATGTTTATGAACTTTTCTTTAAAAGTAAAAAAACAAGGAAGCCACAAAAGCAAACCAAAAACATGCCATGTATTGGCTTTGCATGACGAAATTTTAGTAGCAGAGGGGCTACAGGGGTGGCATCTGTGAGAAGCTGCCAGAAACTTCCTCCATGTCTGGCAGAGCCAGTGCCTGGCATTGCCAAAGACAAATTTGCAGCTGATCAAGGCTGGGCCAAATAGAAATGACGGTCATGCCTCTGTGATAATATATTTAAGAAGACGAAAAAGAAAAGTTATTGTGCAGTTGTAATTGCATCCTGAGAAGAGTGAGGTGAGAATATGTGAGAGGGACAACTCCACAGACACCAAGGTCAGTGCAGAAGGAGGGGCAGGAGGCGCTCCTGGTGCTGGGTCTGAAATTCCCCTGCAGCCTGTGGTGCAGACCATGGTGAAGCAGCTGTGCCCCTGCAGCCCACGGAGGACCATGGGAATGCAGGGATCCACCCGCAGCCCATGAGGGAGAGCCATGCTTGAGCAGGTGGATGCCTGAGAAGAAGCTGTGAACCTGTGGGAGGCCCCTGTTGGAGCAGGCTCCTGGCATAGACCTGCAGATCCATAGAGAGAGGGGACCATGCTGGAGCAGGCTGTGCCTGAAGGATTGAAACCCATGGAAAGTGACCCACATTGTAGCAGTTTGTGGAGAATTTTGCCCATGAGATGGACTCACGTTGGTGAAATTAATGAAGAATTGTCTCCCATGGGAGGAATGCCACACTGGAGCACGGGAAGGACTCCTCTCCCAGAACAGTGGCAGAAACATTGTGATGAACTGACCATAACCCTCATTCCCTGTCTCCCTGCACCACTGGGGAAAAGGGATAGAGCTGGGAAGGAGGGAGGACTGCGGGAAAGGTGTTTTTAGACTATTTTACTTCTTATTATCCTGCTCTGATTTTATTAACAATAAATTCAATTAATCTCTAATTCGAGTCTGTTCTGTCCATTATGGTATTTGGTGAGTGATCTCTCCCAGTCCTTATCTCAACACAGGAACCCTTTTTTATATTCCTCTCCCCTGTCCAGCTGCAGAGGGGACTGATAAAGAGACTGTTGGGTGCCTGTCATCCAACCAGGGTCAATCCACTACAACAACCCAGACATCAATCAATGTGAAGCAAAGCAATAACCTCAGAGTTATATCTGAAGATCTTGTGTGTTTGTAATGAAAATATTACCTTGTTGGTTAAGTGTTGAAAAGAGAGTAAAAATATTTTAAAAAGAGAGAGGAATAAATAACTCATATTCATTGTTCAAGCAGGTGGATGCAAGTAACCCTCCTCAAAACCAGCAGTGAATTTCTCACGGTAACTTATTTCTGTGTACTCTTTTACTTTCTTTTTGTTGCTCTTTATGGATTTTTTCCAAAACCATTTGTGTTTTGTGCTCAGATAGGTCGCAACTGTTTTTTCTCCAGATTATCTTGCCCAGAGAGAGAATGAATTTTGTTGGTTCAGAATTCAATTATCCCGAACACTCACTGTCAGTACCATTTTCTGCTACTCTGCTCTGCTAAAAAACTGCTTTGTGTTTTCCATGTTGCCACTCTTAAATTTTCTGTACCTGCTTGCAGGTTTTTGTCTTGTCAGGTCTGAAGTCTTCCTGCAAAACACAAAGGGGCCATGAATAGGGTGCCTCTTCTTCCATCATCTTCTGCAACTGAAGTCACACAATAGCTCTTACCATACACTGCATTGGGTATGATGGATCCTCTAATTTGTCTGTGGTAGCTGGTTTTGAGACAGGCTGCTTTGGTGCTTTGCAATGAGGAGCCAGGAAGAGTCTAAGAAGCTTTTTTTGAGCTGCTTGAGAGACAAGCTAGATGTGAAACTATAAAGAGACAAATAAGAAACAGAATCCAGTTGCTTCTACTGTCTGTTCCAAACTCATTTATATCAAAATTGTTTAACCTGCAAGAGCCATATTTTGAGTTTTTAATGTAATCAGAGCATTGAAATGAGTAACTGCTTCCTAAAAGTGTTTAGATGCTTTATATATTTAACATGTCATTGAGGCTTTTCATGATCTACTGAGATTTTCAAACCAAGGTGCATTGCTTTATGATGCCATTTATTTCCTCTCACATTTCCTCTCTCCTTGTGTTTAATGTTATCTTACAGAAAACTACAGTATTTTTCCTCGAGAGTGATCCCAACATATTTTGCAAATGGCATACTTTGGATTTATTAAAACTCAATGTAATTCTATTAAGTAGCCTCTGAAAATAGGTATGTGCATGCAGACTTCCATATTTCTGGCTGCCCTATGAGGAATACAGAGGTGCTGCACATCATATTTATAAGCTCTGTCTTGAATTCTTTCTGCAAGTAAGACTCCCACTGAAGCCATCAAGCAAGTTACTTTTACAAGGAATGCAGACTCCTACTCAAAGTGAATATTTCTTGTTATAGACCAAGCCAGGGGATGCTGAGGGAATACTTAGTTTTGCCTTTAAAAGTTACAATGAAGTTTTGAGTCTCTAAGCAATAGCACTATAGGAGAAGAGGAAGGGCATGCAGTGAGCAATAAAGTAGCACTCCTCCACATAAGCAGCAAGCCAATTTACTTCTCATCAAGTGCTGCAGAACCAAATTATTGGATGATGATTTCTGGGTAAAAAAAAAAAAGAGGCGACTTTTGTAAACAAATTGGCACAAAAAAGGAAACAAAATAATATAACAAAATAATATACTGCCTGTGTCAAGGTGTGGCTTTAGCTCCTTAGCCTGAGTACGCTTACAAAGATGACACACTAGACGTGCTTACTTGTCTTTGGATTAGGCATATGCTTTTTTTTTGCTGCATGTCCTAATTACCAACAAAGACTCTTATCAGAGGCTCTTGCAATCTTTCTGTCCCAAGTTACCATTTGCCTGTTTACTATCTCCACATAATGTTGTGCTCTCATTATTCCTACATTTTGAAACATGTGAAGTCTAAATGCATTATTTTAAAAAACAAAAAAGCAAACATACTATTGAAATATCTTGAAATTTTAAAGCAGATTTGGCTTCACCAGATCAGAATTTTTAGTTGCCATAGTAGCAACATTATGCAAGAGGGAATTAAACATCATTACAATCATTCCTAAGTATTGAATAGCTGCTCCAAGTTTTGCCTCTTGACATATTGCAAATCTAAAAGTTCACAACTCTATTGTAGCAAGAGGACAACCCAAATGGCACTTGTTTGGTTTTTTTCTCTACCAGCTTGCTCTGAGGTACAACTGCTTAGCAGCTTTCCCAAACAGAATAGCCAGAATAATGAACTGTAGTTCAGTGAAAGGTGGTCTAGTGTTCAGGAAAAGTAACAAGCTCTTGCCTTTTTTTCCTTTCTCATCAAGCCAAATTTCTGTAATATCTTTTCACTGCTTATGCAGAGTGAAAGGTAGTGGACAATATCTTAACTCCATTAGCACAACAATTAATGACATTTATGAGAGTTATGTAACACCAGCTAGTGTGCATGTGTCACCCATTGATTTGTATTGGGTTTGGATGGCCAGGTTTTGGTAGCAGTGGGGGCTATAGGGACAGTTTCTGCAAGAGGCTGCTGGAAACTTCACCCTCTGTCTGACAGAGCCAGTGCCAGCCAGCTCCAAGATGGACACACCATTGGGCATGGCCAAGACCACCAGTGCTGATGGTAACGCCTCTGCAGCAAAAGATTTAAGAAAGGGGAGAAGTTACTGCTCAGGAGCTATTTCAACTAGAGAAGGGAAGAGCAAAAATATGTGAAAGAAACTGCTCTGCTGACATGGAGGTCAAGAAGGAGAGAGAGGGATGTATCCTCTGGAGGAACCCACATCAGTGTAGGTGGATGCCCAAAGGAGGTTATGACCCCTTGAGAAGTCTACACTGGAATAGGCTTCTGGCAGGATTTTTGGAAAGAGAGGAGCCCATGCTGGAGCAGGTTTGCTGGCAAGACTTATGAGGAAGTCACAAGTTCCTGTGGGGAAGAATGCTGAAGAAATCTGTCCCTGCAGGACTACACCTTGTGTAAGGAACCCACACTGGAGCAGTTTGTGAAGAACTGCAGCCCATGGGAAGGGCTCACACTGGAGAAGTTCACAGAGAACTGTCTCCTGTAGGAGGGGACTAGGGGAGGAGTGTGAAGAGGAAGTAGGGTGGATCTGTCACTTCTATTCCTATAAACTTTTCAGTTGTGTTCTAAACTTCTGTCCAACAAGGTGTGTGCATTGATTAACTGTGCAGTGCACATGTAGAGACTTCAACTAGCACTGAACCTGACAAATGCAGTGTGAAGCCTTTCACAGCATTGGGATGCAAAGCTACAGGAAATATATTTTTGGGAGGTCTCAGCTTTCTCCACCTCTGCTGGCAAGGTAGCCATCTGTTAAATGCTCTTTTGCAGAACTGAACAGAGATCTTAGTTCTCTCCTAAAAGATCGGTAATGACAGCTTTTTTTATATGTAGGTGCATATAAATACATACATACATATATATTTATATATTTATATGTTTATAAATAAATAAACAAAAGCTAATAGGGAATTTTCCAGGTTCCAAGGCCAGGTCATGTTTCCACATGCTGAGAAATGCCATATCTGTAGCTTCTACTTCTTGCTTTAGCCAAAAAAATTGCAGGGGTGGGATGTGAGACAAGTTGGACACAGTAAGTTGAATGGAAATGTTTCATTTGTGTATTTGAAACTCAATCAGTACTAGTCAAAAGAAAACCAAGAAAAACAAACCAAAACTAAGTTTCCTGAGATGGAGAGAGTGACTTGAAGAAAGTGCAGTTTAACAAGCCTTTTTTTTAGAGCATCTGTTTAAAAAAAGGCAAGCTCAGTATCTTCTCTCAGAGCAATTTCTGTATTTTTTCAAATAGTGTTTTGAGTAAGTCACAAAAATTCCTCGGATTAGGATTTTTTAATTTTTTTTTTTTTTTTGCAAGGCCCTTGATTTTATACCCCCGAATGATTAAAACAGAATATCTAATAACTCCCTGTCACATCATATCAATTCACAGCAGCATCCTGCAGTAATGTGTCTTCTTTTCTTGTATTTTTTAGTGCTTATGCAAACCTTCTTGGAAAGATGATTCCTACACCTGTGGTAGACTGCAATTAGTATGCTATAGATAGAGAAGTGCATAATATGCACAGTATATAATTTGTCAATGGTAGCTTAAAGAATTGGTTCCTAGCCTGTAAGAATTGTTCAATAAAAGTATCTGATACCCCAGATCCATCTCAGAGAAATAAGAGCGAGAAAATTTAAAATTCTGTGTTCAGTGCTTTATCTGCAGAGCATGCAGCAGGTAATTTATGTGGCAAGTATTAAGTTATAACAGTATAAGAAAATATGAAAGAGCTCTTCTTTTATGAGGCTAGTTATGATGTATATGAAATGGGAAGGTAGAGAGGGTCCTTTGGGAAAATACTATATAAACAGCAATTAAATACTGAATTGTAATGAATATACACAAGGGGATAAAATATAAGTTCTGCAGGTGTTCTTACTGGTATCTCCTAGCTCTCCATGAGTCTTTCTTCCAGACTAACAAGCAATTTCTGTAATCACAGAATGATTTTGGTTGAGAGGAACCTTAAAGATCATCTAATTCCAACACCCCTGCCATGGACAGGGACACCTTCCACTAGGCCAGCTGCTCAGAGAGCCATCCAACCTGGCCTTGAGCACTTCCAGGGATGGGACATCCACAACTTCTCTGGGCAACCTGCTCCAGTGCCTCATCACCCTCACGGTAAATATATATATATTATAGAGCAATCTGAAATAGTTTTCTTTTTTTACATTAATAGCTTTGCCAGCATTTTATTAAAGATGGTAGAAGAAACTGTTTCCAAGTGAACAATAGTGATCTCTGTTGTATTTGTATTAGCAGCAGTTGCATCTACAGTATAAATTGTGCTGTTATTATTTTTATTTTTTATTTTTAGTATGCAAGCTATAAGGCTAGTACAGATGTTTCTATTTTTTTCGAGTAGCTTGACAATAACTTTTAAATATCTTCATTAAAAGTAAAAACAATCTGCATTTGCCAGTTGTAGACACAATGGGAAAGAGGACACTGCTTTCTCAGAAATATGGTACTAATGACTGCTGTTTAGAAAAATCATTAATTTGGTAAAAATGAGCAACACATTTCTGCCAAATTAATACATTTAGATAAAGCATAGGAGAACTTAATATACACAGGGGCATTCAAAACTGTGTGTTTATTATGACAAAAATGCTCAGAGCTATTGATATATTTCTAAAAAATATTTAGATTTCAGGTTCTGTGAAACCTGAACTTACTGATTCCATTCAGTATAATGGTAAAATATATCTTAACAGAAATATGAAAAATCAAACAAAACTGGTTTTCTATTTGCATGTTTTTCTCTATTGTTAGAGCAGAACATCTTAACTCAAGAAAAACCCCTAAAAATAAAGTGTAACATTGATGTCATTATCTAGTTATACAGCTGTCAGCAATACTGGTCATAGTTGGATCAAAATCTCAGTAAAGCTGCTGCCACTTAACTAACTTGCCCAGAAAATTAGATCCTGTTTTGCTGTGTATATTTATGTTACTTTGTTTTAATGTGCTACTTAGCAGCGGAAGAAGCAACATAGTAAGTCTTTTATCCATGGTTTCAGGAGTGTAACAGGTTTTCTTTCATCTTTTTTACTATTTTTTCTTCTAGAAATAATAATATTAATGATAGTTTAAAAACCCTTAGTGCTGTGGTTGATGTCTGTAAATGAAGACTGCACCCCTCAGCTGTAAGGAGTAATTGAAGTTTTCACAGTATCTGAGAACATTCCCATGGTGTTTTACCAATAAACTAAAATTTCCTGTATGCTACTCTCATGCTTAGTGCATGAAAGAACATGCTTGAGGGTGAAATCAAAGGCATTTTTTGACACATCAGTTCAAAACTTTCCCAGTCTTTTAAAAGTAAATATTAAACTATATATAACTTCACTGTAGTTTTGAGATCAGGTGGCAATTATGTTCCTTATGTTTTGTATTGTGGTTCACAAATGGGTAATAAACAGTTAATATATTTAATGTGTATGGCTTTTGTGACCTTTAGTTTTTCATACTGACATAAAATAACTGGCTTTGGAGAGTAATGTGAGATTTTTTTTTTACCAGAATCTCCCACAGGTATATCCTGTGAACTACAAAATCTAATTTACAAGTCTTTCAAAAAGACAAATTAAATAGCTTGTCCTCCTATGACTTATTTCTGACCCACCTTTCCTCCATAGCTACATCTCCCAGAAAAATACAAAGAGCTCGCATCATTTTTCTCTCCAGACCCTTTCCTTCTTACCTCTTTTTTTCTTAAGTGTTTTTTTTTCTTAATTTATCTGTTAACAATGTCTTGCTTATACTCTTGATTCTGGACATGACAGGAAAGGTCAAGAAGAAAGCAAAGTAACATGGAAAAAAGTTCTTTATTATCCTCTCTCACTCTTGCTCATGGTGCTCAGGGTGCTTTGTGTGTGTAATAGTACCATGAATTCTCTCATGTTGAACTTCAGGGTATTTTGGGGTATGAAATCTATTGTTGTTCATCAAAGCCCTTAGATGTTTTTTCTTACCCTAGGGCAAATTATTTGTCCAAATTCAATAAGCGTTTTGCTGTGGCCTCCATAGAAACCACTCTCCCTGAAGTAGTTAATGTCCTCTTATTCTCTGCTAATGAAGAGTTCTCAACCTGATTTCAGTATCTGGCATTGTTGATAATCCCATCTTCCTTAATTATCTCCATAGCAATCCTAGTTATCCTACCAATCTAACCCGTTTTTGTTCTACTTCTTTGTGTTGAAAAACCTTCTGCTTACAGCATAAAAAGGTCAGACTTATGATGTCCACTGTACATTCCAGCTATACAGTTGTCCTCTATTTCCTTGTCTAGATTTAGTAGGTTCCCATTCATTATTGTTTTGCAATAACAAATTCTGAGTGGTTTCTTGCATTTTTTTAGGAGTACTAGGTTACAAGTTTCATTAGAATTATTACTAAGACATGAGATCACAAAAAGTTTGTCATCTTTTGGAAAACATATGCAAATAATGTAAAATAGCTATATAAAAAGTGGTTACTTAACTTTTCAAAAACTTGAAAAAAACCCAATGATTTTAGCATAGCTATATTTATACCATGATTGTGAACAAAGACACTGCTTTTTATTTTTATCTAGGTGCATTGACTTGCTGTGACAGGTTATAATTAGTGGTCATATGGCCTTTTAGAATAAATATTCTGGCAGTAATATTTATGAAAGCATTGGTTTAGCAGTTTTAGTGGTTGACTGAACAAATCCTATCAGTGGTACAAAGTCATCAGAATGCTGGAGGAATTCTTGCTGAGCCAATAAGGACTAAGAGTTTTATTGGTGCATCCTTGAATCTACAGTCTTTTCCTGGTGTACTGGGAGATGCTATCCTTCTCAGTGAAGAATTAAATTTAACTTTCTTTAATAGGAAAGTTTGTCAAAACCTATATTGCATAAAGATTTGAAGGGAGTTGTCCACATGATGTGTATGCAGATGGACATGAATCTTTTCTAAGAAGAATGGAGATCTATTTTACAGAAAAATCTAGGTGTAGCTTCACTTAACAAATGCAGATTTCATAATTTCTTTTTTTTTGTTTTGTTTTTTAAATTTCAGAAGAGTCAACAAGTTATGTAGCACAATTTAGCAAAATCCCAACTAGGGTTTTATAATTATATTCTGTTAATACATGTCTCCTAATATCAGGCTCCCTCTCTAATGATGAAGTCCAACTATGAGACTGAAGCTAACAAAATCTGTCCTGATCACCCGTGGAAAAGAGAAGTGGCATATAAAACTTATATAGCAAATGCTAAACAACACTGCTTTTCTACAAAAAGAGATGTGCCTAAAGAAGACATAAAGACTGACTGTGGAGGAACTGTCTGGGTGTTCAGAGTTCGATTTCTGACCATGATGTAACCACAATCTAAATTGGTCACATTAGCTTTTGCCTAAGCTGCATGGTGCTGTGTAGCAGTCTCTTTGGCTAGTATCCTCATTTTCAGACAAGCTGCTCCAGGTGGGCAGAACAGCCCTGCCAAGGGCAACTACATCCTTTTCCATGAAGCTGGGGAACTGGCAGAGTGGAATGTCATATCCTGCCAAATGTCTCTGAGGAGCACAGCAGGCGCAGTGGGTTCTGCAGAGTATTTCTGAAGTCTGCCTATCTAAATATTCATTCAACTGGAAAGCTGTATTGGGATACAATATCACAGATTTGAATATGGATTCTGGTAAGAAGTATGTGTCAAAAAAAAAAGATTCAGAAATAATGCGGAAGGGTACAGAAAAGCAGCAGTCTTGACTAGAGACTAGGTTAAAAGAGAGAAACGTATTGAAATAGCCTAAATGCATTCAATTTAGCTCAAAGTTGGTGCTTGAGGCTTTGCTTGTGGTTTTTTTCTGTTGTGGTCATTCTGTCAAATGAGACCCACACAAGCCACTCACTCACTATGTCACCTCTCCCTCTGGATGGGGGAGAGAATAGGAATGGTAAAAGGTAGAAAATCCATGGGTTGAGAGGAAGACAATTTAATAGGGAAAGCAAAAGCTGTGCACATTAGCAAAGCAAAACAAGGAATGAATTCACTGCTTCCAAGGGGCAGGCATGTGTCCAGCCATTCCCACGAGATCAGGATCCCATCACATGTAACAGTTCCGGGAAGACAAACACCATCACTCCAAGAGTCTCCCTCTTCCTTCTTCCCCCAGCTTTATATGCTGAGGATGATGTCATATGGTAGTTAAAGTGATGGATTTTACAGTGGCAAGCTTCTGAGCATTTGCTTTTCTTTAAACACAAGCTTTTGTAGAAATCATAATCTTACTCAGTGATGTCCTATTGCAGATAATTTCTCTAGAGTTTTTTGCCCCCAATGGATCAAGACTGCAACCATCACTTTGAGCAGCAGACATTGAAATTGCAACAATCAAGTCTTCTTCTTGGATCCATGGATAGTCAGATCTTTCTACTATTGTCATTTGTCTCTTCCATACATATTTGCTTAAGTAGGATCTTTAGTTATCTATCTAAATATCTATAATTTAGATAATAATAACCAAAATCTCTGGATACCTCCTTTGTATTACAAACAAATTCTTCTAAAGTAAGCCATATATATATATATATGCATCTCAACACTGATCTTTCAGTGTCAGTTCACTCTAATCTGCCCCAAGGGGTCAATTAACAAGAACCTGAGATACCCTCATCTTCTCGGGTGGGTTAGAACACCTCCCATGAAACAGACTTCAAAGTCAAGGATTTGGCCTCAAATATTTAGCTGTCAATATAAGACAACAGCAATAAAATTTTTAACATTTTCCCCCAGCTTTCACTCTAGGAAGCTCCATGAAGAGCTAATCCATGTTCCTAAGCGTGCTTTTCTGGTTCTGCTTTATTTTCACCCTTCTCACCATCCTCCCCACTGGCACAGACTGTGATTCAGGGCAGCAAGCCCTGGGCCTATTTCTCTGAATGCAGAAGCCCATCCTTTCTTGTTGTTAGGGCTAGCAGTTTTGTCTGTGAGTGATATCTTTGGTAGCCTTCTGGGTGGCAGAGGAAGTGGCACAGAAACAGCAGAAGCCAGTCACAGAACTCTGTGCCCGTTAGCTTTTTCCTGCAGAAAACAATGAAATACTCTTCTTTTGTTTTATTTCATGCTTTTGTTCTCTATATATCTCAGTATGATAATGGAAGTACAGCAAATAATTTCAGTGCTATATTATACAAAAAAATGGGAAGGAATAAAGGAAAAGTCCACATGGGAACGATAATATTTATATATGAATGTAGCGTACAAAATGTGTTTATGCTACTGAGATTTAAATTTCCATATCTGACATATTGGTGATTTGTTTTTCTTTGATTACATCCTGAGAAGCCGCACAAGAAATGTATGCTGTTAACAGCTGATACATTGAATGTCATGTTTAATGTTTTTCAAACATAATCAAAATATTTAATATTTTCTTGTTGTTTCTTCTGTATAATGCTGAAATTAAAACAAATGAAACACCATATTTTTTAAATATTCCTTAGGAGTGCAAGAGAACCTATAAATGACACATACTGGGCTGATTCAAGCATTTTGCAGTATTAGCATAGACGTTTCTTTTTGAAAACACACGCATAAAAATTGCAGTAGGGTTGTAAGTTTGACATTCCCATGCCCCAGAGGCTTTATGCTTATGTAGCAGTGCTCAGAAATTAGACCCTTTAAAAAAAAAAAAAGAAAAAGAAAAGAATATTGACCAGTAAAGACAATTTAATAGGGGTATTTTGCATGTATAGAAAACTTTGTCAGCAGAGAAGCTCTGCAAGACCAGGTCATCATCTCAAAACTATGCAATAAAAAAAGGCACCAATGTACAATTATTTAATATTGCAGATGATAAGAGTAATATTTTCTTATTCCTTCATTCTCTTTGCATTTCTTTATGTCCTATCACAATGGTTCTCTACTGAACTACTGTTTGCTCTTTTCATAGTAAATTTAAACTGTCAGGAGAAAATGAGTATCTACATTTTTCTCAGAGACATAATTCTGTAGTGTGAGAAGTATCAGTGCTTTGATATTGGATTTCCTTATAGTCCATCTATACATCCCTATTCATAACTCTAAATTGAATACCCTGTGTTTCTGAAGAGAAGTACCTTTTAGACTACGTCTGGTATTTAGACTTCTTTTCTTCCACTCTTCTCAGATTTGAATGGTGCAATTCTACTGTGGAAAATTTCTTTGACTTAAGGACACTTCTGTTTTCATTTATTTAAATTATTTTAAGCATTCTATAGTTCACAAACAGGCCATGCGATACCCTATGCGATATCAGAACAAACTTCACCTCTTGACAATTATTTTTATACCACAAAATCTTCTCCTTCCTTCTGTTTCACTTTTCACTCCAGAACTTCTTATTTCAGAACTATGGGTGATGCATGAGCAAAACAGAACACAGCTTGACTTTCTGCTTCCATGCTGCAGTTGAGGCACGACTAAGAATGAAAACAATATTTCTACTAGGAGACTGAGCCAATATGATCTTGAATACACCGCCAGTCAATAAATTTGGAATCCTCATTTTTGTTGAAGTATTTGCTAGTCTAGATCTATATTGCCTGCTAGCAATCACAAAATATAAGATACTCTCTTAGAAGGAGAAATTGTACTTGAAATTATTTTAAAGTTACTATACAAAATCCTTAAGAAAATGCCAATACAGTTTAAAAATTAAGTCTATTTTTGGAATTATTAATCTTTTGAATACAAATAATATAATATTGTTTTATAATTGGTGACTGAAATAGGTTTGAAAGCAATCACTGTTGATCGAATGATCAACAATACCAATCCACAAATTTAGCCTTTTCTAGTTTTGTGGTTCTCCCTATTTCTAAAACCAAGAGCCTAATGCAGACACATAAGCAGATTTCTGGTTAGCCAGTTTCTATTCTTTGCCACTGACCATATTTCTGACAGTCCACTCTCCTTCCCTTGATCAATCTGTTTGCATTCTGTGACTCTTGTTTTTAAAATATGCTCAAAATGTTTGATTTTGGTTTTTGCTCCCAAATTTCCATTATCTTTTCTCTTCCCACACATCTATCCTTTTACATGCTATCATTCTGATATGTATGTCTCTTTTAAGATATATTCTGATGTTTCCAAAATTGTAATTTGAAATCTGTGATCCACAGTGATTAGTAAAAAACATGTATATAAATGGTCTTTCTTTGTCCTGCTCCTTCTCCAAACATGATTATTGTGTCAACATAAAACAATAATTTCCACGGAAAAAAATGGACAAAGAAACGTGCAGCAAGCCCTAAAGACTGCAGAAATATGCCCCTTATGAGAAGGGTTTCATAAGCCTAAAAGCATGTCTGGCTTTATTACTTGGATAAAAGGTAGTACCTCTTTTCTCAGACTTTCACACTATTGCAAGTATATAAATGCGTGAATTAGATCGGATTGCACCACTGGTATGTGTGTTTGTATCAATGATGTAATGCAAATCTCATTTTAGTTTTATTTTTAAAGGCTTTTCATAAAATCAAGAGAAAGACCTTTAAATTGTGGGATTTTTTACCTCTGAAAAATTACAGTGCTCATAAGACTGCAATGAGTTTGGTGTTGGTAAGTACAGCAGCACATCACTGGCTCAGGAAGAGAAATGCAGTGGGTGAAATTGGCCCTTACTGCTATTGCTGTGCAAAAGCTGGCTGTAAAACAGTGCAGGCTTGGCTGAACATCAGTGACAACAAATATTCTGGCATTATTGTGCAGGATGGCTGAAGGCACTCATCCATGGCACAGAAGAAAACACACTGGCATTGCTTTGGGAAAGATCAAACTTCCCCTTTGGTCAGTAAGTTGCAGATGGCAGTATATGTGTTAGCAGGTGGGGAAGCTGTTTACTCTCTTTGGCTCTCACTCTGGATCCCATTGGATGTTGCTGTGTTGCCTGGTGCCCATTCTGTATCCTAATTTGAGCATTAGTTGAAATAAAGCCCTTCATTTACACAGTGGATGGGGTTGAAAAGCATCTTCATGTCTTGTTTTCTCTCTGCATCCCTGCCAAGTGCTGTTCAGGCTTGTTCTTAAAGATTTGCCATTAAATTACAAATCTGGAATTGTTGGAGAAAAATTAATTTTTTTCAGCAATCAAAAGATAATGTCTCATCAAGAAATCAAATGAAAAGGCACGGAAGGAGTCCTTAGGAATAAAACCCAATCAGTTCTGAAGGAGTGGAGACCAGCTGGTGTTGGGTACTACAACCTGATATTCTTCTTCTGCCCACCCCTTCTTTACCACTGTAATCTGCATTAAGTGAGAGATTAAGGATAGAGCTACTTCTTTTTCAAATCTGACCGTATTCCTGCAGTCTTTAGGGTTTACTGCACATTTTTTTGTCTACTCTTTTTCCTTTGTACCTGGAATTAAAAGCCTCTTTCATTCACTTGCCCACACAAGGCAAGCCCAGGAAAGCAACTGAACTTGTCCTCTTGAAACTGTCTTGGATTTCTCTCCAAAACACATACTTGTCCAAAGAACAACTTAGTTTGGAAATAGTCTTTTACTCATGGTCACATGAAAGGTTTTCTCCTTTCTAGATGTCTGAAATTTGTGGGGCACTGAAATCTAATTACAAGCAAAATTTCTGCTTATTTTTATCACTGAAGGTAGATACATATAATGCCTCCTAAATCGTTAGTTCTCCTCAAGGCAGGATGGCCTGTGGAGAGAAGAACAGGTTTTTCCTTCAGTCTTCAGTATTGTCCTGCTGGGTGTCCTTGAGGGAACTGGTGCACAAATAAGTGCTTTTCCTACCTGTGAAACAGTGATAATGACACTGACCTTCTTTGTAAAAAAGCTTTAAAAACTAGGGATAAAAGCATTATATAAGAAGTAAGTATTATTATTGTTGCCCCTAGCAACCAGCAGCCTGCTTCCTGCCAGCTGAAAGAGCAAGTCTCAAGTGACGAAAATCCCAGCCCCAAATTCTTCTCACTGTTTTTACTCATGAAACTCTTTCACCCCTTCTTCCACCAGTTTGTGCCAAAAATCTACTTACATGGTTTAGTGTTATGGATAGTCATTCCGCCTCCAGCTGCTGGAGGGAAGGGAAGGCTGTAATGGTCCCAGACAGGTTTTGGGATGCCGTGTTCCTCCAAAGATATCCTTGTGCTACTCAAACAAATCTTAAAGTGTCCCTAGTCTGGGCTAAATGTCTAGCAGTAAGTTGAAAAGTAAATTGAAGGGCAGAACTATAAGGAGAGAACAATGTTACAATTTTGTTCCCACCAAAATCAAGATCTGTGTTTGTGCAGGCATACTTTGTATAGCCTGTCATTCCCCTGTGAGAAGTGATGGGAGAAATGCTTGCCACGCTGACTCTAAAAGCAAATGCTTTTAAAATTACAGAGTTCATTCCAAGCTTGATAAAGGTATATTAATATGTGTTATGACAGGAACTGTGTCAAATTCCATGATAAAATGAACAAATCAGGAATGTGCTCATATTTTAAGTTACAGGACTGTTATGAAAATGTATTTCTTGCTAAAACTGTGAAAAAGAAAAAGACATTGGAGTTGTGACAAGACACTGTCACTTCTTCAGCTCTTACTGGTGATCTGAAATTTTTCTAAAAAGTATTGTAATGAATTTTGCAGGAGTGGGAGAAAGGTGCTTTGCTTTGAATGGGGATAATGAGGGGTGGGAAGTAAAAGGAAAGAAGTACATGTTCCTGGATTTCCTGTGCTGCAGGGTGCCCTGTGACAGCCAGTGGGCTGATTCCAAGCAAAGGTACTCACTTTCCCTGTAGAAATAACGTCAACATGATTTCTTTGGAAGACAAGAACATTGATGTTCACAACATTCTTTTCTGCATTTAGTTTCTGTGAGATTTTAATGAAGATGAAAAATCCCAAATTTGGAAGTGCTTTTTAAGTAGAGTTCAGGCCAGATCTCTCCTTATTTCAATTATGATTCATGAACTGAAACTGAACCAAAGTGTAAAACATACCTTCTAACAACAGGATGGTAGAACAGCATAAAACAATCTGTGAAATCAGATTATTTTATATCCTTCAGTTTGCACCTAGTTGAATGTGTCTTGTGTTCTGCCATGGATTGTTTCCTTTTAGATGGGCATCTCTGTTTGATGAGATGTGGTACCTAAAGGTTGCTCTTGGCAAACCTTTTAGATAGTAAACTGCGGATTTTAAAAAATATATGCATGCATATAGAACAAAAAAACCCAGGTGACTATAAAATAACATCCACACCATGCTCCTGAAAAATTATTCTAAAATTCCTTTTTTTCCCATTCATCTTCTCATAGCAGAAGCAAAAAATGTGATATCCCCACTCTGATTTATGTCGTATGTGTGTTTGTTTCTGAAACTTCTCATTTGTCGACAAAATCAATTGTAAAACATAGAATGTAACAGTATTCCAATATGCAATGACCCAAACACTTATGTGCACTGTCTGCTTAGCACAAGTGAGAAGTGAAGTATAAATGTAACTATAAAAAACAACTTTCAGTGTAAATTCGACCACTAGCAGTTGAAATGCCTTTGTTAGAACAAAAGGTGTTAATTTCTGTTGTCACCCATGCAAAAGAAATATACTAAGAGAAAGTTTCATATACTTTTTTTTTTTCTGTGTGTGACTATTCTGTTTTGAAAACAGACATTTAATGAAAGGACTAAAATTTTTTGGCATTTTTATGTATGTTGGTTTTTATGTATTTTAGGCATTTTTATGTATGTTGCATTTAGGCTGGTTAATCTGGCATAATGAGGAGTCTGTTTTGGCATTTCACTGAAAAATATAACCTTCTGTGGAAGATTGTGTCCAGCATTATTTTGTACTGAAATTATTTATCAGAGTAAGCTTGTAATTCTATGAGAATAGTACAAAACTCAGTTTAAATGAAAAGAAAAAAAAATACGTATTACAAAACATTCGTAGAAATTACGAATTACAAAACAAGACCTCCATCAAGCTGGAATGATTTAATGTTTGTCTCTTTTTTTTTTCCTTGGAGCATTCCCTTGACATTTTTCTGTGTTCATTTTTACTCCTTTTTCTCAGCTTATTTGTTCTTAACCCTGGAGAGAGCCCATTCAAAATCCATTTAAGTCTGTTCAGAATGATCACAAAATCTAATAGTATTTCCTTGGGAGTTACTAAATTTATCTTGGTCCTTAGCAGTCACAAGTAGGTTTTCTGCTAGAGATTGAGTTAGTCTTGTAAATTTTAAGTTTTCCCAACTGCTTCTTGTCCTTTGCAGTGAACCACAACAGAGTGGTTCTGAGTGGCAGAAAAGAGATCCTTGGTGAGATTAGCACCATAAAAATTACTTTTCTCCATTCTCTTGTGCCTCTTCTAAGGTCCCAAGGCCTTGAACTCCCCAGTGAGAGAGGACTGACATACTAGGTAGTCCCATGGATCCAGAACTCTGGTCAACAAGCACAGTTGACCTCACAGAGGATAAAGGTGTGCATAAATATGAAATGCCCAGCACTTCACTGCCTCAGTTCTCTCACAGAGGGAAGAAAATCTGCAAAAGCATCCCTGGAAGAAATTCTGACCTCTGGTCTCTCTCTTTGCTTTTTGATGCTTAACCAGCATGGCATATTTCACTGTCAATCCACACTTCTGCCCATTATTGGATCTATATTATTTGCCTATCCAGCTGAATCCTGGTCTCTCCTGGTCGTTTTTTTTAGACCTTCTGTAAATTGTATGCATCAATGTCACTCATCTTGAAATGCCAAAGGAAGCTAAAAACTTAATCAGTACTGTTTTGTATGGGACAACTCAAAGGCATTTTCTGTGTCAGTTAGCTCCCTCCACCACACTGGGGTAGGAGTATCCACGCTGGATCCAGATTTTCTAAATGTAGACCTGTAAAACCAACAATAGCCATCAAACTATAAAAGGCCTCTCACAAACTTCTTTTCCTCCTCTGTGTCTTTGGGAATCAAACTACTTTTTGTCAACTACTTTTATTCATTGAATAAGAATAAGAATAAGAATAAGAATAAGAATAAGAATAAGAATAAGAATAAGAATAAGAATAAGAATAAGAAAAGAATAAGAATAAGAATGCCTGAATGAATGAATAAGAATGCTTGAAAATCCCAGTAATTTTGTGAAATTACTTGTTTTACTGTGTCAACTGCATGAATTTCTGTGATCTGTAAAGCCATGTGGGTCATTTTTAAAACACATATTGTTTTAAGAATTGCAGGGCTCTTGGACTCACTAGTGAACTAACTGCAAAGCATGGGAAAGTCTCAACTTCTTGCTGAAAATAAGGGCTCTATCTCCCTCTCTTTAGTGGCTACGACTCTGGGGATGAGAAAACCTAGGGTGAGGGAAGGGGAGGGAGGTACTTTTTTTGTTGATTTTCTGGACTTTCTGCTCTTCCCAAATTACCGCAGTGGTACCGTGACATGATGATACTGAACACGTCTCTAACAGAGCATTTTGTGAGGTAATACTTCTTCTATTACACTTCTTTCTGCTTTCTGTCACTGAAGGAAAAAACCCAAAAAAACACAATCCCCCAAAATACAGGAATAAAATTACTTCTGTGTAGAAAATATAATTTTTAAAGTATTTTTGTGTCTTCAAGGAAGAAGAATTCCTCACACCCAGTTGCTGTTATCCTGCCTTCACTAGCAACCTCTTTGAAGTCACACTGGTACCCTTTGATGTGTCCTGCACGAGATCTTGACAACTGAAAAACTTAGTCAACTCCAAGGACATTTACTTTGCCAGAATGGGTTCTTGCTTGAGGATAGATTTTCATTTTCCTCTCCCCTGTAATTTTGCTTCACTATGTGATATTCACAGTTCTGATAATGATTTACAAGATTGTTGAAAGATCTCCGCTACTGTGTAAGATGAAGTTTGGTGTACAGCTTCTATAAGTTAGAGAAGTTTATCCTGTATTTTCTTTCTATTTTGGTTTTGTTTTGGTTTCACTCCTCCCCTCTTCCCCAGTCGTTACTCTTCAGGGACATGGGTTTTTATTGTCCCTTTACTTTTTCTTCTATCCCATCTTAAGGCAATGCCTTAAACTTATGGAAATTGGATTAAAAGACTAATGGCTTCCTGTGTACTTTCACTTTTCCAGCAACAGGTTGAGAACATACACTCCATAACTCTTTTGTTTTCACTTCCAAAAGACACAAAACAGAAATATTCACTCTTATGCCAAGTCAAGTTATACACTCATGCCCTGGAACTGCATCACATCCATGTAAATAGCTGCCACATATTTGCAGGTTATTTTGACATTTCTGTGACACTAAAGTTCTTTTGTTTGCAACATAGTGTCACAGACCTGACACACATCTCACAGCAAGCTGTTCAGGTGTTTGTTTGGAACCACAATGACAAACACAGACATTGCTTTCTCCAAAAAAGGAGTTCAATGTGAGGAAGCTTGAGATACATCCTTGGGGCTGGCAGAAGAGTATGGTAGAAGGACAAAATAAGGAATAATAAAGAAATATTTTTGATAAATAATCTGAAAGTCAAGTTAGTAGAGAGAAAATTAGTAGGCAGGAGTGTGTTCTTATGTCTGGCTGAAAGGTCTCTGGCTGCAACCTCTATTATTTTCATGGTAACAGATGAGTGCCTCAATAGTCTACGTAATATTGTCAATGTGTATCTTAAGTTTCTCTGAAAAGACCTGAAAAGTGGCTAGGTAATATAGAGAAAACCTTGAAACATTACTATTTTGGACATCTGTAGGTGTTGGTTTTCCTTAAAGGCAATATTAAAAATGGAAGTGCTATGGATAATGTACTTCCTATATTGTCGACGTTGTTTCTTTTCCATACATTTGAGGTTTTATATTATTCTTTTTTTAAAAAAAAAATTTGATAAACCCTTCAGCTCTGTTAGATCACATGATCCATTTACATTCCTTTTATTCTGTTTTGTGACAAAAAAATGTGCATTGCATAAAAGCGAATCCACCAAATATATTTTAAACAAAAATATATAGTTGATGACTGCCATTAAGGCTTTAGGAAATATGCAAATGTACACACTTCTTTGAAGGACTAGACCATTAACATTAATAAAATACTAGTTAGACTTTGTGTTTATTGCTTGGATCCCTTTTATTTAAAAGAAACTATTAGTAATATGCCTGATTTTTCTAATTGTCTCAAAGCTCCAAAATAAGATTAGTGTATAATAACCTTTCATTATTGATGTTAGCTTAATTATTGAATTTCTTTGATGGTATATTAAAAATTGTTTTCACATCTACCAGAATAAACTGTAATAGTTCCCTAGGTCCCCAGGCACCTATCTGTTAAGTCCTCTCAGTGGTCATCTGTTCACATAAGAAGGTATGTGTGAGTGAGCTTCACCATGAAACTGTATTATTATGCCATTTAGCAATACACATTGCAAGTCAGAGTGCTTTTATTTATAACCACCTTTTCAAAATAGTTTTTTTCTGTTTTCTACACTGCATTCCCATTACAGAGCACTCTCTCCATATAGTTTCTGCACAGTACATTGCAACCACTAATCCAATATAAGAAGATGCATTCAAAAATGAAGTCTTGCACAATATGCAGTTTCCTTGTTCAGAAAGATTGGACAGTTTCAATGATTAACAAAGTACGTGAGTAAGTAGTGTTTTTATAAACTCTAATTTATTTAATAAAAATACAAAAATATAAATATACATATATAAAAATATCAGGATGAATCAACACACAGACATTCTTTAACTCAATAAATATGGCAGTAATATTAATCTTTTTTAAGTATATTTTTGAGATTAAGTTACAATGCAGATGCACACTATCCAACATAGTAGGAAAGGTAAAGCAAAGCAATTTAAAAATATGGAGTTTCCATGTCATTATTAAAGGCGCAAAAAGCCTTTTATTTTCTTTTCATTCCCAATAAAACCCTTTCAGAGGAGGTTTCTAGGCAGAGAGGGTGACTTACAGTTTGTTTTTTTTAAATCTCAGTCGTTCATATTCATTCACGTTGACTTATTGTTTAAGCAAACCCTTACTAAGACAACACCTATTTTTTGTAAATTTTTTTACTCCCAAGTAAGAGAAAGTAGGCCACTTTATCTAGGAACATAGACATGAATTCCACTAACACTGACCAGGTCACAGATTACGTTCTCAGTCTCGATCACTGTCCTCTCCACCATACATATCTGCTAGCTTTTTAAACCGAGGTCCCCAGTCACTGAGGTAATCATAGTCTTGGTTGCCTTCTGTGGTGAGTGATTCCAGGGAGCTGAGTGAATTTGCTATGGAATCATTTCCTTCATAGGCATATGTTGCTAATGAATCATAAGGAGGGGCAGCTGGGTCTAAATCATTTTCCTTTAACCTTCTATGGATAAAATCTTGGACATCGATGTTTTCCCAAAGAGGTGCAGTTCGCCTTATCTGAAATATTGTTTCTGGGATAACATCTCTTCTCATCTTACTTTCCTCCCTCGCTTCTGGATTTCTCAGTGTGCCAATGTCAAAAGCCTGGGTGTCTTCTTCCCCACCTCCTTCATCATTGTATGTCACAATATTGTCCCGAACGTCATCCTTTGAGATGATCAAGGGTTCTTTCTTCCTCTGTCTCTTGAGAGCCGTAAACAAGACAACTAATACTAAAAGGAAACAGAAGATGAATAAAGAAATGGAGAGTTAGAAAGTAAATAAATGGGCCAAAATTTTGTCTCATCTTTTGACCTGGAAAGGTTTAAGGCTGGAATGGGATTTTTTAGTAGGCATATAGTGAAAAAAAATCTATCTCCAAGTTGAAGTTAATAAGTAAACATATTAATGATTTGGTAGTAGTAAAAAACTTATTCTTTTTATAAACCTATGGAAGAAATTATCAAAATATTTTAGATTTTAAATAAATTTACAACTAAGCTGAAGTTGAAAAGTAAACAATACCATACAATATTATCCTACTAAGGTTTGACTTTGATTCTAATTTTGTGAAGTACTACCTTTCTGGCAGTCACTATGGGTCCTTTCATCAAATGTTGAATCTCCTTGGCAAAAGTTATTCACACTCTTTAAAGCTAGTGAGTTAGGAATTCCCAAGTGTCTAATTCACTTCTGAATATGGGATCTACAGGTCCTTCTGAAAATAAGAACCTGAAGACCTTAAGGTATCAATACTATTGACAGAACTACTTTTGCTTCAATGACTGCGAGAATTGAAATCCAGTCTTTGTTGCTAAATGTTTCCTTTGAAAAAACATGATCCCGTTAGTTTATATAGTGCTAGTTGAATAACTCTTCTGAAGAGGTAAGGATTGATACAAAAATGAAGCTCTACAAAGACAGATAAAAAAATGAAGTTAGGATTTTTAGATACATTCTGGTGTCTAAATGCTATTGATTTCAGTAGTAATTCAATGCTTAAGTGCATTTAAAAATCTGACTCTCCATGAGCTGGAGTAAATAAGAGAGGCCAGAAAGACCATCTGTCAATGAGACGTAACAGTGGTTGCTGAACCATAAATTACAACAGTGCTGAATGGTTTTGTTGAATCTTAGAAGCTAAGTTTTTACTCTGAATCACCTGAGTACTCGTGAATAAAAGATAAGATCGGACATGATGCAGGTAGGGAGAGGGGAACAGAGATCTTTCACATGCCATGGTATTATGTTGTGAATACAAAGGATGTTCCATTCTGTTTTATTTGGGTTTTCTTCCCTGTACCTGTACAGAAGTCCTTCTTTTCATAATGCTAGACAAGAAACTACACACTTTAGTAAGTTTAAGAACTCCATGTAGGTTAAAAGGACAGATCACTGAAAGATTATTATAAAGTGTGTTTCACAGCCTGGTACTTAATTTGACTCACTTATGTTGGGAATGTTGACACCAGTCTACCATTATAACACACTACACCTTGTTGAAAAATTAAGAAAGACGTTGAGCATCACACTAGCTGTAGACTAAAAATTCTGTTTAGATGCTCTACACCCATGTTTCTTTGACTTCATACATGTCGGTAGTGCTGAGCAGAGCAGGGCCTCTAACCCTGGGGCTGAGAGACAAGTGATCATACTTGTACTGCACTGCAATGGCTCCTGATCCTCCTCTGAGTCTCATGTACCATTGCTGTGGCCCTAAGGCACATTTTGAGTTTTGATAAGTTCAGAGTTTAGTACAGATTTGTTCAATCTGTACTAAAACATTACAGCCAATCAGAGCAATGTTTTCATTGTAGGAGTGTTTCATGCTCCATTTTTTCATGCTCTGTGTTGGGGCATGCAGGATGGCTTTAAAGATGCAGAGCTTGCTGACATGGTGTTAAGAGCTATGCAAGGTGAAGAGCTATGAAGGTGGCAGAGTTTGAACCATAAATTTCTCCTGAAAGTGGTGCCCTTCAAGTTCTGCCTCTCAGACTATGCCTGAGCAATCCCTGGGGAATCCAAGGGGGCTGATGCTGAAACCAGGCCAGCAACATTGCCTGAACCTAAGCAGTTTGTCAGTTTGTCAGAGCTCAAGTATTCTCCCTTCCTTAAACCCAGTACAGATACAGTTTATAGATATTGCCCTTCTTCTAATATCTATAGAAAATATAAGAAGGATCAGAGAGTTACCTTGAATCCAGGGTAAAAGCTGAAAAAAATATCCCCTTATAATTATATAAACTGACACCTGTAGCTTCTCATTGTCCCCTTGGCAAGCTATGTTTGCTAGGACAGGTGGGAAAGAGGTTTTCTGCAGAGTTTTACTGGAAAGTAAAGGTGATGACACTTTTCTTGCAAATCATGCAAGTTTCAATTCTTTTATTCTTAACACCAGGTAATAGGCTAGCATTTATTCTACTTCCTTCATATCTCACCACATCTTTCTAATACTTCTGCCTTCCAAACGTTTATCTGACTTCTGTGCTTACACTTATTTAATCAGCTGTTCTCACTATAACTTGCAAGAAATTGAATATTTCTATCTTATGCTTTTGAGCTAAGCATTTTCTGGACAGAAAAACCCCAAATCTTTCATTAAATAGCTAATATAACTCACAACATTTAATAATCACAAAACTTAGCACTCAGCTTCAAAAATATGATTTTAAAGTTCTGAGTCTCAATGAAGATCTGATTATGGTATGAACATTACGTAAATGAGCATGGTAACTAAAACTGACCCTATGTTTTCAATTGTATTAAATCTAAATAGCATACTCTCACTCATTTCACACACTCTTCTAATGAGTAATGGTGATATTTTTCTGCAAGGTCATGTGACTAAGGGTTTTAAGAACATCAGGGCTCTCAAAGTGACTAGATCTTTGTCTGGTCAAGTAAACATCTCATCACAGCTACCTACCCAGCAGGATGATGATGCAGAGGAGAATGGCCACCAGTGCCCCTGTGCTGAGGCCAGCAGGGAGGAGCAGGGCCTCGGCGCTGCAGGACTGCATGTTCCCCCGGCTGTCACAGGCACACACCCGGATGGTCAGCGTGCCTGTGCTGCTCTGGATCGGGTAGTCGTTGTCAAATATGATGATTGGCAGAAGATAGGTACTCGTCTTACTACGGCTGTATCCGTTTCTTCTAGTCATAATTCCTGCTGTGTTATCTAGAAACAAAGAATCAATAAATGTCTCTGAATCAAGTTTTATGTGATATTGAGGAGAGGGGTGTTAGGATCAGCAGTTACCTTTGTTGTCTACAACAGAGAAGTTTGGATGAACAGCAAATTCTGGCACCAATTCAAAGAAAAATTTGTGTCCTCGAGGAGGCTGATCTTTGTCAATTGCACTCACAGTCTGTATGAGCTATAAAGAAAAGAGTATTTCATGCTATTTTAGAAATCTTGTGTTTCAATTCTCTGCTTTTCATGTCCAGTAAAAATCCAATGAATCTCTATCTGAAGAAAAAAACTGACATCCTAGGCCAATTTTTTGCCACATAAACACAATAGAGGTTACAGTAAACAAATTGTTTTATCATTCAAGCACATAACAAAGGATGAAAAAGGGTCCAGTCCTCACTGCAGAACAACCATGTGCTTTGATTTGTACTCAGTATCTTACAGTGATACAGAAACACTTGCCCTTCTGAATAAGCCATAAACCTCCTGTGGCTTCATGTAGCAATGACAGAGAGTACTGTGTAAACCAGTTGTTAAGTGGGTCTAATTCTCAATCCACCTCATCTGCTCCTGGCGATAAATTGGAGTACTGCACTGGCAGGATGCTTGATCCTCCTGGGGTAATAAAAAGAGAAGCTTTGCTCCCTCCTAAATTGAAACCTCTGGCTGTGGAGCTTAATAGCTGCCCTAACAAGGCCACTCAAGCCCAGCTGGGAAGGAGTGATAATAGTGCCAGAATAGGGTCAGAGCAGAATGGACTGAAAAAAGAGAGGCATCAGCAGTACCTCTGGATTGCACAAGCTTTGCCATTGCACCAAAATGTGCAGATGTGTGTACTCATATTTATGTAGACACAAATAAATGCTAACAATTTGACTCTTTTTATCTGCTGCTGGACTGACAGACACAGGCTAAGGGAAACAGCTGCAGAACTCAGGAAGGAAAATCTACCTGGGAACAGCTGTGGTTTATGAATTGATTTGCAACAATTAACACCATGCCACACTGAGTGAGTCAGAGTAACTCCAGAAAGCTCTGTGTATGGCTGTTCTGTCCTTTGCCCTTCCTGGTGAGTGTCACACTAGAGAGCAACCCATGGTCTGCCTTGGCTAGCAAGGACAGGTTTGCATACAGTCACAAGATGACCAAAGAAGGTGGCATAGCAATAGGAGTAAGTCTCAAATGAGGATACTATAACTTAGTACAGGTGCATTTCCATGCACCTAAGCTTGAAGGCAAAATGCATTCAGCAGTCAGACATTTTCCTTTCAAAGCCAAGAGGGAGCCAATGACTGCCTTGAGTTTTCAGGTGTTTCCAGTGTTCAGGGTGTCTTGAAATCCCACATATATCAAAGTCACTTATTATCAGAGATTTTGTTTTTCTCTTATTTACAGAGAAGGTGTATATCTTCCAGAAATACAGTAATTGACAAGTAACACTAATATGATCTTTGCGCCAATCAAATAAGGAATTCCTTTTTCTTATATACTATCTCTGAACACTGGCTTGAGTGAGACTTGACAATATAGTTAAATTTTGGAGAGTATGTAGTATCTCACAGAAAGGATCACTGCATCAGGCAAAAAAAATTATAGGGCTACAAAATATACCAAAGTGTTTTTTTGCTTTATCATTGAGACTTGCTACTGCTAGTGCTGCACTGCACCATGAATATTTGACCTATTTTTTCTAGTTAACTTTGGAATAATTTGGTTACAGTTAATGATATTGAATTGTAATTAAAAAAACCCAAACAACCCAAAACAAAAAAAACAAACCCCAAACACAACATGAAAACAGTTGAGGGGTCTGAGTTTAGCTCATTCACTTTCCAGCAGCTCCTTCTAAAAGAAGCACAAGATATTTTTATGATTTCTTTATGTTTTTGAGGCTTTTTGAAAGGTAATTTGGGAACATCAGCCTTGCACAAAAGGATATGACTATGCTGAAAGTAGGATTATGCAGTTTTTCTAAGTGTAATTAGAATAATAACTATATATATAAATCTCTTCACTTTTAAAGCATTTAATGACCATCGCTCTTTTGATTTTTTTTTAAATTTTTAGCTGTATCACAAGATTAGCCAAATCCTTTTCTATGGTGAAGTATTCTGTTCAGTTTGTTTCTAAATCACAGTTTATGTCAATAACTTCCCAATGTTCAATTGCTTTTGTCTTTAATGTAATCTACCCCTGAGAGTGCTAGTACAAAAAGCAAAATCAGGATGGGGTTTATGTTAATTTTTCACAGTTTAAAAATACTGCTAAAAAAACCCCAAAACATTTTGAGTGGGTAAGATCCCAAATTGAAATGAGAAAACTTTCCTTTCACATTAGCACAATGTGACAGAAGAAATAGAAAAGTACCAGAGAGAAGAGAGAATTAGAGTAAGTGACAACATTTTTGCAGTTTACAATTACTTGCTGAAAAACTCAAAGAGAAAATATCCTGGTGTAATAACTACCAGAAACTGTAGCTGAGTATCTTGGGTCTTTTTGAGATGTAATCAGTGGCTGTTTGTAAGATTTGATTCCCTTCATGTGCAAATCACATGGAGAAGCACAATTGTAGCAGGCACAGAGGAACCTAATTACAACGAGCAATTATTGTCGAGGGTAAGGCTGAAGAAGAAGAAAAAAACCCAACCTTATTACCTGATCTAGCTATTGGCAACAGAAATTGAGAACCAGCTGTTTGCCTACCAGAAAAAATGGGAGATTAAAAGAACAATGAGAAACCATGATTGCAGGTGAATTGTTCCAAATGATGAACAGGTGAAAGGAAATTAGAAATCTTATCTAATTAAGGAAATTTTTTTCAGTTATACGGCTGTAAATAAAAGACAGTGACATCAGTGATAATCACCACAGAAATGAAAGCGATCTGGCTATTTTTAAGTATCGTATTTATATGAAAAAAATTAGTACTCTTTTGTGTACATTTGGTAATTTCATTTTGGAAATATATTCACCCATTTTGATGGACACTGAGTTATGATAAATCTTCTCCAGGACTTCAGAGCAAGATCTCTGATGCTGCAAAATTTATGACAGAGGAGTTATTTCAAGAAAATTATTTTTACTCAAATATATTTCAAGCATATCAAGCTTAGAGAAGATAAAAACATTCTCATTATTTTCTTTCTTTCATACTTTCCCACGTGAATGAGCACAGTTTAGAAAATACAGCAGTATTGTCACTATTTTAAGGTTGCTAGTGCATGTATGTGTGTGTATTAAAAAATAGTGTCATACTCTCGAGTGGCTCTTAATAGGTCAATTCAAGTTTTTAAGGGTCACTTTTCTTTGAGGGTAATGAAAATTTAAATGTAAGTATTGACATGAAGTTTTCTCTTTTGCATTCAGTACAAGGTGTTTGTAACAATTTGACAATGTTAAATGAGTAGCAAATGAAGAATTACTCCCAATGGAGACATTTCTTAATAATCTTGGGTACAGTGCTCTTCAGCCCTGCTGTTTACCAGTGTCTTGGGATAGATGTTCTTTAATATCTTTATCAAAGACAATCAATCTTTATCTTTTTAATATCTTTATCAATGACATAGACAGCAAGATCAAGTGCACCCTCAGCAAGATGACACAGAGACATTTGCAGATGACACAAAGCTGAGTGGTGTGGTTGACACAACAGAAGGAAGGGATCCTATCCAGAGAGACCTGGGAAATCTTGAGAAGCAGACCTATGAGAATCTCACAGAGTTCAACAAGTCCAAGTGCAAGGTGCTGCACCTGGGTAAGGGCAATCCTAGAGAAGAGCATAAAATGGGAGAAGAATGCATTGAGAGCAGCCCTGCAGAAAAGACCTTGAGGGTTCTGGTGGAGGAAAAGCTGGACATGAGCCAACAGTGTGCACTCAGAGCCCAGAAGTCAACTGTATCCTGGGCTGCATCGAAAGAGGAGCAGCCAGCAGGTCAAGTGATTCTACTGTGCTGCTCTTCCCTTGTGAGATCCCACCTCGAGTACTGCATTCAGGGCTGGGATCCTCAGCACAATAGAGATGTGAGTCTATTGGGGCAAGTCCAGAGTAGGGGAACAAAGATGGTTTGGGGTATGGAGCACCTCTTCTATAAAGACAGCCTGAGAGTGTTGGGGTTGTTCAACATGGAGAAGACTCTAGAGAGAGCTTATTGACATCCTCCAGTACTTTAAGAGGGCTTATAAAAGAGGATCAACTTACACAGGCAGATGGGGATAGAACAAGGGGGAATGATTTTTAACTAGAAGAGGAAAGATTTGGATTAGATGTTAGAAAAAATTCTTCACTCAAAGGACAGAGAAGCACTAGAACAGGTTGCCCAGAGACAACCTGTGAATAGTCCATCCCTGGAAGTGTTCTAAGCCAGGTTGGATGGAATCCTGAGCAACCCAACCTGTCTAGTGGGTCACATTCATGGCCATGGCCAAGAGGCTTGGAACTAGATGGTCTTTAAGGTCCTTTGCAACCCAAATCATTGTATGATTCTATGATTCTACTTATTTCTTTCTAATGAAGACAGATTCTGCTAAAGGGTTTGGACCTATTTTCCACTGAAATAATTTTTTTTCAAAAATTCATTATAATCTTGTTTTATGTTGTTTGGTGTTTCGTCCTGGATGCTGTGATTTTAGGGCCATTTTTTGACTTACACCACAGTCAAAACCATGATTGTGGTTTATGTTCAGGTTATTTTATAGTTATTCGTACTTGCGTCTGAAAAAGTGGTTGGGGATGAGTGGACTGCTAAGAAACAGATTCCTAATATGTACCTTATACATCCTTAGGCAAAGGCTGCTCTTCAAGTTGTTTTAAGACAGCAAGCAAGTAAAATCTAGGTGGGGGAATTCTGAAATAGGAAGGGTCTCTGTGCACTTCAGAGCCTGCTGTTAGTGCTCCTAAGGCTGCATTTGTATATACAGAGAGTTGCACAAGTAGAAGGCTTTGGTCGTAGACTCAGCCCTGGGAATGCCTTTTAAAGAAATATAGGAACCATTAAAGCAAATCTTAAGCTCTACCAGCACAGAGGTCAGCATGAGCTGGCCACTTTTAAGATGGGCTTTTCAGTGTGTGCTGGCTTGGTATGTCATGTAAATAAATGGCTGCTGCACCTTGGCCCCAGGGTGTACTCTTAAAAAATTACAGCCGCATGCTTCAAAAAGTTCCTTGTAGAAACAGGAACTAGATGAGGTCCATGGGTTGGCACATACTATATCTTTTCAGGTTAAACACTTCTACTAATAAAACAAAACCTGAGACAAATAGAATGTTTACAAATAATTCTGCTGCTACTTCTTTTCAAAACAGTAATGTATTGGTGGTTGTTATTTTATTTCTAAACCTTTTTCAAAATTCCTTCTTTCAAAATTCACTATAGATGGAGAAAAAAAATGGCATTGTCACAGAAATTTAAAGATGGTCATTGTTGTATATTGCTTTTCTGAAGTTTCAATATAAGATGATCATCACAAAGACAACTAGAGACAGATATTGTTAAGGTAGAGATATAGTAACAACTGCTTAATTTTGTTGTTTCTGTATGTAACAGAAGAGAGGAGCAGGCCTTCAATCCACTTGAATCATTTGGGCTTTCATTTTTGTTCTATCATGCTCTAAGTTAAACCTGGTTGTTGTACAACAGAGAAATAGACTTCAAAATTATCACTGAGCCCTTGAGAAAGGAATGTTTGGGAAATGTTAGTGTTTGTTTTTGTCTAACATTTTTTAGAAGTGGTATGAAAGAGAACAGAACAAATTCTGAATCTCAAAGCACTGGCTTTCTTGAAAGTTATTGAACTTGTTTGGCACTGTGTTTCTCTAGGAAACTGGAAAGATCTCACCACTTTGTCTGCAATAAACTACGGGGAAAAAATCCTGTGAGAGAAAATATGTTTGGCAATCATGAGAACAGAACGTGCAAATGTTATGGGGAAAGGATGGAAAACCAGCTTTTTTTCTCCTTTCCTTTCTTCCTCTTGTCCCTTTTCCCGGCTGTATGATCTGGTAGGGTCAACCACTAACTAACCTTGAATGTATTACTAACAACACGGTGTAAATATGTGGGATAAAGATTATGTAAAAGATGTGATGTTATGTCCCGTAGGAATGTTTCAAAATCAATCCAGCCATCAGTGGATGTCCATCTTGTCATGATGTGGCTTGAGTGTTCACACTTGTACAGACACAGTTCTAGGCTATGCACCTGTAAGGTGCTAGCTGCAGAAAACAGCCTCCATCACATGTGTGCAAGCTTGAATAGATGCCTTCCACTTAACAAAACTTCATGTTCGGTAATGCAAAGCAGTTTGGTTTCCAGATTTTGGCTCTGTTCCACAAATGTGTTGGCAGTTTTAAGCACGACTGAATGCTTATCAAAAGTTGGAAAACTCTCACTACAATTCCTGCTTAAAAAGACAGATTGTTAGCATGGGTCTCTCACTAAAATAAGCCAAAAGGTGACTACCTAGTGAAGCAGCTACAACATATACAAAGTCATGACTGATATGTAGCAATGTACACTTAAGTGATCTCTCTCTGTTCCATTTTAAAAAGTGAGAGAGAGTATGGAGAGTAATGAAAGGAAAAATCAGCCAGGTCTCTGAAGGTGGAAACAAAGTTTCTACATTCTGATGCATGAAAGCCTGTGAATGGTAGGAAAAGAATACAGCATCAGAGGGGAAAAATAGTGACCCAGGCTGTTTCCTTGATGTGTATTGAAATTAGTTAAATTTTTGCCAACAATAAACTATACAATAAACTATGGAGCTAAATTTATACCAACAAATTATTCAGTTAAATCAGTCTCCTTCTCAAGTATATCTTCCTGGTTTCCATGGAGAGAACTCATCCTCTAATCCAGCTAAAAAGACCCAATTAATTCCTGTGACAAGGGTATGAGAAAACTTGTACCAAAGCCTTCCCCACAACAGTCCCTGGGGCTTCAGGATTAGGGGTTTCTAAACTGCAGGAGAGGAAGGCTGTTTCCTACTTTTCTTTAGCCTATGTACTAGCCAATGGAATGAGATCCTCATGGTGACAAATGTGTTTCAGCCTAATGAACATAGATTTCTATTAACCTTTTGTGATAAGGTTTCTCCTCAGTCATACCATTGTTGTTTGGAGACAAAAGAGGAGGAGAAATGCTGTAGGATTTTCTTTTCTCTGACCTTCCTGAGGCTATGTGAAAAACACAAATGAAGCCTCTAATATCTGTTGATGCTGAGAATAAGTAATGTGACAGAGAAAAATATTTGATCATTCTGGTGCTTCCTGATACATCTGAGACTTAGAGAGCAGTGTGAATAATAACTGGTTCCAGTTAAAAAATAAATAAATAAACTAAATATATTCATCTTCTCAGTCTGACTCTTTTGTTATGATACCAGATGTAGAAGCAGTGCTGTGATGTGTCAAGAAGCAGTAATGGTTGTAATAAAAAAGCTTCTTTAGGTGATCTCTAAAATAGGTTTGAGTAATACTAAATGAATACATGATTCTATTTTTCTTATATTATTCAGGGACTGCTAGACATGAGTAATACAGGTTCTCTGGAATTTAGCATCCTTGGCCAAAAATTGTTCGTATTTCTATATCCATTGCTGTTTTTAAGCACCAAAATAAAAATAATCTCATGTATTGTCTGTCTTCTGAAATACTAAGTCAATTATGTGTAAATGTCCAGATATGAACTCAGGTACCTCTCTTGAGGACCCCAGCTCTTAGCAAATAAAATACCAGAATGGATCTCTCATTTTTCTGTACCTACACTTGGTGCACACTTTCTTTCTAGTATTTTTGTGTTTTCATCCAATGAGGAAGAATAATTGCTGATATTACATTGATAAATTAGATGTATGGGAGGTCTGAAAAACAACATGCCTATCTAATGGCTCTCTGTCATATCTGTTGTTTGGTAAGCACAGAATTTAAAAGAAAGGTAAATTAAATTGCAGATGTTAATGGATACTTCATCAAGTATGCTAGACTAGATGTAAATTGGGTTAAGGAAACTGACAGTCAGTATGCCTGGATTGAACTTCTTCAAATATATGACAAAACCTATGTTTGCTTGTTGACAAAATTGTGCAAGATTAATTTCAATTAAATCTTATTTCTAAGCTTTGCAACCTTTCTTTATACAATGTGTTATACAATTAAAATACATGACTCACTCTTCTACCAGTCATTACACTGAGATTTTAGGATTTATTTACCCCAATTTTGTCTTGTACAATGAAACATTGTTACACTAACAGAATTTAGGTTCTATGGCAGTTGCTTGAATTTAATGGCTAGAATTATCTGAATGTACTCTACCTGAAAAAAGCATCGTATAAACTACAACCAGGTCTAACTAAAACTAAGCATAAACTAAAACTATATAGGTTTAATAGACAAAAGCTTGGGGAATTTTTGCACCTTCTGTAAGGCTTGAACTGTATTCTTAAGTGGCAATTTATGTCACTGGTTAGGACAGGATGATGTGATTGTAAACCTTAGTTGTTGTGAAAAGTACTCTTTTTCATTTTTCTGATATGATAATTCATTCCACTGTTTTAATTGAATTCATCACTGCCTTTGATATGTATATTCATCTATTTATATAATTTACGTGAAAAATAATAAAATTTCCTTAAAATAATGAAAAAATGTCATATACCTCTTCAAAGGCAAGTAATTTTTTAAAAAGTATCAAAGTATCCTCTGCCTTCTAACCCATTTTGCCTGAATTCTGATATTATGTGTAATGAATGAAAAATAAATAGAATCAAATGCAGTCTCCCAACAATCTATTGTATCCTCTTTTCCCTATTTTTCTCCTTGTTTTTTTCTTTTTCTGTCTGTTAAACAATTCATAAAACGTCACTTGATTTGCTACTGATATATTACATGTTTTTGCTCTACATAGAGTTCTGTAGTACCTAAAATGCTAAACTCTTCTCAGGTACCATCTACGCTACTTTTGGTGAAGCCTCTGTGACTTAAATAAAACACTGGACAGCAAATCAGGTAAAACATGAGTATGGTTCCTGATGTGTATCCGTATCACCCATCTCTGTAAAGTTGTTGAATATTGCATGGTCACTGTGCTCAAAAAAACCCCAAAATATTATACATTCTAATCCTTTCTGCATATTTTCCGTGAAACCAGCCAGCTTTGGCTGGATGATGACAGCCTAAAGCTAGCGAGACATGAGGACAGACCAAAGCTGATTTTAGGGCTTCATCCTGTCTTGTCTCTCCTAGAGTAGGAACCCACTCATGTTTGTTTTAGTGAAAATAATGATCTCAAGTTTTTTCTTGCAGTCAAAAATGAATCAGTCTAGAGAAGAGACTCATGCATGATCTCAGGTCCATTTTGGAGAGATAATCTTGAAGCTTCTTAACTGCTAGTAGATCCAGTTCTTTTATAAATGCTTCAAATAAAAAAAATGTTTCTTCACAGGATTTAAAACTGAAAATAATGATTGACATTAACATAAATAGATGATGTAATGGCTTTTCTATAATATGCTGGCTCTGATTTCTGTTGGTTTATCTACTTACTCAAACCCAAATTATCACTTCGTTTAATCTTCAATTTTTTTTTTGTCTTTTAGATTTTTAGAGAATTGCTGAGGTAGTTTAAAAAAGGATATACATGACCTTTGACCAGACTCAACTCAATACCAAACTGAGTTTTAACCTACAGTGGAAACAGTTTCATTGCCTTTTTTTGGAAAATGTTTAGTTTCCATGTCTTCTTTATTGAGCCATAATAAAGATTTTCCTGCTTTGTGTACTTGAATGTGTGGCTATATTAACTAAGCCAGTGATAAAAATCCAGAAATAAATGGAATTATTGAGCAGTGATAAACACTTTGCAGCATTATGCACAACTATTTCTGAAAAATATTTTCTGATATTAGAAATGGAAAACCACTTTAAAATATCATTTTTTATTCTATCCTATGTTGTTGTGCTATGATATTATCCTTCGTCTTCTATGTCCTTTTTTGAATCAATTTGCATTCTGTAGAATATAGGAAATTAAGAAGCTGGGTTAGTCTGCCGCTGTTCAAACTAAGATATCTTGGAGTCTTCATGATGGCACTGCAGGATAATTTCCTTACAAAAGCCTTGGTAATATAAGTATTGGTTTACCTGTCCTGCTTTTGCATTTTCACAAACAAATGTTTCATAGTAGTTGGCAAACTCTGGTGCATGATCATTTATGTCTAAAATCCGTATGAAGACAGGTATTTGGCTACTTTGTCTAGGATTATCTGCAAAAAAACAAGAAATTATATTACAATACATTGAGATATATACATGAAAGTGATCCAATACATTTTTCCCAATAGGTATTAGAAATGTTCAATTTTCTTGATTATGCTAAAACAATTATATTTCATTTTCTGCTGACATACGTTGCATATACATAAAAGTCCTATTTATAATTAAAACAAATTTTTCTATTATATATATATTTATAAAAATAATATAAAATATGCTTAAATTGATTTGCATTAAAAACAGGTCACTGAGTTGTTATGGAGTTGTATTCTATGCATCAGTTCAGCAAATGATTCATTGCAAAAGTTGTTCCATGAGATTGAGCTGTTAAGAACATTCACCTTTTCAAATAAACAAAGCAGTAAAAGTGTCAGTCAACAATATCACCACCAAAACCACAAACAAACACAAAGCCACAAAAACCCCAAACCAAAGTTGTCCTTTCTCCCCTAACTCTAAAAAACCAAAACAATAAAAGGATATATTCAGGATATTATCATCAATCACTCTTCACAAACCTCTAAACTCAAGGTATTGCCAGAGAGGATTCTCTCACTATGCATATTGAAAATGTAGAACATGTTTGATCAAACAATGGAAAGCATTTAAGAGGAAAAGATAAAAGACATAAATCTTTTTGAAACTGGGGATATGATTAATCTCTCCATATTACCCAACCCCCAGACTCTTAGGCACATTGACTCCAGGGGAATCTATAGGAGAATAAAGGAAGGGAGGAAAGTTTTTCACTAAAATCATTTTCTGTGTCCCCTGTTGATGACTGTTGCTTCAGAAAAAAGCTAGGCAAGAGACGTCCATATCTGAAAGTGTCTAACTGAATAGTAAAGAATTCAAGTGGAAGATTTAGGCTCAGGCTTTACATCCAATATGGAGGGCAAAGAATTTCCCTAGTCTTGGCTTCCAACAAAGCCATTTTCTAAGTTAAATCAGTTGAGGTAAAGCATAATTTCTTCCCATCTACAGAGGTTATTCTGACAATATATTTGTATGTCAGGGACATTTTTATTTCCCTTTCCCCAAGGATTTTCCTGAAGACTTAGTTTGGGATAGAGCCAGTTCATCACACCTGCACCAAATTATTTGATGTCAATTCTCAGGGAGAGGATTAATTTTTCTAATGTACACTGTATATGGTTTTGTTGAGCTTGAGAGCTCAAAAATATCTTTTAAAAAATGGGCAAAACGTATAATTATAAATTGGACTTTTAGATGTGTGTCTGAAGATGTTTTGTCAATCAATATCTCGATAAGGGCAAAACTAATTAAACAAGATAAGTAATAGAAAATGTAGAATTTAATTCTTTTCTCAGTTAAAATTTTCTTCTGGGATAAATTTTATCTTCAACTTACTGATTTCAGTTGCTATGACAGTGATGTTGTGCCAGGGAGTTTCTTCTCGGTCAAGTGGCTTTGAGAGGAATAGTGATCCATTTCCTGAATAGATGTTGAATATTCTGTCAAGGTCAGTGTGTCGATCTACAGAATATCTGTCAAGATACAGTACAATTGAGCAACACTATCTCCTGTTGCAGTCTCCAGTTTAGCTCACAGCCACCTCTAAAAGTTTTCTAATTTTAACTGTGCTTAATCAAGAATGTTTTCTTTATAATTAACCTGAGCTTTCCTGTAGCTGCCTGCATGCTACAAATACTTAGAAACAATTTTAAGACTAGTGAGCAGGATAAAGAGCAAATTATTATGTGGGCGGTTTTTAGATTGATAATTAAAATTACATTTTAGCTCATAAAGTGAATTCTGGAATAACAGCTAAAAGTGAACTTTTTTAGGTACGACTTTTGCAAATTAATTGTTTCTTAGAGAACTCTGTCACCAAAGGACACATCTTGCAGACACAAGGAAGTATCAATTTACAAAAACTATTTTTGAGGTGCCACAAGGACCACAAAACTCAACTGAAAAATCTTTCAAGTCATTGCTCTTTTAGATGAAACTTCTTAAAATCTTGTTTTATGATACTTGCTCTTGCTTTGTTCTTACCTAGGGGGGAAAAACTTGTTTTACAGCTGTTTCTTAATCAGCCTAGTAGTTGACAGTCATTATCTGGTTAAATTGAGATTCTATACATATTTTGCCTTAAAATATTTCATTTTCTTCCTCCTCTCACACCTCCTACCTCAAAGCATACTGCTGCAGGACATAGAAGACTTGTTCAGAAATACAGAGCTTAGTTTTCATAATCACTTGCATGGTAAATAAACAAATTTAAGTGCTGTGTTTGTCACTGTGGATAATAATAGCAGATTGATAACAATTACAGCAATTTCACAGCGCTGAACCCTTACCTCTCATTGTTACGACTTTTTTGCAATCACTTCTTATTCAATACACTGTGATCATTGAATAGTTAAGCTATGGAACTAGATGTTATGCACAGAAGTCTCACTGTTGTCAAGCATCAGGGAGCATAGAAATACACCATTTTGAGTGTTTTACATGTGCATTGGGTCTGACTGGGGTAAAGCTCACAGGCCTTACACTGCTGTACTTTGCTTTGGTAGCTGGCATTGATAACAGAGCAGTGTTTTGGCTACTGCCAAGCTGTGCTGTCCCTGTGACATTCCTTCCCCCACTGAAGGGGATGGAGGGGCAAGATCCTGGGAGGGGACACCAGCAGGCCAGCTGACCCCAGTCAGCCAAAGAGATATTCCATACCATATGACATCAGCTCAGATATCTAAGAGAAGGAAGAGAGGAGGAGGGGGAGGCATTCAGGACTTGTCCATGTTTGCCTCCTCGAGCAACCACCATGCGTGCTGGAGCCCTGCTTCCCAGAAAGTGTCCGAACATCGCTGCTGATGGGAAGTAGAGATTGATTGTTTTCCCTTCTGCTCTTGCGCACGCAACTTTCAACTTGCTTGTTCTATTTTTTTTTTCCCACTGTAATAAAACTGCCTTTTCTTACCCTGATAGTCTTTTTCAGTATTATCCTTTCCCCTCTCCCAGCAGGAGAGGGAGTGATAGAGTGACTGAGTGGGCACCTGGCCCCTGGCCGGGGTCAACCCACAAAAACATGGTATAAAGAATAATTTTATGAACACTCTGATGAAACTACTAGAACATGCTGGCAATTAAATGATGGCAACTCCTTTCTTTTTACCTGGTACCTATAGACTGTTCTTCAAAAACATTATCTGCACTGCTCATTGTGCTAATTGTATTGGCCTTCACAAGCTCACATAGATATTTCTCTGTTCGACACTTTTCAACAGCCCCCATGTGCTTAATTACCCAAACAGCTTCTTAATACCTTGCACTCTCACCACTCTTTGTGCATGAGACTTGACCCACATCTAAAGTATTTTATATTGTGTAATGGCTTACTTTATTGCATTCTTTGCTATATCTGGATCTTGGGCTACAACCTGCCCAATAATGCTTCCTTCTTTGGCATCTTCATCTACCTCTATTAAATACCAGGGTCTGCTGAACACTGGAGGTTCATCAATGTCTTCAACAGAAATTTTGACCAAAGCCGTGTCTTTGAATGGCCCCAGCTGAAGAAAACGAGGATCAGGATGAGTGTTGGTTGCTTCTACTCTTAGGGTATATAACACCTTGTTTTCAAAATCCAGATGCTGAGGAGCAAATAATAATAATAATAAAGAAAATTACATCACTTTACAAAAAAATGTGAGTATGTTTTACAACACTGAATCAAAAGTTGAAATATCTTTAGGAGAAAAGCTCTAAATTTTAATCCATCTTGGGGAAGATAGAGTATATTAGGTCTTATTCTAGGTGTTAAAAAAATAAGGATTATTATAGGATAGCTAGGCAGTTATGATCCCTCTGCTTACTATTTGTTCGGGTTCCTGAAAAAAACGGGACCTATATAAAAATAGAAAGAAAGAAACAGGGAAGTTTTACTCAGTTTACAAGGAATTGTGTAAAGTCTTATTTGTCTCACCTCACTGGCAGTAAAAAGAACTATTATTCCAGTTCTTAAATGCTGTCTGTACTATTTTCATTTCTTTACTTTCTTATATCCATTATCATCTACTCTTGCCTGTTTGGCACTAGGAGCAGCCCAGGCTTGTCCCTGGTCTCTGTGTTCCTCAGTAAAAAGAAAATCTGTGAAGTTTGATTTTCAATCTATGTGACATTTACATCATGCATATCCATATATGTATTGTAGATAGACATTCATGCATACATATACATAAATAAGTATGTTTCCAAATATGTTTATAGATCTATAGTTTATTTATAGGCAAGTGTCACATTAAGTGTGTTCAGAGTTTAACAGGCTGAATTTTGAAAAGCAACCAATAAATCTGTCAGACATGGTATTTTGAATTAAATTTCTGTGAATGTCTTTCCTCTTGGGAGTTATGTTGACTTCATATATAACAACTGAAGTATCTCCAAGACTGGACTTAAACCAAGACAGACTTTAGGTACTGGAAATAACTGCCTTTTGAACAGATTAGAGGGAGAGTTAAGTCTTAGACGTACAAATTCATCCAGGTAAGCCTCCCACCCTTGTAAGTCTTGGCACAGCAATCAGCTGATAAACCCCACTGTGAACTGAACCCCTCCAGGTTTTCACAGCCCTAATTTGAAAGTACTGTGTGTGAGACTCTATATATTGAGCAGACAGCAGCCACTGAAATATTGCTTTATGTGAAGTGACATGCCAGAAAATTTCCCTTGAGACTTGAAAATAACAGATACCTGCTGAAGAAAGAGAAGAACGAAACTAATACAACAGCTCCTTGGCAGCCTGACCCCTTGTGAGATCTACCCTCCCTTCCCCTGGAAAAAGAAAAATAACTGTAACACCTGAAGAGCTAAGTACATATAAAAGAGAGGGAGAAAAAATAAACCTTTTTGACAGTTATAATCCCTTCCTGTGTGTCCTTGTCAGTGATGATATCAAACATGTCTGATCCATCCCCATTGGAGATGCTATACTCAATCTCTGCATTTTCTCCCACATCAGGGTCATTGGCTTTAATTCTGCCAAGAGGAGTCCCAAGTGGTGCAGATTCAGGAGAGCTGAACTGGTAGGAGCCTGGAAGAGCAAAATCAAGCATTTATTGTTTTGAGAATTTTTTTTTCCTGAATAAAAAAATCTTCAAATTCACCTAGGATTTTTAAATAACTTGAAGTTCCAAATACTGTAAGAAAAATTCTGCTAGTCATCACACTAAACTTTAAAACAGGACTCAAAGTTGATTGAAAAGCTGCCACAAGAATTTTAAGTTATTCTTCAAAGCCATTTAATACTGTGCTTTTTTCTTTTTTTGTCTAGTTTTAAGGGACAAAGGAGATAAACAATAAGGTACAGTTCTTACCTTGATTATTAACACTATATACATTTTTTTTTCTCCAGAAATGTTTCTAGATATATTTAGAAATAGGAGATGATTTTGTTTTGTTTTCTCAAGGTACAAGAGTTGTAGGAATCAGTGAGGATTTTGGAAAGAGACTAAAATAGAATCTCCTTTTCTTTTAATTATTTTGAAATATATTCAAGTAAGTGTTCTGTTTGAAAATAATTCATTCATCTGTTATTGATATTACATACTAAAGGGTCATGGTAAAGAGCATTTGTTCTTGTTAATTGCTATTGCTGTTTTTATAATCAGAGTCTTCTAGAAAGAAATGTTGCTTGTGTGTATGAAAAGTTAATTTATATGTATTTTCTGACATTTGTGATAAAAAATCTTATTATAAAGACATGTTGTAGCAGAAAACTATTAATCAGATGGATTGCTTGACCACATTGAAGCACACATTCAAGATGTTTCTTCACTAGCAAGACAAAAAAACCTCTAATTCAGTATTTTCTGTTATTTGCTATCAAGAAAACATAAAAAAAAAATCTGATGGGTTCAGATTTTGCAAAGAACATGCCAGAATCTGATGTTTCTTTTGATCTGGATTTTTTCATGTAAATTCATATTACTTTGCTGACTGAAGTAGTAGCATTGGAGAAATACCTTAAGAATCTGACAAAATCAGCAACTAATAAAATGTACAACCCTTATTCAAAGGATCCAATAAGAACACATATAAATTGTATTGACTTTTAGTGAAGTACAGTCAGCTCTCTTTCTTGCAAAAACCCTATTCCCTATGTTTACATGTCCTTTGCCTTTTAAGGCACCTGAAGGATCCTGAATGTTCCATTTAATACAAGGAATATATCAAACTTCTGAGTTCAGAATGAGTTTCTGTCCCCAGTTGTAAAGACTAAGTACAAAAGAGAGTCACTGAAAATACCCTATTTTTATATAGATGTGTAGCAAAATGGAAACTAATACTTGATGCTAAATTGTGATTGCTATTACAAATTCAAGGTTGTAAGCAAAAACTCAGCAGCAGTCTGTTTGACTGCGATCCACACTGACTAAAATGCATATTGTTCCCTCAAACCAGTCTGCAAATGGGATGAAAGGTAGGATTTCTGGCAGCTAAACCATGAGTTTCAAGCCTTGAAGCCTTGACAAATTCAAGGGTTTGGCAGCTGAGCCAGAAATACAAGAACAGATTCAATCATGGTACTTATTACTCCTTCCAGATAAATACCTCCCTTCAGTGCTTTTTCATTTGGGAGCATTCCTATTTTTGTGGTGCTGTGTGAATGTTACACATTTTCAACATGTGAGATGGCCATTTGGTTTAGAGTACAATAGAATTCAAAATCTGTAAGGTTTTCATTATAGTATCATTTAAATTCCATTTAGACCCATGTCTTCCAGTTTTCTATGACTACTTTCAGGAAACAAAGCAAAACAGAAAATGCTTCTTAATGCAGTCTGAAAAACCACTACTTTACAGTGACATTTTGTTTTCTCCAGTCCCTCTAAGAAATTAATTTTTGGATCTTAAATACCTTGATATTAACTGGTTGCCTGCAACTGACATTCACCCTGTGGGCAACATTTTTACTTATTGTGGCCTCACATAAGAGAAAATGGAAGACAAATGTTTTTGTAGAAAGTAAACTTCCAGAACAGGTAGTTTTTTGAAGGTGTGCCCCTCTTCATAACTACCTAAGAAGAAATCAAATCTATCAGATATTCCTCTATCTTTGATTTCCTAGAACTTGTTAAAAACCACACAGCTGAGGAGAAAGAAAATGAGACGGAAGGGTCACCAGCAAAACTGAAATTGCAACTTTGGAAGATCCTATAGCAAGTCTTCTGTAGGCCATGCAATGTGTTTCAGTGATGTTCAAAGTAGAACATTATGGAGAATATGTTATGAGGCATCAAATTGTGTAAATTTCTCTAAAATTACCCATCTCAAAGTATATTGAAATAATCAGAAAAACTTTCATAGACTTGAGGATTCAGTTAATTTTGAAAGAGTATCACGAGGAACACAGGTTAAGGGGACTGGAAACCTTAAATTATTTTGCAGTTCTATATGTTCTTCATTCTTTATTTTGTCTTATTTTATTTTATTCAGCAGTGAGGCTTACAATGTAAGGTGCTGTACTAAATTATAATTTAGATTCAAGAATTCTTATTTGCCAAAATGCTACAGGCTGCATAATGCTATGCATGTTTAAAAAGTATCCCCTCAGGAAGTCAAACAGGAAGTTCAGTTAAAAATTACTGTTTGAATTTGTTTGAATTGTGTTAAGGTGATTCTCATCAAATGAACTCTGAATGTGAATTGAAATTATCTTTTCATTATGAGGGTTGCAGTACTTCCCCTCCCCTCTCTTCTTTTAAAGCAATGTGTTATCATGGATGGAGGTTAAAACAGTAATTTATAATTCCAAGGATCCATTCTTCCATGCTGTTAGAGTTTTCCAATACTTTTTTTAAATCTGTGCCAGGTTGAACAGTTTGTACTATTCTGAGTGTACTTATTGCCATGGTACTGAAGTGCTTTTCAAGTCCAGGAAAGCATTTTATAAATCAGTTCTCTTTGTTCAGTCCTTAGTGGATCCGTAAAGAGAGCCAGGTCCCTCATCAGTGTGAACAAGCAATTCAAATTTTATTATGTGGACATTTTTCTGGCAGGCACTGAACTGAGGCTGTAAATTTCTCCAATCTGCAGCCTATCAAACAGTTATCAGACACTGACTGTAACAATGTGAGATTGGGTTTAAACACTGGCCTAGGATAAAAAGATCTGTAGTGTGCTACTCTGAAGCTCCCTTTTTTTGTGCAGCTGTCTGCTATTTTCCTTTTTTTCTTCTACAAAGTTATTTTTTAAAACCTTGTTTTATTGTGTCAGACTGGCTTGGATTATCAAAATAATTCAAGAACAGAACACAGATTACAAGCACCTAAAGCAAATGCTTAGACTGCCAACAGAACATATGACCTGATCAACTCTGCCTGTGCAAGGCAGAACATTGGAAAACCTGTGACATATTTGCTTGCCTAAACACATGGAACTAAGAGCCTTTCCAAGAACAGATCCTTGTATTTTGTATTTAAATTCCTCTGAAGTCCCTGCACTTGGCCTAAAATATTGTTACAGTTTACATTTCTGTAAGCAGAGTAAGAATGAGAAGCAAGTTTATCATTCCAACAAATAATTTGATATTAAAAAATCCCATTTGCCTTAATAGTGCTGCAAAATAAACACACACAGCAGTGGGCAAGTACTACAACAACAGTGATAAAAAAGAAACTTCCAGATGGCCAAAACAAACCAGCTGGTTTTTGAGAGATTCTTTGGAAAAGTGAGCTATTAGATGCTCCATACTCTGGGGGAAGCGAGGTGGATTGTCGTTGACATCAGTCAGGGTGATGTTCACAGTGGTGGTTCCTGATAATCCACCCATCTGGCCGCCCATGTCTTTAGCCTGGATGACCACTTGGTACTGCTCCCTGTTTTCTCTGCTCATGTCCGGCAAAGCAGTCTTGATTATGCCTTGAAGGAGTAAAAAAAAAAAAAAAATTGGAGAGACAGAATAGCGAAGGAGAAGCACTATCCATTTAAAAATCTCAGAGCTCTTAGATGGATTCATGTCAGATATACTGTGCAGATGATAATCCATAGCAATCACAACAAGGTGTACTGCAATAAGCCTTTCAATCTATGGATACTTGAATGTGATTTTAAGAAAAAAGACGAAAAAATGTAACAGGCACATTTTTCATTGTTTTGGTTTTGCTAAATCAATTTGATTACTCTTTAAATGACAAAAGTATCAATATGTTCACTGGATTAATGACATTTTTCACCTTCTATCCCGAGTTATTTTTTAATATATTGTGTAATCCCCGGTCCTGGTGACATTTTAATATTACAGCACAAAGCTGAACATGCCCTGGATTCATTATTCTAGGCTGTAATAGATCATTGATTATAAGGCTCAGTGGTGGACACTGTAAGTCAGCTGGGGCTATAGCTAATAAAAGAACTGGACAAGACTCTAAAATTTGTTTTGAAAAATCTTTTTGGGGTGTCCATTTCAAGAATTTCATGACTGTAATTTAAATGTCTCAGACACTTTTACAGTACAAAATAAAAGAATACGGGTCTCAGGGGAGAAAATCAAAAGTGGTGCTGTATGCCATTTTTCATTAAAAAGGGCATGCACATGTTTTTCTTTAGCAAACCAAGCAGAGCTTTTTATTTTTATTTAGATGGGTGGTGGCTTTTCAAAGCTGGAGTCATGAGAGCTTTCTCTTGTGAAGAGAGAAAACTTAAACATCGTGTCCTTTTCTTCTTGAAGGATTCACACCCCTGCCCCTTCTTTCTCAGAAGAAGGCTCTCATTATAGGTTCTGTTTGATATTGCATACAAAAAAAAGGTAACTCTGGAAAATTCATACTTCTAGCAAGTGAGAGAAATAGAGAAAAAACCTTTGCAGCTTAGTGGTTATGACATTTATGTCTGATCCAGGATTACCAGGTTCTGATTACCATACCTAGGCTTGTTAATACATGTAACATAAAACAGCAAATTGGATTAAAAAGAAAAATAATCCCTGAACCAAAGATAAGAGTCTAGGTCTTTCCCAGACTCTCTGCCTGCCTAAACATCTGCTGCCATCAGTTATTGCCCATGTGGTACTGGTCCTGTTTCCCTGCTCATCCCTGCTAATGATGTTTGAGTAGGGGACTGGAGAAAAGAGAAAAAAAGAGAGAGATTGAAAAAAGGACACTTTTATCCAAGGCAAAATCATTATGCTCCCTTTTAAATTTATAGTGTTGTGATGAAATATCTTTTGCATATTATACCTTATCTGTATTTAGAAAAAAATAAATTGTTTCAAAAGAAAGTAAGCCATCATCTGAGCACTCTCAAAGGATTAGGAACTTCAGAGATTCTGGGCAGAGTTGCAGTTAAATTCTCAATTAGCAAACCAGAACAATTTTGATAACGTGCAAGAAAAGCTAATGCAATGCCTATTGAGTCTTGAGTGCCTTAGGAACAGGTATCTGGAAGAGGGGAGTTTCTGGTTGCATTTTTCTTTTCCAAACCCTAATTCTGAGTTACAGGTATCCAAAACTCACACCTTTTTTTTTTTTTTTTTAAGTTTATGTTTATCTCTTGTCCAATTTCTTGCATAACAGTGAAAAAGGCTTCAATTAATTCTTTACAACTTGAAAACAGTAATGATTCTTGCTTCAGTTCTCATAACTCTTGAAATCAGAAAACAGCTTCAAAAAGCAATTTAAGTTAAAAATTGTCAATGCCCAAAAATCTATTCCAAATTTTTAGAAATATTTAATTACCTGTGAGATTTTTTTTATCTTATAGTGTGAAAATGTCCAGCTCTTATTTATGTTTCTTTAAGACAAACAGAAGAAATTCCCAGAAACTGATGTAAAATAGCCTTGAGACTAATTCTGTTGACTCTTTGGACTCTTTACAGTATTTTGCACTTTTTTTTAAACTCTTGGTCTTTACAGTTAACAATCATCTTCTGGAAATCTTAATTATACCAAATAAAGCAATCCTTCTGCAATAATATTGTTTTAACAGAAGAAGCATACTTTTATTCTGATTCTGCTTTTCCTTCAATGAAAGGGTATCAGCTTTGTGTTAAGCCATATGCCTGTTCCAGCACTGAAATGGAAGTGAAATGTGTCTTGGTCCCTGCATCCTGTCTCTATTACTGCAAAAGGTGAGAATGAATGAATTTCTAACCTGTTTCTGGATCCACTGAGAAATAAGGCTGTCCCTGGAGGATGCTGTACACCACTTTGGCACTGTTCCCGTAGTTGGCATCATCAGCGTCCGTGGCTGTCACCTGAATAACAGATGTACCTAAATGGGTACCAAGCAAAGAATCAGCAGATTTTAGGTAGGCATCTACTTCTGTAAGCCACATACAGTTGTTGCAGTATTGAATTCAGTAAAAATCCAAGCAACATCCACTGAACAAATCCAGATATTCTACCCAAGAGACAGTAGAATAAAATCTCATCTTCCTCGTGACTGGACCTAAAATAATTATCACTTAAGATTCATGTTTCAGTTTAACAAGATAAATACACAGGGACAGACACATCTTTGAAACCCAATGCAGCATTAGGTTTTTTGGTGCTCAAGCAGATTTGAAGATTGTTCTCTGGTAATAACATGACCTCAGCTGAAACTGTTCATTTAAATATTTGGCTTAATTAATAAATAAACCTAAAGCAAATTTCCACATACTAATTTTCTGCTTAGATGACAAATTCCAAATGTCTGAATTCTTACTGAATAAAACATTTTCTCTCATCCTAAACTGATTTTTGAGGTTCTCTTAAAAATAGATTGGTTTTGTAATAAGAAATTCTATTTGTGGGGTTTTATTTGTTTTTCCTCTCTTGGTCAAAGTTATCTACCTATTTGGTAAATAAAGGACATTAAATGCTACTGACGCTTATTCAGCATTCACTTATTTTGTGTGACAATATTTTACCCTTGTCCTGTGATCATAAAGAAGACAATATTGATTTTACAGGATTATGAGCACTCTAAGCCAATACATTTGGTGTAGTTTATGGGTTAGAAGCAAATGAAAGCTTCTGTAAAGACTTTCTTATAAGATATAAAAGCACAAAGATGTCCTTCACTAGCTTTTCTTTCTTAGATCTTTTCAAGATGCCAGAATGTATTTTGCTCACACAATCTAAAGGTGACAAATGTCTAGATAGATGCAGGCAGTCCAATAGCTAGAGGTGTAAAGGTGCTTAACTCCTTGCCAGGAGAAAAAGGTTGACTGGAAAGATGCTCTTTACCCTATATTTGGCCAATATTTTGTTGGCTTGCTTGGGTTTTTGTATCTCACTTTCTTTGAAAGAAGAAGATCTAGTGAGCACTGTCCACTTAATTGATACCATTCCTCATCCTTCTTTTTCTATACCTTCAGTCTCTCTAGATTGAAGTACTCCCAGATAACTTGCAGGTAAATGTCTGTCTTGACAATAAGTTTACAAGACCCTCGTTTACCTGTGATTAATGGCATTGAAGTGAATAATTTCTACTGTTGCTTTTCAGCATATCCCAGGGATTGGGAAAAGTAGAAATCCAGAGTAATCAAAACAGGTCTGTGAGAGTACATTATTATCAGGTACTGTTAGATGCAACATTTTTCATAGTGTGTAATACATCTTTACAAATGATAGTTTTACCTACACAACAATTCCCAATATTTCAGGTTATCTGAAGACCATGTCAAGAGAGGATGAATACATCTTTCTCTGCAATGAATCAGCAGAAAAAAAGTTGTAAAAATCCTTTGTCACAAATCATGAAACTCTGAAGAGGATTTTTGCCATCATATATCTGTATTACTTTTTGCCTGGTTAAACAGCCAGAGGTCATCAACAGCCAAGCTGAGCTGTAAAGATTATCCCAAAAAAAGTGAATATTTAAGCACATTTTAATCAGTAACTGTCCAGCAGAACTGCTCATATGGACAAAAATTCAAGACACCTCTTGGAGAACAGTAAAGTTCCATTAGTCAGAAAAACAAGTAAACTAAATCCCCTGCCTACTCAAGACAAATGAGAAATAAGAGTCAATTTTCCTTTGCCAGTCTATAAAAAAAATCAAGATAATCAGGTGAATCATATGCTTATACTGTGCGATATTATAGCATCTATAAGTTGAGAATCAAGAATAATTTAGCTATCCATCCCAAAAACCCAGCCCAAAATACCTTAATCAAAAAAAGTTTTTGCTGTGGCCTCCTGATCTAGGCACTGTCATGGGACTGACACAGAAGTTTGAGTATGGTTATAGCAACTGAATGCACATTATTGTTCTTTCTTTCTTTTCCTAGTGTACTGTTTTGCTGAAGAGAAAAAATGCTGAATTTGTTTTGAGCTTTTTTTTTATTAAACAGTTATTACAGAGCTTAGGGCAGTCTTTGGGAGACTTCTGTGCTTGTCTTGTTGGAATGTCTGTCTTTGTATCCTGAGGCTCAAGTGCCATATAACAATGGTTGCTGAGGAGAGCACAGATGTAACCCTACATAAACTTTTCATGTGGTGAAAAGATAGTATTACAAAGCGCCTTCTTTCTGTTAAACAAATAGTACAACTGTGAAAAATTATTAACAAGAGTATAGCCTCAAAAAATTCAATGTCAGCAGGCAAGTTAACTCTCTTCTTTGCCAGCAGTCTGCCATGTCATAAAGAAGGATGCTCACAAATCATAGACAGTACTTGTGCAACTTTCTTTCATAAGATAAGAAACTTCTATTAGCTTTTTGGGTCAGAAAATGACAGTGAAATAAAGGCAATAAAAAAAAAAAGGAACTCAACATTAATTATGGAATAATTGGTAAAGAAGCAAAATTTTTAATCAAAGAAAAGTAGGCCTTATCTTTATTCCACTTGAATGGTAGCCACAGTGTGATCTTACCACATCAGGAGAAATCAACTTTATTTAAAGTACAAATAGGCTATCTGGATGAATACAGCAGAAGTGAATGAAGGAAGTACAGTCTGGGAAGAACAGGGGGTGTGGGAAGCTATTTTAGTGTTCACTTTTGTTTCTCACCATCCAACTCTATCCTTAATGTGCAATAAATTAAATTAATTTTTCAAGTGAAGTCTGTTTTCACCCTCATGGTAATTGATAAGCAATCACTTACTATTTATTTCAACCCATGAGCTTTTCCATTTTCTTTTCTCTCCCAGTTTTGTTGGGGAAGAGGAGCGAGAGAGCAGCTGGGCAGGCTTCTGGCAGCCAGCCATGATCAAACTTGCCACAGAGCAAATTGATTCATGAAGGATGACCCAGAAAATGTGAGAATAACTACAGCAGCAATCTAAGTAGTGATAACGTCACTCTTCTGCAAAGCAAAGTCCACTTCAACCCAATCCAATCCAGAAAGTCTAGTCCATCTTAGGATGGTAACCAAATCTCAGAGTTCTCAAGAGGTATGTCTTCTTTCCCTTTCCTTTTCCTTTTCCTTTTCCTTTTCCTTTTCCTTTTCCTTTTCCTTTTCCTTCTCCTTTTCCTTCTCCTTTCCCTTTCTCTTTCCCCTTCCCTTTCCCTTTCCTCCTCTCTTTCTCTTTGTCTTGAGTATGGAAACCTAAGCACTTTGATAACATATCTGTTCTTTGATGTATGGAATCCTAACAAAGGGGCAGTAAAATGCAGAAGGTAAATTTTGAAGGTAACCTGAGAGAAGACAAATATGTACTAAATTTGTGTAAGTAGTGCTTCTGTGTTTGTTTGTGTGTGCATAAATATTCATGTAAGTGCATGTAAAAATGTAGAATCCAAAAAGGAAGTCTATTAGAGTTAGAGTGAGCATAACTTCATATCTAGGAAGTGTCAGAATTAAGTGTCATAAAACAGATTACAAGAACTCATGAAGAGTGACACACAAATTTGAAAAAAAAAAAACCCACAATATTTGAAATAATAATGCTCTTACAAATTTTTTTTAAAATGTTTTCAATTCCTTTGTTCTATTTAGTGTTTGAAAGAGTCCCTCTGGTATAATTAGGTCCCCCAGCGTGACACCAGAGTCCATTGCAAAACTGAAGTAAATAGCTTGAAAAGGATTGTTGCAGTACGAAAGAAGTCTTCCCTTAGATGAGATAGGCACATATTTTGCTAGCTTTGCATGTGAAGTCATGCTGTTCAGCATGCAACTCTTGTTCCTACTTGGCTCCTTTGGCTGACATGAATTACAACAGCTTCTGCCAGTCAGAAGAGTATATCTGCATCTACTGGAAAATTTTAGTTTCACTGATAACTTGTTCTGTAACCTTCATTTTAAACAGTGTTCTCCATCTTGAGAGAAGAAAATGAGCAGATTATGTTGTTAGTAATGTGTGCTTCAAGATTCTACCATGAATGTTGGATAAAAAAAATGACAGTGATTTAAATATCATTCAGAACCATGTCCTTTTTTTTTTAAAGGGAAATCTGTAACTTCAAAATACATTTTGATTCTGACATTTTTTATAAAAGCAATATTTCAGAACAATTCAAAATTCTGATTTTAAGAAAAAATAAGAAAGTTTGGGCTTTGGACTTCCAGTATAAAGTATTCAAAAAGTGGTTTGAAATAAAACAATCTGAAAATGCTGAAACAGGATATTTTTTACATTATGAGACAGCTTCATTTCTATTTTTTTTCAAGTCAACTTCTGTGAAAATTGGCAATTATTGAAAAGTTCTGACTTTTACAGAGGAGTTTTGTCTGTGTATGTGCAGAAAGTCTGTTTCATTTTCAGAAATAGAAGACCAGCTGGGGTAAGTGGAGAGGCAGGAAGGACTTTATCTCCCTAAAGGAGAAGCTCTTATGCTTGCTTCCTGTTTTCAAGCACAATGGCAATCTGCTGTTTGTCAAGTTTATCTACAGAGGGAAGATTTTAGAAGAGGCTTACTTTTACAAGCAAAAAATATTTGGACGAGCTCTGGAAAACCTCTGGAAGCAAAACTGGGAATTTTGTATGTCTAGAAGCCTAAAGAAGTTGAATGGACACGTAGTTTGGTCAGACAACATCGCTCCAAGGATTATGCAGATGTACGCTGGAGATACCCCAGCTGAAAACATGAGTGACATTTCAAGTGAGCTACAGAAATTTTGAGAGGTTTTAAACCACTTTGAGAGCAGGTTATTCTCTCTGGATAGTAGCAATGAACTGGAGAAATGATGAAGTAGGAGCTCTGTGGCACTTCCCAAGCCTAAAACATTTAGGGTGGCATTGGGCTCACCACCAAGTATCTCATTACTACATCAGCTGGATGACATCACTTCTGACTACTTTGTATGTAAAGGACAGGACTAAATAAGGTTGAGATACAACTCTTATAATTTGATTGTCAGACAAATCTACCTAGAAAGCTGAAAGAATAGTGAAGCACAAAGTGATCTGTGCTCTGATGTACATGACCACAATTTAGTGGAACTTTCACTAGACCGGTCATCCTTTTATGCAGCAAGGGTCAGAAGGCTGGCAGCATGAAAGATTTCATAGAACAAAGGAAAAGAGCAAATAAAAGTGGAAGAGGAGTAAGTGTCAACAGGTAAATAAATACATGATCCAAGGCAGAGGAAGAGTACATGGGCATGACTGAGAAAAAGAAAATAAGGACTGCTTAGAATAAGTAAGCAATCTGAGGAAACAGACTCAAAAAGCAATAACATTAAAATGGAAAAGTGTAAAGGCCCTTAAAATGTAGCTCAGCTATATATGGAGAAGAAATTTTGTAAAAAGACAAAAGAGAAAAGGTAAAAAGATGGCATAAAAGAGGAGATGTAATAAATAATTTCTAAATTACATTTTACCAAGTTTAACAATTTTTATGAATCCATTGCATAGTTATGTGGTGAAGCTTAATTTCACTTGTAAACCTACTGTCTTATTTTTGTGCATCTTATCTCACAAGATTTTTGATTAAGAAGTCAGCTGATATACTAGCTACTGTACATAGGTACTGTGCCTTTGTTTTTCGATGTCCACTGGCCTCAAATCCAGGAATCACAAACTTTGCACCACTGCAGTGTAGGTAAAGAGTCACTTCAATCCCTGCTAACGTGACTAAAAGTAATTTGTGAGAGACTTAAGAAAATCAAGCTAGGCTGCCTACTGTAGCATTAATTTCCCTCAGAACTACTTTTTCCTCTCCATTTCAGTCCGTATCAGTTAAAAACAGATGGACCAAACCACTCATTTCAGAAATACGAGATGCTATTTTTGCACAGCTTTACTTCAGAAACAGTACTTTATATTTTGTGAACAAAACGAGGAAACAATGCTCATAATTTCTTGTGTGTGTTGCTTTTGGATGGTTTGGGGCTTTGTTTACTGCATCCTTTCTATGACAAAAAGAAACCCTATTTTAGATTGTGTTATGAGAGTTTGCATCAGAGCAGGAACCAAGCGCTAATGGCTGTCTCACCACACAGAGAGATGCAATGTGACTGAACTGCTCTGTCTGAAATCTGCCTGCATTTGCCAGGGAATACAATGCAAACACCGTCATAACATAATGTCAGAAATGGAACTAGAAAAGAATGGCTAAAGCTGAACAAAGCCTCCAGCCCTCACCCTCCCGCTGTTCGATACCTTGATACAGTAACTTTAGTTTTCCTTTGGCAGTAATTGTAACTGTGAGGTGCACTGCCTGAGAATTTGAAAAGCATTGTGGTTGCAGTAACAAATGGGAAACAGTAAAAAGAATGAGGAATAGTTTGAAGGACTGGTGAGTGAACAGCTCTGTGTAAGTTTATTCTTTTGTGAAGCTCCTTTTTCCCCCTCTTACCACAAAGTCACTTCTGAAATAGTTATACTGGTGCAATCAAATGGCAGAGACAAAACACAGGAAAGAGTAGTCAGAGTCTTTCAAGTGTTAACATTGATTAGCTTTTGCATTTCGTTTTCTAGTGACTAAAGAGGTACGGTGTAAAGTGATCTGCCATCCTTAATAAATGAACTGCAGCTTAGAAATCTTCTTCATTTGGTTTAATATGCTGTACATCTTTGCAATTAGAAAACTGTAGATTTTTGTAAAGAAAACTGTCTTTTTTTCAGATGGAAGTGTCTGCAGTCTATGTTTAAAAAGATACTAAACTCCAATTAAAATAATTAATCACAGAATTATGCTCAACATTTCAATTAAAAATAATGATGAAAGTAACCGGTAATATGTTTTTGGGTCTGAAGCTGCTGAATGTATGGGGGAGATTGTTCCATCTAGACATAGTTGCTAATGAAATTGACACGTTGAAGGAGCCACAAGTAGTGTAATATGGCCATAAATTACCTTGGTTACCCCTAATCTGCCCACAGGGTATGTGGAAATAGGCCACCTGTATGGACTGGCAGCTGCCCTCCATGACAGGTCAATCACAACAACTCCACTGCTTGTTTTCTTCTTAAAGATGAGAGTAGGTGATTTTCACCCTTTCCCCCATCTTATTTCCTGGAATACTCCAAAAGAGAGAACTTTCAGCTGTTTTTATGATTAAACATAGAAAAAGTTTGACCCTCTTGATCCTACTGGGAGAAGCAGTAGTTCATAAGGGCTGCAGCATGCTTATCTCTTGGTTACAAATCCCTACTCCTAGACAACAGTTTCAAAGAAGGCTTTAGTTTTATTTATAGCTTTAAAATCATAAAATGATGCATTGATCACAGAAAGGTTATTTTTTGGCTACTCTTATCTTCCTTTGTTCATGTAGTACAGCTTTAAGATGCTTTCTGCTTCGCCCTTTTCTTTTCTCAAAAGTAGTTACTTGTGGTCCTCCAAACAATTTCTAAAGTTCTCACTTAGAAGAAAAAGAGCAAGCTTTAAAGAAACAGTTTCCAAATTTTGAGTTCTGATGTACTGTTGTGTATTTTGCAATGCAACACCCACAGAGTTATGATTTTTTTTTTTTTTAATAAGGAGTAAGTCAACTTTCTGCACTTATTTTCCATTAACTTATTTTTTTTTTTGAGTTCAGTTGATGTACCTGTTTATGAGGTTTTGAATCTCTATCTATGAATGGGAACTAGCATCTTACTCTCATTTGCATCTTCAAAATTAGTCTGTAATACAAATTAATAGAAGTCTTTACAGAGTTTATACCTTTAGTCAGCTTTGCAAACAGATGCATTTTAAAACCATATATGAATCTCTATTATGACCATGAGGAAGTACATAATTATTTTTATGATGATGGGCTGGCCTCATCTTTATTTTACTTGAGATCATTTTTGTTATCTGTTGGAACTCTTTATTGGGTAGTGATATAGTTTGTTTCTTTAAATATTAATACAGCTGTGGAAAATAGTAATTTCCATAAAAATGTAGTTAATGAAGTTCTTATGGCAGCTGTGAATTTACATTAGTTTATAATATGTGATAAAATGTGAATATAATATGATGAAAATCTCTTGCTTCTGTCATGTTAAGATACTCTGGATGTTGTCTGTTAAAATAACAATGAAGACCTATAATTTTGAGGAGAAATGGAGTCCAAAACAGAGCAAATTAATCAAATTCCAGGATTATCTCAATTATTTGCTTTTTGAAGATATTACTTACAGTACCTCTTTCACACAAAAGCAGAACACTTCCAGAGAGTGCATGTGTATATATAAGTAAGTACAGATGTAAGTATATATATGTGTGTGGGTGTATTGGTGTACATACATGTCTAGAATATTAAGTAGGGTCAATGAAGATATTTTTCTATTACTGTTTCTAGACATCTCATTTCTCTTCAAAAGTATTCAAGTGTCTTACATATAATGAGCAAAATGATTCAAAGGCAAAAGTGTTCTGCTAAAGAATGTTGAATTTTCAGTATCTGAAAATTTTCAGTTGTCTGCAAATCAATTAGAAATTCATTGCCTATTTAATGCAAGACACAGTCACAGTAAATGATGTACATCTTGGGGATGATCTCATTTGGACAGATCTCACAGATTGGCATGTTTCTAGTTGAAAAAAATTAAAGGTGTTGACTGCAACTTACTTGCTTGGGAAATGCTCTTAAAAATGCCTGAGCCAATTTCAAAATGCTTAGACACTGTGGCGATTAGGACTCCGTGAAAATTAATTTGGCATATACATTTAAATAGTTTGTTTATCTTCCTCAGGTAGATACACATTCCTGATAGCCAAGGTGTATTTTAAAATTGTAGTCATGAAGTCAGTAAGTATCAGTCTTCTGGACCATGAAATACAAGATTATTTTTTAACCTTCCTCTTTCTTAAACTACCTCTATGAACTAAAGAGGTGGTTACCCTTTAGGTGTGGGGTATTTTTTTTCACGACTGTCACATATTTTGACTTTATGAGGAAATAAAGCTTTCATTTTTTTTACTGTGTACATAGCCTTATTTATCAAAGGCTATTTATCATTTGCCTTGGAGTAGAATGAAATAACTGTTATTGAGCTGGCTTTCTGACAGGAAGCTTTGATGAGAATTTGGGGTTTACTGGCAGTTAAAAGCAAGATATTCACACATGTACATACTTCAGAGGACATTAAGCTATATTCTATTGTTCTGGTTTGTTGGGGGGGTTTGTTTTTAATGAACAATTAAGTGTAAGCAATGTATTTTGAATATGAAGATATGAATGACTTTCATAAGGAATAAAACTGATACTTGTACAGATCTTAATCATGCTTGATCTTAATTTTATGGTGTCACACATCTATGAGGACAGGAAAAAGCTATTCTGGAAAGTATTCTGAAGTATCTGGTAAGATAGAACAAAATTAAGAAAATGTGAATGTCAGGATTGCTACCATTGTGGAAACTTGCAGACATACATTTTGCAAGACATTGAGAAAAATACATGAGAAATGCTGTAAACTATTTGTTCTCACGCTTACTAAAAGATGAGCAACAGTGGGAATAGTATCAAGCACTTTTCAAATAAGCAGAAGTCAGACAAGACAGTCCAAGATAAGACTTTTCTTACCTTCATTTTCCTCACTCTTTAAAGGCTGTGTATGGTACAGAAAATTTCTAAAATTACTATATGGTTGGCAAGAAAGAAAAATGTGTTTTATAACAGAACTCAAGCTGAAGTATTAACTGAACAAAGAAAATCACACACGTAACTGCAATTCCTATAATTCATCTTCTGTGTTGCTAAAAACTTGTAACCAATTATCATACCTATTATAATAATTTAATTGAAAAAGCATCATATTTATGTAATATATAAAAACCATATGTGTCTAATGTGTATACATATATATATGTATATATAGACACATTTTAAGAAATTTTCTTATTTAATAAAACTGTATCCATTATGGGCAGATATTGTATCATATCTATTAGGGTGAATAGTGGACTTCTTGGGGGTGGGTGATGTTCTTTTCCTGTGCTTTCTACTCTTAGGCTGCTGGAATTCTGCAGCTAAATGGTTTTGAATTGAAGTGACACTAATCGTTCAGATTCACATGAGATAAAGCCTTAACTTCTCAGTAACCCTACTAAAAATGAGGATTAAGGTGGAGTGAGATAGCTCACAAAAAGAGGTACACAGATAAATAAAGATTTTGGAATCTGGATTTTTTTCTTTGTGAGTTATGCAGAAATCTGATAGGGAAAAAAACCCAAACCAAACCAAAACAACAGAAACAACCCTGTCTGTTTTAGTTTCAAAATAGATGCATGCAGGTGTTAGCATGATTAAAATAAAAAAAAATCCCCAGCTTTACACTCAGCTGCATAATGTTATCAACTAAGGTGTATACTCAGGTGTTCAGAAAGCTGTCTGTTTTTTATAAACAACTGAAAATATTCTGCATTCAATAGATTAGACTAAGTAAGCATCCCAGATGGCCTTTAATTTAACAAATAATAATATTTTCTAAAAATTCTATTAATTTGAATTTTTTATGGCTACATATAAAAAATCTCAAAGAGATTTACCTTCTAGTTAATTGCAATTTCTGACTTAGATCCATGTAATCAGCCTTTCCAGCCAACTACAGAACCAACATTTGCGAAAGCCCATTCTCAAAAAGTATTTGAATGAAGAAAAGGTTTTTTTTCTCAGACACCTAAAACTGCACAAGGAGCATAATTACATGGTTTCAGAAAAGAATTCTGTGCATTAGTTTGATATAAATAGTGTCACTAATGTTAGCACTTTTAATGCATAATCTGTCCCTAGACAACAGACCATCTTCTCTCTAATACTAACCTGTTTAATTTATTGTCTGGCATGTTATAGTTGTAATGAAGCCTATAGCACACATATTACTCTCTTTGACATGTTCCTTCTGAAAAAAGACACAGGGGTTCCTAATATTGGTACTGTTAATTAGTGCCAGCTATTCCAGTCCTTAGTACCAGCAGTTCAGTTGCTGCAGGCTTCAATATTGTCCCATAAACGTGAGAAGGGTCTCACTGCAAGTCTTACTTTGTAGCACGTCTTAAAAGAAGGAAAATTATTTTGTTGTTGATAGCTTCAAAGGCTCATAAGGGAATAAATTAGGTGCCTATAAACTGGCATCATGCATAGGAATTCTATTTACTGTGGCTCTGAAAACAGGTTGCACATGGTTGTGAATAGAACACGTTTATATCAAAGGATGAATAGAAGGGTGTATGTTCATATCAAGAGGTTTACACACTGGATGAAGAAACACACTGTTTCAGAATGTAAGTGATATTTTTGGTTTTCAGATGTGAAGCTGCAAAAGATTAAAGGATTTAACATCCAGTCAGAGGGACAGCATCTCTAACAATGCAGAACATGTCCCATTGTACTGCCCTAGAAGTGTGAGCAAAAGTGCTGATGCAAAGAATCCAGGAGCATTATGCTTCTGTTCAGAGATTATGGTGTTATAGCTGAAAATCTAATGAAATAAAAGTAAGGAAAATTAATGCATCAAAAAATGTTTAGTGTAGGTATGAGACAGGAACATTTAATGGTAGTTTCAAGCTCTAATTCAGAGATGTGCAGGTCTCTGTTTTTCAGGGGGTTTTTAGTGTTATGGGGTTTTTTGTATTTTTTTCATTTTGTTTTGTTTTCAATGTACACAGATAATGAGTAATAATAAATTTGTTGCAATAAAGTAGCCAGGCAAACGGTTTGGCAAGAAGTCATTTTAAAGAGAAAGAAAGGGGAGGCACATTTAACATAGCCCAGGTCTGAAAATTCCATTTGGCAAGATGAGGTCATTCCGAGGCTATCATTTCAATGTCCATTGCTGCAGTAGCTGAATTTATTAAGACATATCTGTGGAGCAGAGCTGTTCTAGTCGTCTATGAATTGGCAGGAAATTGAGTTTAAATGAGTTTGTGGTCAGCTTAAAAATGCATCTCCAAAGTTTAGACCAATTAGCTGACGAATCCTGAAGTCCCATATAGTGCTATAAAGTCACCCATCGTGCATTACTGATTTCTGCATTTGAACTTCTGGCATCTTATTTCTTCCTATGAAAAATATTTTAGACCACAACATCGTGAAAGGTCAGCAGGTGGAGGTCTAAGGGAGCTAAGAGGAGGTCACAGACTGACAGTGAGTTGACAGTGGCTCAGTTCTCACAGGACAGAAATAAAGAGTTTATGCTTTCCTGTGTCAGCAGCAAACCCTAGATACTTTTACTTGCTGACAGCACTTCTACACAATGCCAATTTCTTGCAGCACCAAGAGTCAGCTGTTACAGCAGGTGAATAAATGTCCCATTGTGCTGCCTCATACTTGTGGTGTCTTAATAAGAAACCAAACTTGCCCCCATCCCAAAAGAAAATAAAATGTAAGAAAGAAAGTGGAAAATCCCGTTTAGGTTAGAAGGATTTTTTAGCTGAAGAAAAATGGACATGTCAAGTGATTCTTTAGCTAAGGTCAGACACTACTGGATGAAAGAATCTCACCTGCTTTTACCTGCTGTACTTTGCATATTCCTGTCACTTCCCTAACACCAGCTCTGGCATCTAACCTCCTGTGATCTGAACCAGGGAAAAGAAGTAGTAGAAAGGGAATATTGACCTTGAACAATCCATCTTCATGATCATTTAACTCCTTAAACTTTCTTCTTTTGGGTTCAGAGGACAGTAGGAAAAATATAAGAGAGCACACCTGGGAGGGAACACAGACATCAGAAGGAGAAAAAAGTACCACTCCTTTTTCTGTAGCTTGAGATCTTATCTGTAATATTAAAATGTTCTGTAAACTTTAAATTTGTGAATGATTTGAAATATTCACAAAGATAATACAGATGTTTTCTAACCATGCTTCTGTAAAGCCTTTGACATGGTCTCTCACAACAACCTTTTCCCTAAATTGGAGAGAGAGGGGTTTGATAGGTGGACTGTTCAGTGCGTAAGGAATTGGTTGGACAGTCATATCCAGTGTGTAGTGATCAATGCCTCAGTGCTCCAGTGGACATCAGTGACAAGTGGTGTCCCTCTGGAGTTCGTACTGGGACCAATGTCATTTAATATCGTAATTAATGACATGGGCAAAGGGATCAAGTGTAGCCTCAGCAAATTTCCAGATGACCCCAAGCGAATGATTGACACACCTGAAGGACAGGATGTCACCCAGAGGGATCTGGACAAGCTTGAGAACTGGGCCCATGGGAATCTCATGAGGATTAACAAGACTAAGTGCAAGGTGCTGCACCTGGATTGAGGCAACGTTCCATATCAACACGGGCTGGGGGATGAACGAATTGAGAGCAGCCCTGCTGAGAAAGACTTGGGGGTGCTGGTGGAGGACAGGCTGGATATGACCCAGAAATGTGCACTTACAGAGAACCCAGAAAGTCAAATGCATCCTGATCTGCATCAAAAGCATCTTGGAATGGTGCATCCAACTCTAGGGCCTTCAGAACAGAAACAACATCGACCTGTTGGAGCAAGTCCAGTCAGGCCATGAAGATGATTAGAGGGATGGAGCACCTCTCCTGTGGGGAAAGGCTGAGAGAATTGGAATTGTTCAGCCTGGAGAAGAGAAGATTTCAGGGCTACCTGATTGCAGCCTTCCAGTATCTGGAGGGACCCTATAAGAGAGAGGGAGAAAGACTATTTGCAAGGGCCGGTAGTGACAGGACAAGGGGGAATAATTTTAAACTGAAAAAGGGTAGGTTTAGATTACATGTTAGGAAGAAACTCTTTGGTATGAGGGTGGTGAGGAACTGAAACGGGATGCCCAGAGAAGTTATCCCATTCTTGGGAGCATTCAAGGCTGAGCTGTATGGAGGTCTGGACAACCTGGTCTAGTGAAAGGTGTCCCTGGCCATGGCAGGGACCTGGATATCTTTAAGGTCCATTCCACCCCAAACAGTTCTATGATTCCATGATATATACAATGCATACATATTAGTTTTAGATGTGATTACTTATATAATATTTTAGGTGCTAATTTTGTCTTCAGTCAGTAACAAAGAATAATAGTAGTTTTAAATGAGTATTTAAATTTTACAGAAATTATACACATGGAATGAACACCATGCAGGAAGATCCTAAGACTTCTGTAACATCCAGCTTGAAATAAGTGGAGCTGTGCAAACTCAAAATAACCAGAGCTATAGTAAGTTGCTTGCAGACACCCTTTTTGTTGGGAAAATGCTGTCCATATTATATACATAGGTAAATGTGTAGAAAAGTCATAGAATAATTTAAGATAAAAATAATCATGATCTAAATGAGATTCTTTTGGTGTTCTGGTGGTTTTCTTTTGTAGAGTTCTGCCTCATGCCAAATGCAAAATACTTATAAATACTTCTATATACATTCCTAATAAAAATACTATACATATTCTTAACAGACTTCATCCCCAAAAGTGAAATAAAGAAAATCCAATTACTCAAAAATTCTTTGAAAATATCCTGGAAAGATTTATGGTTTTGACTACTTAATAAAATGAGGGTTTTGACTTTTTTACCTTGATGACTTATGAAAATATTACTGGACATTGAACTCCTATTTTATATATTTTTTTCATAACGAAGACTTGCACAAAAATAAGAAAGAACTTAAATTAGGATAAAAATTCTGCATTTAAAAGGATTCTGATATTTACAAATGTTTTGAAATTCTTTAGTTATAGTAGCAAATGCAAAAAGAAATATTGAAAGTATTCTAGTTACAGAATTTCTGTCATCATGCTTAGTTTGACTAAAAGGAATTCTAATTCTATCTTGTAAAATATGAACTTGTGGATAAAATATTTATTTGAAATGTATCTTTCTCTTAAAGCTAACTCAATAATTCATTTTAAAATAGAGTGCACATTGACAATTAGCATTCTGAAGTTTTGCAAGTTAGCAAACTAGTTTTTTTAAGCTTGTGTCAAAGTCAAGACAGTCAGTCATAGCTTCTTTTTATAAACATCTGAAACCAGGGAAAATATGCAAAGGAGAAAATATAAATATTTCCTGCTGAAACATGAAAGATGAGTGCTGCCTCCCTTAAGTTGTTTATACACATCTGTAGATTAATGGTTACTGACATCAGCAAATTCAAAAATAGAAAATGTGATGGTTACTGCATTTGGTTCATTTTCTTCCTTTCCTTTCCTTTTTTTTTTTCCTAACCATAAGGCCTACTTGTTTTGTAAGAGCTTCCTATACAAAATAACAAACTCTTCTTGAGAAATATGCGCTTGGGATTATGTGATGCTGAAAACATGATATAACTAACAATAATATCAGAATGGAGCACAGTCTTACTTAAATGAAGTAGTAGTCATGATGACTATAGATTCCCAAGAGATACTATAGAAATATTGAACAATGCTAATGGTACTTCTAAGAGAATCATTGTATAATTGGGGTTTCAGGATATACTACTGCACCCAAAGACAACAGCAAGGTAATAAGAATGGTAATGTTAATGCATATTACCCAGTATGTTTTACTGCAATCACATCTCCCTTTTTATTTGCATGTATGTCTTTTACATATATCTTTTATTTAAAATTACTGTTCAATACAAGGCATGTTTAGTCTTGCTATAATCCTCTACACCTCTGCTGAAAATGGCCATATTTATATTTCATATTTAACATTCTTTTATAAAACCTCTCTGAACAGATAAAAGAAAAACTTTTTTATTCTGATTATTTTCAATAAAAGTGGTATAATGGAAAAATTGCATGTTCTAAATTTAACCGTTTAAAATATGTTTCTCTGTATATAGAGGAATCCTGTCATGCAGAAATCCTGAAATATGTTAGGTGTCTTTGGTTAGATCTATATATTTAGAAAGTAGCAGTTTGAACAAATGACTTGTAAACTAAATTAGGCATTGTCCCTTTTCTCAACAGAATCAATGCAAAGATGAAAAATTTGTTATGAAATACTCATCAGCTGCATGCTAAAGAAACTTAATGAGATAAAACTGGTAGGCCTTACTCATTAAAATTAGCAAAGCAGGTTCAGAGGGATGTAATAATATTGACCTGGGTGCCAAAAGGGATTAACTACACAGGACATGTTATTGCTAACTTCACTTTTGAAAAAGTTCTTAATAACTTTATTTATAGCCTGAGAAAAGTGATTTACATAGTGAGGTGCAGTGTTAGTTTCGATTTGATTTTATTTTGGGTTTTTTTAAGAACATTTCACTTGGAAAAATACTTGGACTGAGATTAGACTCATGTAAGCCTTGAAGTTGAAATGAGTAGATTTTAAGTGTGATTAAGGCTGTACTTTTCATTCTACATGAAGAGGAAATCAAAAAAATATTCATGATCCATAATATGTATGTAATTTCTCTGAAGTTTTGGGGGTTTGGATAGGTAGCTCAGACTAGATCATGCTTGAAATCCACCAATTCTTCATTGTGATGGTCACTGTACCTGAGAAATTTGGAATTCCATCAGTTTATTTGTAGATTTGCTTCCTAAATTATGCTTTGATTAACCTTTATGGGTCTTCTTAGCCTCTTTTTCTCATTTTTTGAAATTAAATTTTATTAAATCAATTTACTAAGTCTGACGTGATAGACAGGATTCTTCCAGTCAACTCTAGTATTGTTCAAAAATATAGCTACAGCAGTCATTATACTTTAGTACTTCAGTACAGCAAATTATCTTAATGAGAAATTCCATGTTATTGAGTTTTAGAATGTTCTAAACCAACTTTCTCATTCAACTTTTTAAGTCAATATCAATGTGAACATTTAACATGATCATTTTCATAAAATTTATCTGAAATGACTCTGCAGTCAGCTCACTTCAGTGGTTTTGATTACTCCCAGTACTAACTTTGCTACACAGCATTTTAGGTTTACCCATAACACTGTTGGATTGGAGCCTATTTAGGCATAGCAGGGCTAATTTATAGACAACTTGATGGCTGCACAAACAAGTGCACAAATAAGCATTCATATTTCCCCCGGGCTTGAATAGGTTCTGCTGAAAATCCACATTATGCTTTCACTCTTCTTACTATCAAACTAGTTAAACATGACGGAGGTTGGCTTATTGGTACTGAAAATCACACATTCTGTCAGAGGTGTTGACTTACCATTTTCCCTTGTGTGCTCTAGACATAGTTATTCCAAGGAACAGTCAGTAACACACGGAGAAGCACACAGTATGATTTCAATTTGAATAACAGATATACACACAGCTGGAAACATTGCTAGTGATGATTCCCCTTCAATTTCTCAATCTTAGTGACATTTTCCTGAGCTTTCATAAATATCTGCTGTCATATTTGTTGGACTTGGCAAACATAATAAATATAATAGTTAAGAAAAAAAATTGTGTTTTGAGACAGAATATTGGGAAGAGATAAAAAATTAAAAGAAACTGGGATTTTCCTACAGATTTTTGACCTGTTTATCATGAGTGTATCTATTTCTTATAGTGTGTATAGTGTAACCGTATAGTGACTCCCAGTCAGAAAACTTTTTTGATTAGGCATGCAAGAATCTCTCTATATAGTCTAAAAAATATCCCTCATAATCTCCAGGAATACTTTGACTTTTTCATTTTAGTTTGTCTTAATAGAGATAATCACTCTCTTCCATAGATTCTTGATATAGAGGAAAATATAGAAAGAAAAGGCACTTCATTTTTTTTTCTAGAGTCTCCTGTTTTTCTGAAATGCTCTTTTGTGATTTCTTTCTTTCTTTCTTTCTTTCTTTCTTTCTTTCTTTCTTTCTTTCTTTCTTTCTTTCTTTCTTTTTCTTCATGTTCACTATATTTGCTCTCATGTCTTTGAGATGCATTACCGTCACAGGAGCAATAGCTCTAATATGTATTGCTCAAGCAATAATTTTTCATTTTGTTGTTACTTCATGATGTGGCAGCCAGGAGGGCCAGGGAGAATCCTGGGGGGCATCAGGCACAGCATCGCCAGCTAGGCAAGGGAGGGAATTGTCCCCTCTGCTCTGCACTGGTGCAACCCCACCTTGAATGTTGTGTGCACTTTTGTGTACCACAATATGAAAGAAGAAGGAAGGAAGGAAGGAAGGAAGGAAGGAAGGAAGGAAGGAAGGAAGGAAGGAAGGAAGGAAGGAAGGAAGGAAGGAAGGAAGGAAGGAATTCCAGGGAAGGAAGGAAGGAAAGAAGGAAGAAGGAAGGAAGAAGGAAAGAAAGAAAGAAAGAAAGAAAGAAAGAAAGAAAAGAAAGAAAGAAAGAGAAAAGAAAGAAAGAAAGAAAGAAAGAAAGAAAGAAAGAAAGAAAGAAAGAAAGAAAGAAAGAAAGAAAGAAAGAAAGAAAGAAAGAAAGAAAGAAAGAAAGAAAAAGAAAGAGAAAGAAAGGGTCTATTAGCATTCAAATGAGGACAACAAAGATGGAGAAGGGCCTTGAGGGAAAGCTGCATGAGGAGTGGCTTAAGACACTTGTTCTGTTCAGCCTGAAGGAGACTGAGGGGAGACCTCGTTGCAGTCTACAACTTCCCCATGAGGGAAGAGGAGGAACTGGCATTGATCTCTTCTCTGTGGTGGGCAGTGACAGGACCTGTGGGAATAGTGTGATATTGTGTCACAGGAGGTTTAGGTTGGATTTTAGAAAAAGGTTCTTCACCCAGAGGGTGTTTGGGCACTGGGACAGGCTCCCCAGGGAAGTGGTCACAGCACCAAGACTGACAGAGTTCAAGAAGTGTTTGGACAATACTTTTAGGCACAAGGTGTTTTTGGGGCGTCCTGTGTCAGGCCAGGAGTTGGACTTCAATGATGCTTGAGATTCTCTCCCAGTTCAGGATAGTGTATGATTCTGTGGTTCTATGACTCGATTTACACAACACTCTAACCTTAAATTACATTTTAAACTCTACACATTACATTTTAAATTCTACAATACAGTACCAACTAAAAGGGCCTACTGCTTTAACAACTTTAGACTTTGGGCTTCCATTTAAGTAGTTTTTTTTCTAGTTAGAGCATCCAATTCCTTATCTGGAGGAATGGTATAAAAGGAATACAAAAAGAAATACATATATATGTGCATAATCTTATTTATATCTGTATGTGCATCCTGACTCCTGAATTATCATTCTTATGACTGACTTCAGAAATATAGAATATCTGTTTCTAGAATGGACTGGTCTGGATTTTGATTCTTATTCTATTCCACTTTAATAAAATTACAAAACTACTTTTATTCATTCAAATTCAAATGCTTAAATTTCCCATTCCAGTGGTTTTTATATTCCTAAATGCCAAGTTAATGTCAACTAAACAGAGAAAAGAGTAACTCAGATCCCTTCTTTTGCCTTCATATTAGATGCCAAAAGACATTTTTTACTGGTCATATCCTTTTTCTCAAGAAAAAGCACACAAACTCTTCTTCAAAGTAAAACTCACCTTTACTTGTGTATTTTATGGACACTTCCTCAGCTTAAAGTACATTATGGTACTTATGCTATCATCTTCCTCACCAAATATATACATTTCATAGACTTAGTATTTCTCAGGCAGTGCCAAAGCAGTGGATCTTATTCACTTCTCTTTTATTCATGCCTCTCCACTGACTCTAATAAAGTTGAACTAAGTGATAATGTTAAACATGGACATTATATTTTTTCCTATCTATTCCCATAGAGCTCCTTCCTTACAAATATATTTCAAATTAAATGTGACAGGTGCACTGCCAACATTTTTTCCAGTGAATATCAGCAAAGTAAATTCTGAATGATAAGGATTTCTCCATTTTCCATATATCTTTAAAAGAAGCATGCTTGGACTCTTCGCATTACACATGACAGTGTATCTGTTCCTTTCTCATGCTTACAAAATAATATTTTATCATTATAAAATATTTGTAAGTATATTATAAAATATTTTATTTTATAAAATAACATAATATTTATACTCTCATGTTTATAAAATAAACTCTTATTCTGGTATATTTCTCCTACTGCTTTCACAGATATTAGCTTCTGGGAATTATTTTGTGAAGATGCATATTAATCACAAGATTCAATGTCTATTTTATTGTTTCTCTTAACAATGCCACCATCCAGGGCTGATTTTGCAAACCATTACAGTAAATCATGAGAAGTAAATAACTCTTGAGAATTTATCTGTTAGCTGTTTCCCATAGCCTATGGATTTTATGTTTACTTATCTTGTAACAGAAACTGTCTCCACTGTAACGAAGTGGAGCACTTAGGTAATCATAATACTTCTGATGAATATGTGCTGGTGAATATTATCTATCACTTTATATATTAGAACAAAACTCAGAGTTATTTTCCTGTTATGCTGTATTTCTCACATCTACTGTAACTCCACATTTTTACTTTTCATTGCAGCAGTGATAAATAGGTGTAAGTTTCTACTCATAAAGGCAAATAATTTTGAAACAAAAATATTTCATAATTAAGAGACAGTGTTCATAGATTTGGTATGAAAAAATTCACAATTAAATAAACAAGTCCATATTAAAAAAAAACAAAACCAAACAACAAACAACCCACCAACAAGAACCATCAATACTGATAACAGAAAGAAAAGAAAATGACACTTGTAAAAACATATTTTGCATCATTTTGATGTATTAATTGATTTACATACTTACATGCCTGAAGTTGTTTGTGTCTAAAGGTACAGAAAGTTTTGGTAAATTAGACCTTAAAGTACAAAGACGGTACTCTTTATGCAAGTGATATTCTCAGCTGTGACAAAACTATGTAGTAACTGATGAGACAGCCATACATGCTGCATTCCTTGATGGTTCCGGTGGGCTTTAAAGAGTAAAGAGTAGCTTATAGCATGGAAAAGGGATTAAAAAGTGGATAAAGATGAAACAAATGAATAAAAGCAGAAACCAATTATTTATGGTGGATTGCTGGAAACAGAAATTGTTCCATGGATATTCAGAGCAGCTAGCAGCAAGTGCCTCAAATAATAAATTACTTATAAGTTCCCAATCAGCTCAAACCTGTTTGTATTTTATGTAAGGAGAAGTTTTTACCTACCAACTCCAGACATCTCCGGAATACTGGCGGTGTACATGTCCTTGGTGAATTTTGGTTCATTGTCATTGATATCGTGGATTTTTATGATAAATTCAGACTCTGGCTCCACTTGTCTTCCAGTTTTTCTGTCTATAGCCTTGGCACGTAGCACATACAGGGACTTTTCTTCTCTGTCCAATTTCTTCGCAGCATGAATATCTCCTGTATTTTCATCTATAATGAACAGACTGCCAGCACCATCTCCTGTTAATATGTATTTTAAATTTCCATCTCCTTTATCTTGGTCAGTGTGTAGCTTCAGAGAGGTAGAAAAGAAGAATTTTATAAATATATGTATTGTTATTACCGACCAAATAATTCAGTATATATGAATAAGTCTGTACAATCTTGACTATAATTGGGGTCAGTAGTGGTTATCTTCTGTCAGTCTGTTGGAAAAATGGAAAATTTTAGACTCAGTCATACACAAAAAATAGCTGCAAACAAACGCATAAGGACCAAGGAGGATGTAGAAGATATTGAAATAATATTTAAAACAACAAATTTATAACAAAAAATTGTATTTCCTTGAACAGTCTGACCAGAAACTACCAGAATTCTCCTTTTGGAAGATGATGGGGACTGTAAAACTCCCAAATTTCTATTTGTAAAATAACTCTTGCCTTGCATTTACTGGTTGCAGATAAGGCAACCAGTTACTTTGAATCAAAATAGAAGAAATGGGTTTTAAGGATTAGAGATTCTGAATTTCCCCAAATCACCTCTAAATGTTCTGATTTAAGGAACTTTTGTTTCTAGTTGTGTTGTTTTCTTATTTTTTTTAAGGAACATCTTACCTCTGTTGATTACTTCCTTCTTTCTAGTCCTCTCCACACAGAAGAAATAATTTTCAAGAACACTAGGAGGTAAATGTTCAAAGCATGAAGAGGGCTTTAACAATGCTTTTCCTACTCAACCTCTTTGTAAGAGTTTAAAACTCCATCCCTGTGAACTTACAGGCACTGGTTAATTTGCTATACAGCACCATTACGAAAAAGTGTCTAAAACCAAAGTCAAAACAAGCCATTGAAGCTGACCCAGGCACTAGAAATTCTCACATAAAGCACTTCTTCAGGAGTCTATTCCTCTTATTTCATTTACATGGCCCTGTGGTTCATTTCTGTGAGCTTCTGCATTATATTTTCCTTATATAAATTCTAACAGTCACATCTGGCCACAAATTGGTGATTTAAGTGCTTCTCAAATATGGAGAGAATCTTATCTTAGCATGTTTTTTACTTCTCTGAGTAGAAAAGCATAATATATCAACAACTTGAGAAAATCTTACTCAGTATCAGTGATGGTATTACTCTAGAGAGTCACTAGAACAATAAGTTTATTTTTGCCACATCTTGCCTTGTTTCTGTATTCCTGGCGGTGTTTACGTCCATGTTTCATAGCTGAGCCATTGCAAATTTTTGTTATTCTACCTGTATGAAGGATAATTGCAATAGATTTTGTCCAAATTATTCACTTTAACTTTTCTTCTGTTTTAACACCGTATTAGAACACTAGTCACCAAATACTATCTGATTACTGTTTTGGTCTTCCTGAGATAAGGCTGGATGAGATAACCATCCAAGGCAGGTCATCTCATAGTAAGTTTTAGCACCTACTATATTCAGTGTACGTCTGTGATAAATACCTGTGAAAATTATTATGGATTACATGGTCATGTGCTAAAAAGAGGTTCTACACACTAAAAGGTGCAGATGAAAAGCAGGCTGTGAACATAAATAGTACAAGCTTGCCAACCTCATTTTGACCACTCATATGAGCAACTGTGCTGGTAATCCTGGGCCTACAACCTTTCAAAAGGGACAGCCGTAAGCAAGTAGTGGGAGCAGTGATCTTTTCTATGCTAAAAAGTGGTTCTGATAAAAAATCATATCTGTCCATTGCCATTCCTTCACCCACCTTCCTAACACTATAAATACCCTCCAGAGATTAGGTTCATTCATTTTATCCATCTGTTCAAACTGTCTACAAAGATGTCAGGTAACTCAAACTTTGATAGGTGTTTTAAGCTTCCTACTTATCTCATGTTTCTACCAAGTGATAAACAGAATTTTCGAGTATGATAAAATTGTGTCTAGAATGTGATTTCCTAGCAATGAGGAGTTCTACTGCTTATTGCCAATTTACTATTAGGAAGCACTAAAAGTGCTACAAGCTATCACTTACCCTAAATATGACAATTTCTAATTCCTATATATGTTTTGTTTTGCTCTTCTTATTAGAGGAATCTCCATTTATCTGTGAAGCAATTTTGCAACATCATAGCTTGTGAAAAGGAAAAGGGACCTTTTTCATATATAAGAATAAAGAAAGCAAAACAGTACCTGTCATCTTATAAAAATAAAATACTATTTGTCTAAAACAGAGCAATCAAGCCATCTTCTTACTATTTAGAATCATAAAACTAAAAAATATGCTTTTATCTTATGAGACAGAGTAAGCATCATATTGTGAAGGTAAGTATAATACTGTGAAGGTTTATGCAAAATTAGTATACTGATATACGTATTTGTAAAGAGATACTGCCATGTGATTTTGACCAACCTATACTGTGTTTCTTGATGACTGGTAATCTTCTATAAAGTGCCTAAATATTTTGTATTTATAGCGTAAAATAAAATTCTGGCTTTTCAAATGTTAATTTTTCTACATAAAACCTACAGAAAATTGGCTGCAGTAAATCGGATGCAAAAATGTGTTGTCTTGTAATAATCATGCCCTCTTATTGACTAAAACCAAGGAACAAGAACAGCAAAATTTTCTAATTCATGTTTCCAGTTACAGTAATTAATTTTACACACCAAATAGTTTGTAGAATTTTTTTCATCAGTAAATTGTTTAGATGTGTGAAAGAGGCTTATATGTTTAAACTGGAAAAATAATAATACATGTGATCTGAAGTAATCATTGTCAACTGTCATGTTGTTTTAAAAATCGGTCCCATATGCCCAGGATCTCCTGCTAGGTGGTCGCCTTCCGCCAGCCGTGTGTCCCCGAAGCCCCGACCCTCAGGAGGGACGACGGGGGAATCGCAAGGATTCCACTGGAGCAGGAAGCTTAAGAGGGTCAAAGGTTGTTCCCAAGAATCACGGCGAAGGATCAGGAGCGACTCTATGCCTTGGCAGCAGAGAGCCCTCATTCACTCTGGAGCCCAAGGGCAAAGAGCCCCGAACTAACTACAACATGTTAAATATAAACTCGTTAACCAATCAGAAACTGGGAATGGGGAGGAGTTAGGGAGGGACCAAGATGCAACACCATTGGAATGGGAGCAGGGGAGGAGTCAAGGGATAACAACCAACCAACAACTGAAGAACAGGGAACATTCTGGAACTGGGCGTAAACTTAACATAAGAATGGCAACTAACAGAACCAATCAATAGCAAAGGGGAGGTAACTTGGGGAGTGTCCTTGTCAGGGGCTATACCATTGTTGTTTCCATCACAGGGGGAAACCCTCCCGGGGAACTAATCCACCAGGGGGAGGAGCCTCGGGGTTTCATTTCTATGGAAACAGCTCCTACACTGTCATTTCCCTCTACCTTTTACAGACTCAGCAGCTCTGGGAATGCCCACCATTTACAGAAAGCAAAATGTCATTCCTGGTGTTTTTTCCTCTATTTGGATTGGGGTAGGTTAGAAAGCAAAAGCTCCACATGAGCAGAAAAGGAACTTGTTAGACATTTCCTTTCTTATGCCACAAATTGTTCATTTTACAAGTCAAATAACTATAAAACACTTTGATAAATGAAAAAAACCAAAACAACCAACACTCTCCCCCCGCCCAGAATCAAACTTACAAGAAGAAATCCAAACAAAGCCCCAAAAAATCCCAAACAAAAGCAGATAACACATTAGATTTCTCAATATGGATATATGGTACATAGTGACCACTGATAAGAAATGCCATCCCTGTTAATTAATTTCAAATGTGTTGGAATGAAGACATAACCCAGATGCACTGCTGAATATCTTGATTTCTTAGTATACTTTTCCACACATTTTTCTCTCTGTAGTTGTCTGTGTGACTGGTTAAACAGTTCTCAACAAAACCTTTCCTATGGATCATCAGACACAAAGATATTGGTAATGATTACGAGAATGACAATCAGATATTTTTTAACAATGTATGTCTCATAAATATGGACATACTTATAAATTCTTTCCCAATCTTTTTTTTCCCCTTTTTTTTATGTAGATAGTGTGCCTCTCAAATTAGCTTGTCTATCCAGTTTTGTGAACTGAATTTTTATGTGATGTGATAATTGAAGTCTTGATGTTCTCAAAAATCTTAACATATATTTACATGGATTACTGTTACTCTAATTTTCAATAAATAAATGAGTAAGCAAGCAGAGAGTATCTCAGAGTTCTATCCCATAATTCCATTTTTCCTAAATCATGTACCTTCTTCCTCTAGCTTACACTTCACCCTTATTTAGTACTCAATATTTATCAAAAAAGTGTTTATGGCACATTACTTCTTGGTTTCAGACAGCATTTTATTTGACTATGCATTCTTAGTATGTCTGAGGCTAATTCGTGACTTCTCTCAAAAGTGTTACTAAAATATAGAGGAAATATTTTTTAAAATTGCCGTAGAGTTCCTTAAAGGTCCATGTTTCTTATTAATTCTGTTTTAATTTACTGAATTTCCTCTAAATTGCATCCAATCTCATTCTTTAGTCTTTCTAGTAGACAGTAACTCTTTTCAAGTTAGGCAGACACATAATCAATGGAAGAGGAGAGAATCAATGGACACAGCTAACAAATTATATAGTGATATGAATGCATTTTCTTCATTTAGAAGCAAGAAATTGCCAGAATTTGCTTAGATTTCATTTTATTTGCAGTTGACTTCTGTACAACTATTGTTGCAGAAGAAAAGGGGAAAAATAACAAGAAGAGCTACTTATTACTAGTGAGATGGTTATGAATAAATACAGTGAAAACATTTATTTGGTTGCTTAAATTCAGAAAAGAGGTATAATCTCCTTTGTGGAGAGGGAATAGGAGAAAGACAAAGACACACTGGGAGAGGACAGACCCATGTTAATGTTGTGGTAGACACTCTACTAATGCTTACAAATTAGGAGGTTTACAGTGTGATTGTATCTTGGTATAGAAAAAATGTCTATTACTACAGATCTCTTACCTCCACTGCCTCCACCCATACAGTTGTCTCCAGCAGAGGAATCCTGATGTCCTGTGGTCTATTTGTCTGTAAATACCTTCTAGTAGGTGTGAACAATTTTCTTTCCTTACCTTTAAAGTGAAGAAAATATACTGGGGGGTTGTTGTGGTCAAATGAACTCTTTAGTGGCACTAAATTGATATATCTGCGTATTTTAGTGGGAGATGAAGACCAGGCTAATTTCCACCTTGTCCTGGTGAAATTCCTACCAGAACACAAGGGAACCTCTTAAAGGGTATCGTGATGAATCAGGATTGCATGGAGCAGCAGTCAAAGTTAGAACACAGATGCACATGGGAGGGCCAAAATGTGCAAATGCAGTGTTTTAAAGTCATAAAAACTGTAAAGGGGGGAGGAGGTGTCCAGATGTTTCATAAATTTACCAGATAGGTAGGTAGGTGATTGAAATCTGATCTGGAGGATAAGTGAATTTGTGGGCATATCTAGTCCCAGACCCAAACACCTGAAACTCCAAACATTGTAACATCCTGGTCACAAGGGAGTGAGCAGAGGTTCCCATTTGTCTCAGCTATTTATCTCAGCTATTTTTATTTCCTCTCCTCAAACCATGACAGGGAAGAATGAGAGGAAGATGCAAAACTGAGTCTTTTCTTGGCATAGGGAAGCAGTTCTGGGTACCACAGGTTAGATACAGCTAAGTTGTGTTATCTTTCTTCTTCTGTTCCCTGTTAAACACGTTGCCTTGTATATTGTGTATTGTGCAATATTGTGCTTGATGTTCATCCTTACTTGTTATTTAGTGTTGTGTAGAATAGAGGTAAAAAGTCATTTCAGTAAAAGTCTTACAAATTACATCAGGCAATGTTAATATCCTCACAATATTTATTAACTCCATCTTGTGGGATTGTGAAGGTATTTTCATAATTTCTGTGATTTTGCTATAATAATCCAAAGGGCTTAATTCACCTTTTACAATATGTTTGTGTGATTGAATTCCTAAGGAACCTGGTCTACAGCAGTCTTTTCTGTGATTTCTTTCCACTTCCACCAGTAAAGTTAGTTTGTATTTACATTTATACAAATCACTGAAAATGTTAATCGTAATTTTTTGAATACCTGTGTATGTATTTCAGATGTTCAGAGTAGACTACTGCATACTGTTTGTTAATTTTGTCTGAAATAATGTTTTATTTTGATATGTGTAATTCAAAGGTCTTTCTCAAAGGAGTTTCTTAGTTTACTACCTGAGTTTTTTCTTCCAATTGATGGAGGTATAAGAATAAAGTGTGAAGTGTAAATGGTGCTAGTTATTTTGGTTTGAGATTATCATGAGCCAGCAGGAGAAAACTGGAAGCTATAAAAGACAAAGATTTTTTGCCCTGTGAAAATGAAAGCTTATTTGTCTTATTATACCAAATGTATTTCTATTTAAAATTTTGATGAGCCATAATGCAGCTGTATGAATACATCTCTGTTTTTTTTTTTTTAATTTCATGTGCAACTTATGATTCAGATGGGAAATATTCCTCCTCCCCTACCAAACCACTGTAAATACAGTATCTTAGTTCCTGCTACAGCTGTTTCCACATAGAATCACAGAATATTTTGGATTGGAAAGAACCTTAAAGATCATATGGTTTCATCCCACCTGGCATGGGCAGGAACATCTTCCACATATAAGTTGCAACTTCACCTTTGGTACAAAATCTTTTTCTTGAGTTTACCTTTTGTAACATTGCTTTCTTCATAGATTAAGGTGAAAGACTTAAGCCATGTGTAACTTCAAATTGAAAATATTTTTCATAAAATTAACATAATGAAGCATTATAATAATAACTCTGTAGCTAGAAAGTGTTGGGGTTTGGCTGTAATGTACCCAGACCCCCTGGTTCTGGGAAATGTATAGAGAAAGAATAACAGACTGTGCATGGTGTGAACTATCAACCTGAAAAATGTCATTAACTGTCAGATTTAGTATGATTCTTTGAAATATCCTTATATCTTTTAAAATTTTAAAACAATAGTTGTTATAGTAAGCAACGGGAAGGGACATGAAAGCATAAGCTATTCAGGTATATCAAAAATGATCCTTTCTGAAAGTAGAGGAAAGTAAAGAAAATTTCTCTCTTTGTAAGATTCCTCACACATCTTTTAATCACAGCTTTTAGCTAAAGCTCCCAGCCTGAGGGAAGAAACATGCTAAGTAAAGGAAAATGTGTGTATGTTTCTTCTACAAAGCCATGTGTCTATTTACATCAAATTTCTATTCATGTATGGTGATTACACTATGCTATTTATTCTGAAACTGTGAAACAGAAAGAAATTAAGTTTTCCAAGTTATCCCAGTGTGTATTAAAGCACAAATTGATTTGAGCTCAGAAAACTTGACTGTAATTATGGTTCTCAGCTTGCACCAATTAAAGAAGGTTGTGTATATACAGGTGGGAAAGAAGACAGTATTTGTGAAACAGGATAAGTATTACCTAAAACAAAATAATTTAATTCTAATCAAAAAATGGAAGTGGTGTGCTTGAAATAAGGGCTGGTATCATCTCAGTCAAACCTAAAATCTCACACACAAATCATTGAGTGCTAGTGACAGGCTGGATATTTACCAGTGTCCCTACTGTATGGTTTCAGATCTTTGTGAGATCCACAGCAGTTAGATACAACATGCACAGCAGCTCAGCCAACATTCTCCTTCATTAGCATTTTAAGTAATTAAAAACTCTAAAGACATCTTAATAGCTGCAGTAGTTCTGGTGTGGATTGAAGTAGCAGTGTATTCATTGCTTTAATTTTCTATTTATGTCTGTTTAATCAAAAGTTTTATGAACGTGCTAAATGGCAGTGTATTTACCTGACTTGAATTTGTGACATCAGCACAAACTTGTTAATTAAACAACCAGACTCTGTGTGTGATGGTAGCCTAAGTGACTGTATATTAAACAAGGCAAATGACATTTACTTTTCTTATCTTCTGCTTTCCAGCATCTGGTTCTTGTGTTCAGCTGTCTATTGTTAGAAATTCTCTAGAGAATGATATTGTGAAAAACACTGCTGACATCAGCTGCAGGTGTTGATTTTTACTTAGTATGTAAAGGTAAATCTTGTTTCCATTCAGGAAGGGCTCAGCAGAATTCTTAGTAGTCTTTTGGTTCGAATGATACAAACACGACATGGGGAAATTCCATATATATATTCCACATACCTAGGAAGGAGTCCTGGAAACCAGAGCTGTATTCTCAAGTGCCTCCTTACCCTTCTTACCTTCTCTATCTCCTGTGCCCTTTATGATAAACTGTAGTCAAACCTGCAAAAGTGGTTGCATCCCTACTTCTGCACAAAGACCTGGATTTCAGAGCACATCAAATATTTTCTGCCTCTACTCAACAAATCAACAGCTGAGTTACAGGTTTTCAGCCTGATGAAAAGAGCCAACTTTTTTGTTATTATTTATGGTTTGCCATACACAGTCATTTGTCTGTTCCACAACATGAGACACAGATTTATGGGAAGTGACTCCAGTCATCAATTGTGTTCACAGGTCAGAAATTATGACATCATAACACCAAGCACTGCCACTTTAATCAATCCCTGTAACAGGTGTTAAATCCATCATTATTTTAAAGGCTTCACAATAGCAGAGGATACCTTTCTCATGGATTTTTCTTTCACCAGAAACTCTTGGGTGAAATCTGTCTGTGTGCATGACTTTTCTTGCTGTTTTAGAGGCACTCAAAATATCCTTTAGTTCCAAAAGATGTGTACAGAGACAGGCAGGAATAAAAGCTCTGGCCTGGGAGCAACATGAGTTTGTTATATGGATGGATTATCCCTTGCCCTCTGCAGAACTAATTGCTCTGAGCTCAGCTCTATACTAATAAGCTTATAAGAAATACTCTAATAGGGGAGACCAATGGGTTTTTAGCCAAGTATTTTATCTCAGAGGCAACAGGAGGTGCCGGTTTGAGAGAGTATACATTCTGACCATTGTACATTTTGATTCTCTTAGCCTCCCTGCCTCCCTGACCCCAGACTTTAGAACTTTTAGATTATACTAGACCTGTGTTTGGTTTTGCGATTTGTTCTCTTTTACTATCTTTTATTAATCTGATGTCCTTGAACTTCTCTGGTTACCATTGCCCTAACTTTGGACAAGGACTGTATTGACTGAACATACTGAAGGTTAAAGTGTTTCCAGGGATGGAAACAATCTCAAGAATATATCAATAATAGGAATATTTGAGTATTTTGTCACTTCTGATCATAATTTCATATATATATGTATACTTATATACAATTGGGCACTGATCAAGACTGCATGATTTTTATGAAGTCATACAGTATAATGCAATAGTAAGATATTGAGATGTAAGCCAATATGATCAGAGTCTTTTCTGGCATTAAATATGTAAACAGACTTCCAGGTTTTCAGCACCAAGCAAACAAAACCAGACTATAGACCTGCTGACTGAAATGCACATTTTTTTTAAAGAAATATTCAAAATAGGTTATTTAATGTCATTAAAACATACTTGTTTTTACATGAATGCATTTCAAACCTAAAAGTTATTATTCTGAGTGTCATGTTTATTGAGTCGCAATGATCTCTATCACAAAGATTAATTTTAAAATTATGTCTTTTTCCTAAGATCCTGCTTTGCAAACTGGTAAACAAAATATTTTGCGGACACTGTACGCACCTCATATGAAGAAATTAATTCATTCCTCAGTACTAATTTCAGAATCCCATTTTTATGTGGTGGCACTTTAAATACTTTAAATGGTTATCTAAAACCAAATATTCAAATGAACTGCAGTGGCAGGAAGGTAAGGTCATTGCTTAAATTATCACCAAGGTCCTTTGTTACTGCTTATTTATTGACAATGTTGACCAAACCGAAAAAAAAAAGAAAGAAAAAGAAAAACACAGATTGAAATTAATTTTAAGTATTGTACTGTTTCTCTGTTCTGCTAACTGTATTGAAAGTGTAAATTGTCATACCAATTCAAGAGCAGTCGGTGAAAGTACCCTGTAGAGTTATCCATGTCATACCTTCATCAGTCTGAGTGCAATTCCCCTGCCCAATATCTGCTCTAAGACAGCCACATGCCTAACTCCTGGTAAAATCTGGGAAGCAAGTTCTCAAAGGTACATATATCAAAGAAAAAGGGATGAATCAGGACAGGACATAATAAGCACCAAGCCTTCAATCTGTGTCATGATAAGGTAGCTTTCTAAGGGAAGCTTTTTTTTTTAAAAGAGTGTAATGAAAACCAGTAGTTAGGAAAAAATGTTTAGTGTATTTGTTTTCTTATTTGTCAGTCATTTTGTATTTATTGAAATTTGCATTACCTACTCATGTAGTTCTTTTAAATTTTGTTTCAAAATACTATCTTTGGAAGGTCATAACTGTAATGAGGGCAAAGACAAGGCAGTGGCTGGAATAGTTATTAACACTTCTTAATGACTTTCATGGTGCAACAGAACCTGGTAAGTGTAACTCCACTTGGAGGGGGCCTGAGGTGGACTTCAGGTTCTGCATAAACCACAGGCTGACTGTACCTGTCTGATGAAATGCAAAGATTGTGGCTTAGAGGGGAGCCAGGATGAGGCTGCCTGGGGCTTCAGATGAAAACTCCATGCAAGAGAAGCAGTGCCTAGAGAAATCAAAGCATAAGGCCCAAACCAAGCATAAAGCCCTACAGACCAACAGTGTTGCTTCATGTTTAATTTAATAGCTGAATCTGCAAGCTGGTCAGATAAAGTGAGATTAAGAAGGAGACTTTAGACAATGCAGGAGTTTTTTAGAAGGGATTTTAAAAAAAGATTCTTAATGCAAATATTAAGGGGAAAAAAACCAACAGAAGGTCCATAAGGAAATACTATTATTAGTTCAACAGCAAGGATAGTCAAAGCATTTGCATGTGGTTAAGACAAATAAAATTCTGACTGTATTGATGCTAATTTTCTAATAACTTTATGAAAAAATTTTGGTGGGGGGAGAATTGGAGATTTCAATGATGACTGTCTTCATTCTTTTCTGAAATCCATTTTTGTCCAAGAAAGTTCTCTGTACTTTGGAGAAGGACACAGCACACATAATAAAACTGGTTGTTTTGTTAATTATCCTACAACTTCATCTGGAGTCAAATGTTGACCATGATCTTGTTAATAATTTTGAAGATTTTGTTATCATTTAAAATAAGGGAACAGGAGTGTTCTTATTCTTTCAAATTGTTTTCACTTGATGAGTGCTGTCCTTTCTGTCTTGACCTCTCCAAATAGGCCTTCCAACTATGTGAATTTGTCCCTATCCAGTAGCTATTCCATTCTGCATCAAAGAGTTGTCATTGACTTGTTCTGTGACCTCAAACCACTATTTCAGCAACTTTGTTGAAGTTTTGTCCTCAGAATAAGAGATGTTTTGTCAATGTCTGTCTCACTGTAGGTGACACTCATTTAATGTAAAGTACTTTGACATATTTCACTGAATGATATTTATGGAGGTGGATATTATTAATCCTAGAATCATGATTTTAACATTTTACTTACCCTTTTCTCTTTTATTCTCATCAAAGAGATCAATGTAAATCCTTTCTTTATCCTGAAGATAAACCAGTGTTTTACATGGATATAAACACATACGTATTTTCATAATTTTTAGGACCATAAAATGATTTTAAATTATGGCAGCGGTTGTTGCTTCTTTTTCTTTTACACACTTTGAAGTTAGATCAGGTTTAGCCACTTGAAGTACAAAGAAAATTATTTGCAGTATGATAAGATGAAAACAGAATGGAGGATTCCTTTTTCCCTCTGTATTTTTGAGGGACTGAAGAATTTCTTCTGCTATAGATTCATATCTTTCCCTTCACTTGATGCCTTTCTGTATATGATTCTAAATTTTTCATGGGGAGTGTGTGGGAATCCAACTGTGACCTGTTCCATTTCATAAATACTAGCTTTTACGAGATTAATGCTTTTGCATGTTCTGTGAAACTTAGAGTTAAAAAAGCTCCCAACACACTTTAGTGATTTGTTTTGTTTTCTTGAACATTTGCTTCAGTGACAATGTATAGTGAGATACTTGTTCCCATGCCAAGTTTACCTTTAAATTGATTTTATTATCCACACCACTTGTTTATATCTAATTAATATAGGTTAAAAATCAGAGGCAAATGTTTATTTATTTTAGTCACTTGTTTTACACAGCACATACAGTCTTTTTTTCCCTTTTATAAAATTATTGTTTTGAAGGAATTTTAGTCTCACCATTTTAAATGCAAATGTTGTAATGGTAGAGAGAAAAGGAAAGCAAATACTTTCAATATTTTATTTTTCAATTCTTAATTTGTTCTTATCAGTCAGCTACCTGTTGTACATAAACATTTAATGCTCTGTTACCTCCTGGCATTTGACAGGGTTTATTCATCAGAAATGCTTATTAAAATGAAAAATATGTTTACTTCCACAATCCCTGTAAGACTGAACTATCAGAAGAGCACCTTTTTTAAAGGTTGCATCAGTACTTCCAACATTTTTATCAGTGTGATATATTACTGTTTAATTCCACTGTAACTGCATAGAAGTTGTAAACCAGAACTTTTTTATAAGAACCAAATTTACTCTCAATATCTGGAAATTTATTTTAATTCAGCTCTTAATCGGAAATATGTTTTAACAACTAGAAGTTTAAAGGGCAAAAATGGCTACAGGTGGTGACAACAAGCACAGATTTTAAGTTAAGTATATTAATTTTATGAATGTTTAAGGAGAAGTAAAACAATATCCCATTTAGTATCTCTGTCTTGGTCATTGTTATGCATTAGGAAAAGTTAAAGCAATCAATTATATCACAAATTCAAACATTCAAGCACTGTTCATCAAGTAGGTAACCAGCAAATACTTGGTTCTGTATCTTTCTCCTTTTCATAGTGTATCCTAATACACCATTCAGCCCAATACTTCATGGTAATTGTCATTATAGCCCAGAACTTTTTTATTTGTAATACTATGTGGGAACACCTCATACACAGACATTTACTGAGGAAAAATTTTGTCAGAGAAATGTTGGCAATTGGAATGTACTGATGGAAAAAACAAAAAAAAAATTGTATAAAATAAACATTTAGTCAAATTTTATTAATAACTATTTCCAGCATTACCAATTGTTTTTATGGCAGGATATGGGCTAACAATTCCTTCTTGTATCTGAGTCAATAATTTCAAAGACCTCTTTGAGATTCTGGCATGAGTAAGGGAGAATTAGTGCCATTTCTCCTTAGGTTCCTCCTATGGAAATGGAGAATATATAACAAAACTTTCTCTTCATTTAAATAACTCAGATGGTACTATCACCCTGGTTGTCATTTCCTTGCACTCAAAATCTGACAAAACTCTTATAGTGGCTTCCATCAGAAATGAGCATACTTGTCAGAAATGTGAAGCTAGACAGAGAGGAATTTGTGATTTCTGAAATGTTCATGGAGGCTGTAATGCTTTCTTAGTTTTTTACTACATTCTGCTGCATAAAAACAGAAAACAAAAAAGGATTTCAGCAGAGTTTCTTGACCGTAGATTGATGTAAGAGTGAGCGGAAGTTTGTCTGGTGTGTTTGTGCTGCTACAGCAACACATCCAGCAATGATGGGACCATGGTTCTGTATTTCCAAAAATGATACGGGTACACAGGTTCCTCTTTTGATTGATAACCAGCACAGTGTTAAATTGGCCAATTACTTGGACTAGACTAACATTTTTTTTCAGTTTCTAGAAGACTGAAATGTGTGATGATTCCTGCTGTGGACAAGGTTTGATGTATTGGGCACATATAGGAAGAAAAGACTTGCTTTTCCGGGCAGTTGCTTGTTGACAGCTTTGCTATTTGTTGTCAGGATGACTATTCATAACCCTCTTCCTGACAGACAAGGCATTGCACAATACCGTCCTCTGATGCTGTCAAGTTGATCTTTTTAGGTAGTCACATACTGTTTTGCTCTGATGGCTTTTGTACTCTGTCACCAGGCTGGCAGGTACCAGTAAAGCACAAGGTAGACAGAGCACTTACCCTCTCCAGAATCACTCCCGTAATGTTATCAAGGGGAAAAATAAACAACATAATGAAAAATATGTCATGAAATATGTTTTCCTCAGCCTCCTACCTTTTCATGCCCAATAAATGATTCCCTGATAATAGGTAATGATAGATCTGCAGATTGCCACTAGTCTAATCTTTTCCCAGGCTTTAAGCTGCACAGTTTAGAAATACCAGCCAATGAAGTTGTAATAAGATAAAGCTATTCTATGAATAACAATTACCTATTGTCCCAAGTTCCCAAGCCAGCCAGACATTCTTAAGCCTTTTCACATAAGGAACTTGACAAGAACAAGAGACTTTTAAGCTCAGAAAAGACATTTTTTTATTAAAATGAGAATTATGCTTTAACTGGCACCTGGAAATTACCACTGAAGACAGAAGAGGACTCCATTCTCAATGACCACCGCATGTTTAAAACAGGTGGTTTTGCTTCAAGCCTTGCTTTTTATTAGTTTGTCAACATGCTCAATCCCAGTGAGCTCCACAGGGCAGACCTCCACTGTGCAGGCCCCCAAGCTCCATTCCTGTTGTCTGGTCCCTCCCCTTGGTGCTCTGAGCACACTCAGGACAGCCCCAGGGAAGGGTAGCTGTGACTAAGCCAAGAGACAACATCAAGGTGAGCTATAAAGTAGACTCCATGCTGTTGCTGCTAGGTCGGATATTGGGTGAGCATAACTTTTTCCACATTGGAGAGAAGCATGGAGGGAGTGAGGGAAAAGGGAAAAGAGTTGATTGCTGTTTTGCCTGTGTTGAATGGTCTTGCATTGACTTTGGCTTTAAAAGAAGCTCAGAAATTTTTTGAATGCCTGCATTTTTGCTGTGAATGAAGTTTTCAGTCAGTGTTGCTAAATTTTCAAAAATTACATTCCAAATTCCCCTTTTTGCATTATCTATAAAGGCACATATTTGGTAGCTCTCTGTTCTATTCTTTTTAAATTGAAAATCATTGCGTACTGGATGTCCTGTCCCAAAAGAAGAGAGGGAAGAAGGGACAAGGAAATGGAAAAAATGAGGGAAAGGAGAAAGGGAAAAGTTTGCAATAAAATGTTTGAGGACTTCCTCATTTCTTATATTTCTGGATTTATTCTTTGGTTCAGGTTTTATTTTGTTTGTTTGTTTAATTCTTCCCCCCAAAACCAGTTTAACTGATTTAAAAGCTGAATTTGAAAAACACAGACAGAATCCTTGAGAACAGAGCAGAGGGGGCTTTAAAGCGATATACAGCCTCCAGCCACCGTGCAGGATCATTGTCAACTTTCTGGCGTGTGTTTTTTTCGGCTTGTCATGAAAACCTCCAATACCAATATAATCCTGTCTCACTAAGCATTCTTTACCTAGGACTAAACTGTATTGGTTGTATTTACCATCAAAAACTTTTTCCTGATGATGACTGTAAGTCAATCTTATGACAATATGAACCCAACTTCTTGCCCTGAACATGACAAGAACTTCAGATTGTTTTTTTAGCAGCCTTTTATGTAGTTGAAGAAACAGAAGCTGTCAGATCTCATGACAGCTGCTCTATCTGTACCAAACAATGCCAACTCACTCATGTTATTTATGTCTTTGAAGCTTCTGATCATTGCAGTTGTTTTCAAAAATAACCCTTTATTTTATGTGAAATATGATGTTCAAATTTGACAGCAAAAATCTAGTTTAGGCCCATTATTGCAATGTAACATTCAAGATATTTCGTATTTAAACTGTTTATACCCTGGGTTATGCATGATGTGATTAGATCTCATCACTACTTTTGAAACTTCAATCAAAAATATATTTAAGTTGTCAGAAATCACTGTTGTCCTTTCTAGAAAAAAAGAGTCCCATTGTGTTTGAAAGAAGACTTGTCTTTCATCCTTTTCTTTCCTGGCCCCCCCAGCCTTCTTTTTAAAATAGCAAAATTTATTGAAGTCTTCATTTTTTATTATTTTTTGACAAAAATAAATTTTACTTCCAGAAATTTTTCAATAAGGTTTATGTTGAAAGCCTTCAGAAAATAAATAATTTTTAAACAAGTATAGCTATGGCTCCTTATTGGTGTTTGCAATCAAGTTATGAATGTGTCTAAGACACAACACTTGTTGAGGCATTTTTAAAATTTTTTTTCCCTCTGTTTGCCTGTTTCAATTTTAACTTTATTTTGGTAATTCATCTGCCTAGGATATGGCTGCTTGAAACTAGATCAAATATTTATTGAAAAAAATGTATTAACTGAAGAATGCAGAATAAGTGGAGATGATTTATTAATTTATTAATCAAAGAGGTTTTGTCTTTTTTTTTTTTTTTAATATTGGTCAGACTGTTTTTCTTATTCCTTTGGTATTTACTGTCTAACTTTTTTCCCCTTTTTGTTTTGATATATCACTATTTCCCTGTATTTATTCAAATACAAGTCAAAACTTGAGGTCTGAGAAAGGAAAATAAAGACAAAAGGAGACCCTATTAATTTTTCATCATTTATTCAATCTTAAAATATTGGTTTTACTTTAGGAACAGAGATTCTAATGAAAGTATATTGTTAGATCTTCTTCAAAACTTGTGATTTATAAGATGGCTTTGGGATACAGTGCATACTAGATGGAATATATTAAGCATGTGAGGAAATTTTCCCCCAGTTGAATTATATTTTTAAATTATAGAAGCATATGATTTGTTTATGATTCTGTTGGGGTTTTTTTAAATTTTCCATAGTGCTGAGTTAAAAGACACCAAAAACCATTCTGTTTCCAGCAACAGTTAGTTGCTGTCCTGATTGCAGCAGTTTTACAAGTGGAACAAATGGAATGTAGCTATAGCAAAGTAGAGGGCACACTTGTAACTCTGACAGGACAGTGCACCTGCTTGTTCTCTCAGCCTTACAGATCACTCTCAAACTGACTCGGTAGAAGTAAAACAGCAAACGTTCTAAAGAAATCCATCTGGAAAAATTACATAAATTGATTAAGGTCACAAGTAAAAAGGTAAGGGCTCTCATACTCCAAATGCAAGATTAGGATAAAAAGTCAGTACACAAAGAAAATAATATTATGTGATTAATAAAACCTACTGGGGAAGAGAAGATTATGCTTCAGGATGGAGAGCTAAGGTTACTGCAGTTTTGGGCACAGCAGTGTAGCCAAGAGCCAGCTCGTTTGGGTCACCCCTGTCGGCCGTAAGCTTCTTCCTCCCAAACTGCACAGAGCATTCACTGAGTACGGCCAAGGCCTCAGCTACGTGTTGAGAGGACATGAATGAATGAGGATGAGATGAAGGAAGGCCTTTACTGCTCTCAGTTTCCGACTTCTCTGCTGCTTTGCATATTAGGAGGGAGCATGGCTGGGCTGGCAGGTGTACCAAAGGCAGACAGCAAAGTAATGCGAAATAGTATTTTCAGCCATTACTACATTTATAGTCTGTATTTGCAAGAAAATACTGTCCAATTCCATTAAATAATAGGAAAAAAACCCCAAAACCATTCAGTACAAAGGGACATTTGAGTGAAATTTCGTATAAATAACCACGTCTGGTGAGGTTGGCAATTCAGTGAGACCTCTTTTATTGTTATTAAGTTAAATGGTTATTAAGTTATTAATTAGTCATCAAATTTAATTCAGTTCTTTATGTTTTGTCTCTCCCTTTTCTTTTAAGACAGACTGCTATAGCGTACAACCTTACTTATAAATGTCTGAACTTTTATAAATGCATACTACAAGAAAAAAATGTCTGTATTTAAATATATGTTGTACCCCCCCTTCCAAAAACCAAACCAAACCAAACAGTTTTCCCGTTCCATGAAAAACTACCCTCTTACTATTTTTCTTTTCACTTTATATATCTTGTTAAGACACATGAACAAATGCCATGAAACAAATTCCTTGATTAACTGGTGGTAGAAGAGAGATATTTCTTCAGTTTGCATTCAATTTAAATGCTGCTTATGACATGCAGAACCTAGTTCATTTATTTTTATGGAAGTTATTAAATAAGTGGTTATTTATGAGCAGCTAATTTTGAGTAGTGACATTTATTTTTTATTTGATTTTGTATTTGCCCCCTTATTATGAGAAAGAAAAGTTGAAGGTGGTGTGAAAAAATAGTTTTATTCTTGTTTATTTCTTCTTTTTAAAATTCTGGGATATGGCAGGTGTTTGGCTGTAATTGGGTCTGACATATATTGCATGGTACTTCACACATTATCTGCCCACCAAGATTAGCAGCCTTTATTTACAAAGTGCCTGTTTGAGATAGGGAGAGTATCCATGTAAAAAATATAATTGAGTGACTTAAAGGAGGGAAAATCTTATCTGTTGAAATCACTTCAATATACTGCTGCAAAACCCAAAGGACCATGTTTTCCAAAATGACTAATGATTTTAATCAGGTCTATTTCTTCTTGTCTGGAGGTATTTCATAAGGGCTGGAGTTAAAAGTGTTTGGCATTTTGCACAAGTGATGTCCATTCAGTGAGTATCAGGTATGTAATTTAGAAGTGGAGACACATAAAATCAATATTGTCTTTGGAAAATAAAACTATTTTTTCCTCAAGGGCTACTTGTTTAGAGCCTTCAGTGCAAGCTTTTCATTAATTAATGAACATTATCCTCATCAACATTATAATACTTCCTGGATTGCTTGTACCTTCTTTTTTTTTTAGGTGATTATGTCTTTGGATTGTTTGTTAGGAAGTGAGTACATTTAGTACACTTTTCTCATAGAAGGTCAGTGTTTTAACTTTAATTTCTCAGGTTCTGCAATGGGCTTAAAGTTAGTAACAGCTAAGAGGCTGGATCTATGGCCCCTCCCTAGTGAAAGAAGAGATCCCAGATATGGCATACAGCCAGGTGTTTATTTTCTCAACATCTTGTTTCATTTAAAAAAATCAGTTTGTTTTACTTTCTTTAAAAATGAATTAATCTCATAAATTAAACTCTTAATGCTACATTGTAATCCACTTTAAGTGAATTCTTAGTAGGCAGAATCAGGCTTTACAGTTCCTCTCACTACATCCTCTGAAAATTCCTCACATTAATGATCTGACTGAGATATTAGACATTCTCACTAGGCAACAGGCATTTTGAAAGAACATAGCCATTTTTATAATTTAGAATTTATTTTTTCTTCTTGCCTAATTTTTTAAACAAGACTCTGGTACAGCTTACCTTACATATGTCTGACTGAATATTTCATTTATAATCTCTCCAGAGCAATATTTATCTCCCTATACATTTTAGAAACAACACGTAGCAAGGGGGATCCGCTGGTTGGTCTAAGCATTTCCTGAATATAATTTAAAAGGATAAGAAATCAAAGAATATCATAGGCAGTTTTTGCATTTTTACAGGTGTAAGTATTAGGACCCAACAAATTTAAAGACTTCCCATGCACTTATCATTTATGTGTTCACCTGTATTTGAGACAGATGAATCCTCTGAGTTTGCAGAAGGAAAGAAAGATGTGAGGTGGACATACTGTAAGTTTTCTGGATTTACCTTGACTCTCATCACATTCACAAACCAATTATTCTGCATATATCCCCAGTCCTTGAAGGGTGGCTGCCAACAATCCAACTATAAAATTACTATTTAAGATGAGAGCACCTCAGATATGAAGGAGAAACTCCACTCCAGGGACCCTTGAAACTTAGTGGAGCCTGAGCATGAGTCCTCTCATAGGGGCCAGACTGGCAGCCAGGATTTGGGCAATCCAGTGGTCAAAGCAAGTGCCCAGTTGCCCTGCTGCTGCTCTGAACAGGGCTGGGGTCTGAGCAGTGAGAATGAGAGGTATGGGGATGTCACAGAATAGCTCTCCATCCTGTGTACTCATCCTTCTTATACACAAATTTAATCACATTATGTCATACTGAGTGATTCTTCCCCACTGCCAATAACAGAACACATGCATAACAAAATAAAACATCAATAAAGTAACATTAATAGAAAACACAATCAACAGCCAAAGAGATAAAAATTGTATGAGAATAGAAACAGGGTGGGAAAACTATTTTTTTGATATTATGGCTATGATCACCTAGAAGTTTATTTTGTGACAAAGTTTCTTAATTCAGTTTATTTAAATTTTAGTACATTTGTTATTCTACCCCAGTAGCCCATCTGCCTGTGCATATCCATATTAAAGAGGGGATAGATAAGAATGCTTGCTATGAACTAGTCCCCATGGGTTGAAATAAAAGTGTTCTTACTTCACACATACCAGTTTGCTAATTGCCATCACTTTGAGGAGGAGAATACTAAACCTGAGATTTAAGCCTTTCTCAGAATAATGTTGTTCAATGAAGTTGTCGGGGTGCTTTTTCTTTCTTTAAAAAAAATTCCTTCTTTGACTTCTTGTTACAGCAGCTCCCTCTTGGTGCTGTATATCACATGTATCTAGGATAATTTGAACTAACTCAAAACAGATTTACTGTGGTTTTATACCACTGAGGACAGAACTGTGATCATTTCATCATGTTATAAACTTATAAAATTAGTGCAACCACATGGAGTTCATCAGTTCAATGCTACTCCTCTTTGGAACACAGGATTTGGGGTGATTTCCATCTGTTTAGAGAATCAGTGGTGCTCACCTCTCTCAGGGGTCTTTCTGTAATGTTTTGCAGTGAAGTGTAAAAAATCTCAACATGTAATTTGAGTTACAAGAAGCAAAACGTCTCAGATCCAACTTCTTTACAGCCATCTGGTTTTTCTTCCTGGAGTTAAGTCCATGGTAATAAGGTCCCATAGCTTTTAGTTAGTTTGGAACAAGTAAGATGCAAACTTACCTTACTCTGGTAAGTTTGCATCTGTTGCAATATAACATATGAGCATTCCTTGTCTGAAACAGGGATCGTGGTGTTGGTCTTTATGTAAGCTTAATTTATTGGAGTGTTAAAGTGGTTTGAAGTCATTAATCTATATTTAGTTGGACTGAAATTGGAAGCAGCTCTTATGTTTACCTCTCTATGACAGATTTCTATTTTAAATAATCAGTCTATTTCTGTGAGTCTAGGTAGACTTACAGCTATGGAGTTGGAATTATTGTGACTTTCTTGTATGTTTTCTTGCCACGTCTACTCAATATTAAATAATACTTGCAAACAAATCCTTGTTTTTTCAGAAATATCTCTATGCAATTAGTTCATCCTTTATTGAAGACCCTTTTGCCTACAACAAACCTTCCTGTTTTACACACTGATAAGCAGATCTAGCAATAGGATTATTTGCCTTCATCTTATTTCTGCTGCTTCAAGTCAGAATTTATTTTGCAGAAAACAGAATTGCACAGGTGTTAGTATGAACAAGGTCAGAATCAAGGTCATACTTATCAGAGTTGACTTCATTGACATTTGTTTCTCAATAGTGGGAGATGATTATCATATTTTCCAGATTATCATGTTTCCCACAACCAGAGACATTAGCTAATGTTCAAAAATATTTTGGAATTTTATCTACAAATGCCCAAATTAGTATAGTTGCTAGGTACCTGAAAATGAGAGAGTTACCTGAAAATAAGGGCTAGTGACAGCATAGTGGATGAATGACAGAAACTGAAAAAGACATTTATTAATTTAAGCCATTAAGAGAAACATTTCCTTAATTGTAAGTCACTCTGGGTGTATTCTGGGTCTCGGATATTCTAGATCTTGATAAATATTACTTGGTTATACTAGACCACAAGTCAGATCAGTGGATGGTGAGACACCAAAGGGCCAAGTATCTAGAAATTTTTGAGTTTCATGTTATCAGAAAAGGTAGGACTGGAGACAACTGGAATTCAGAGGTGCCATTGTTTACAACTGATGTAGATAGATCTCAATGACTGTAAAGCCCTTCAAGTCATTAAGTAAATTTTTCAGTTTATTTCACGAGTGACAAAAAACAGGGTTTTTTTTTTCCCTCCAACACTACACCCCTACTTGGAACCATGGAGAGACAGCAATTTTATTGTTAATAGAATTGTGTATTTCATTTGAGGAAGTACAGCCCAGTACACTGTAAATGACACAAGGTAAGTGAATGAAATCATAACTTTTCTATTATCTTATCTAATATTTATGTTTAACAGTTGAAAAAGTGATAAAACTTGCATGGGCATATGTAATAAGAAATTGGAACATTTTAATCTAAACAGTTTGGGTTTTTTTCACTGAACTTCATTCCTCTCACACCTTTGAACAATCCTGGAACCTCAGGTGGTCTGTGATGTGCTTTGATGTAATGAGAAACTGGGGCCACTGCTGTACAAAAAGCAAAACAGCTTTGGAAAAGGAGCAAAAATACCAAGGGTGTTAGACACATCACCTTTAAAGAACCCTTTAAACACAAGGCTTACCTTGCCCACGTATTGAGTATCTGGACCTGTGTACTCCTCCAGCAAGAAAAATTGATTCCACATCCAACCACGCTTGGTGCGGTGCAGTGTTTTTCCATCATTCTCTGACAATCCTGTTATCCTTTCACTGTGTGAGTGCTTGTTAGTCCTCTTTTGGGATGGCGTCATATGAACCACATAAAATACAGAGCTCCAAAGCAAAACTGTCAGAAAGGAGTGAGTCCTCATCATTTCCAGAGATGCTGTTAGCCTCCACTCCTCTAATAATTCACCAGAACAAATTTTTCAAATGTTATATTCCTCTTGTAGGAAACACCTAAGGGATAGAGAAAAGTGTTTGTGTGAGTTGCAATAACCTTTTTCCCTAAGGAAACTGGAACACAGTCTAGTGATCACAACAATAACCCATGGGAATGACAAATAACCATGAAAATTACTCAGAGAGTTTTAGGTCAAGTTCTTTAATGTCTTTTTTCATCTTATACTAGTTCACTCACATCGTGTATAGACATTAATTTAAAACACGAGCTGGGTAAAATACTTATCTGAAAGCTTTAGCTACCAGCAGCATCCTGACACAGGGAAACCACCCAAATAAGAAATCTTCTAACCTAATCTCTTCCAACTCAGCCTGATGCTGTCCTCCCTTAGTATCTGTTCAGAATTATTTGCAAATCTGAATTTTCTGCTACTTTATAATTAATACATCCCATTCTTCCCTTTGTTAGCCCCCAATTGTCCAGATGATCTTCTATTTCTGCAGAAAGGAAGTCATAAAATGAAATTTGTGAAGTATTATTGGTGCCCTCCACAGATTCTTTAAACAAGAACAAAAAGACAAATGTGGGTTCATAGGAATCCTGCTGGGGTTAACAAAACTCTGCATTTGGAAAAAAAAAATTCCATTTGGAATGTATTTCATTTTTCCCTGAATCATGGTTGAATGAATGGGAATGTTCATGATATAGAACCTTACTGTAATTAGTATTTTCATGGAAATTAGTCTGATGTTTTCTGTGGACGCTTGTAAGCAACATTTAATCAAACCAAATCAATCTCTTATTCTTTATCTGGCAGTACAACTGAAGTGTCTGATGTCTCAATCTTTTCCATAAACTTTTTCACATTAAGTGTGTTTTTGCTTTAGGATACCTTTAGCTGACCTGTCATTGTATATTGCAGAAGTCATAGGAAAACAATTCAGCAGCAAAGGTACATTTTCTTGGAGAATCCTGGCCCATTAACAGTGATAGTAGCATGAGGCCACGACACTCAGATATTTTGAAATTATAAAAACACATAGATAATTATCTCCCTTTCTTCTGCAGCTTGACATTATCAACAGCTGTCTTCACTCTGTTGGTTATTTGTTTGGGGTTTCTATAGGAGAAGGGAAGGGAGTCTTTTCTGTACAGAAGTTCATTTTGGAAATAAGATGCTTTTTGTGAAAATTATTAGTCAGTTGAGAACTAAGACTGTTTAATGGAAAACATTCAGTGAATTGTACTCTAAAGGCCTTAATGATTAAATTACTGGAATTGTGCCCTGGTGTGAAATTGTGTTAAAATGATGATATTCCATATGGACTCAGTGTCTTAACTAGCAATCCTGAAGGAGGATCAAAGTCTTAGCATTTTAGTAACTTCAAAAAGAGTTTTAGCTGAGCATGAAGTGAAGGTTTGGAATATTTATTCCTTTCTAAGATCATGTTCAAAAACAAAAAGTAACAACTTAATAGGTGTCATATTTATGCAGAAAATCATGCATATCATGCAGGAAAACTTGTTTTCTTTTGCTTTTTATTTTAATTGAAGAATCAAAGCACTAAGTAAATTAACTTAATTTGCATAAAATCAAGAATGTGCATAGATCTTAGCATACATTCATGAATGTGGTTTCTTTGAATTCTGGTTTTCTCCATTGTAATGCTCAGTATGTTCTTGTTGCAGGCAGAGGGGCAAAGTGCAACTCTCCTGTGGTTAATTTAATACCAGTAAATTTTGATGTTAACTGGAAAACATGTTTAGTACATGATGATCGTGCCTTGAGATTGGAATTTACTAGATACCGATCAAAAGAAAAAAAAATAAAAGTCAGCCAATCTTCCATCCATGTTTAAGTTTGATGAGTTGAATTCCTTGTATAATATTAGACTGAAGTAGGTTTTATTACTGAATAAAGCTATTTATTAATGTAGAGCATAAGACATCATTGTTTGTACTTCAAATCCATTCCACTGCATCATCTGAGGCAGATTGAAGGGCCTCTTCATGCTTTGTAAATTAGATCCTGCTTAAGGTATTGCAGACAAAGTAGGCAACTACAGGAACCTTTGGAAATACTGTATTCAGAAGTCAGGCAATCAACTTTGTCCAGTGACCCTAACAGAGTCTCTTATCTCTTCTGGAGATATTCTTGCTTGATGTGTCCTCAAATAGTGCTCTTTTATAGCTTGATTTTGACTGTAGTTCAAGAATCCTCTTCTGTACATTTTGAATGATAGCCTTCAAATGTTCATGTTAATCAAATTTTGGATTTGATTACTTTTACTTTGGTATGAATTATGTGTTGCTATACAACTATTCTGGTAAATATTGTGCTTTATATATTTATGGTTGTGACTGATTTATTTCTCTAATTTCTTGGACCCTGCCATCTTTTCTGCATTAAAACATAACAAACCATAAAGCAAGCAAAAATTCCTGAAAATGACATGCATATTTGGTGAAATTTTAATGCATAGTGAATGTATAAAGCTACTAAAAATCCTAAAAATATTTTTTCCAGAACCTCTAAACCTTGAAAGACTGCTGTGAAAAAGAAGTTATCAAAAAATGTCAAATGGTTTAAATTTTCTTTTCAAAACGTCCATATTTCAAAACCTAAATGAATCTAAGAGGTGATTTAGTCTGCTTTGATTTTACTCTTGTTTTTTTTTTTGAAACAGAGAAGGGTGGGTGACATCAAAATACCTTCATTTGGCCTTTTAGAGATGTATGATTGCATATTCAATTTGGTGATAATTTAAAATGTAAATAAAATTTCAGGTGCTTCACTTCTGCTATTGCAAAACTGCATGTTTTTAGTTTCCTGAAATTGCCCTTATTCCTTTCTGTTCAAACACTATTTGCCATACTCATTTAAATGCAGATGTTCATACTACTCTTTTCTTTGTCCTCAGAGAAGTACTTCAAGGTGGTCATTGGTTTATGCATCTTGTCTCAGTCAGTTGTTCAAGCAGGTCAGGAGCTCCACTTGGTAGACTCAGAAGGTGGAGTTTAATACTGAAACAAAGGATCCTGGTACAGTCTGGAACAGTAAGACCAACTTTTTGGATTCAAAGGAACTCAGTGCACCTTGCACAGATGTTCTGACCCTGCAAGAAGAAATTACCCCCGTGCAAAACCCAATTTTTCACAGAGGTCTTTTTCTTGAAGGAATCTAGTTTCCCACATTTTGTCCCAGCCAGGGCAGAAGTTAGACTGAGATGGCTTTAAACGTGTGGTTTTCTGTGTAGCACTGCCCTCTACTGATTTCGTTGAATTAGTAGGACTTTACTACGGAGTGGAAAGGTAGCATCCTTAATGTCAAGAAGAATGAAGCAAAAACAAAAACAAAAAATGAAGTTACGGCCTATTTTTTCCTGCATTTTATTTTTGCTACAATTGGGCATTTTAGGTGTAAAGAAAGATTTATTATTCTGGGTCAGTGTGTCTGCTGAACATTATGATAAACATCTAATTTTATTTTCTTCTATGAAGAGCAAAGATCTTTAGAGAATAATTTATTTTTTTCCAAGCAACTGATCAATATTCTATATGCAATCACTTCTCGCTTCATTTTTGCTCCCATCATTTAACCAGTAAAATGTCAACGGCTTGTTCTTGTCAAAAATAGAAAACAGTTTTCTTTCTAGTTATCTTGGAAGCTTCTCTTAAGATGGGGCATTAATGTGTTAAACATGTTAATGCCAAACATTTTTGAGAACCTGCTTTTCTTTCCCATTTTGAGAATCAGTAGATCTGAGTGGAGGTAATAAGTATTATTTCATTTGTATGGTTTGAGGGATATGTGATTGCAACCTAGAACCGTTGCAGTCTCTCCTTGCAGTAAGGACTTTGATATCAGAATCCTACAACAGTTCCAGGTAAATGAATTATCTCTGTATGAGAAACATTATTCTCCTGAGCACAGTAACAACAGGAAAAAATTTATCTCTTGAAGTCCTTTTGAATGCAAAATATTCTATTTATATTCTTCAGGTGTAGTGTGAAATAAGCCTTGCTGGGATCAATAGCAGGGATTTGTTACTGATGATGCCAATTTAAATGTTTCTATAGCAATTGCCATGGCAATGTTTTTAATTAGTGCAGCACAGTCACTCATAAACATGACACGAAGAAAAGCTAACCTTCAGCAACTTGATAATGTATCCCACATTAGTTTGTTTCATTTCTTAACAGTGGAGCAAAATTTGTGTTCCAAAAGAAAAAGATCTGGTGCTGAAATAGCTAAAAATAGCAGAGTTAACTGCAGCAGCAGTGCTTCATGTTGCACTCCAATCTCTAAATAAGAAAGATGTAACTAATGTTCAGGGTGATTCAAACAATCAGTAAAACTAAGTATGTATTTTAACAAGATATAGCAAATATAAAACTTGTGTAACCTGTACACATGGAAGCAGTCTCATTGGCTTTGACAGCCTTTTTTTGAAAACAAAACATCTGAATTTAGCTTTAATCTACCTAGACTGAGCACTAAGGATGGTGAAGCTGTAGCTACAAAAGGCTGTGCTATAAACAGCACAATGCCACAGATAATACTAAGATTCAGGAAGAGGCTGGATTTGTGCCACTCTAGGTTCACTTTTATCACTTCCCAAACTAATTAAAGATATCCTAGGATGCATACACATGCTTCCCTCTGGCTGCAGCACTCAAATATTCTCTGAGTACAGTCATACTGCAGACACGAATATAGACTCTGGATGTATGACTTTCTAAAAACAGCATTCTTTTTCAGCATTCTTCTGCCCAAAAGATTTTTTTCCTTCCCTCTTTCCTGTTCATGGATAAAGATGGGCTTGGGGTTTAGGATGAAAAGATTAAAAGTAAACAAATAATCTGCATATGGACTAAATTTGCAGTAATCAAGAAAGGTGTTTTCATTTCTTTCTAGAAGAGCTGAAGTGGCTTTTGAGGGATTCCCAAAGCTTAAGGTATAGGGTTTTTTTTGATTGATGAACACCCATTCTTTGAATAAAAATACTCAGATCCTCTTCAGGCACAGAAACATGGACCACACTAAAGAAACACTTTCCCACTCAGCTGCTCCCACTGCAAACCTTTCAGAACAGATTTTCAGAGTTGCTTTTTGCCTATTGGGTTGCTGGTCTGTTCAGCACTACATACAGTGAAGATAAGCTCATTTGAAAATTTTGCCAGGAAACAGCTGAAGGCAATTCTTTATTTCTGGGACACTAGTGCAGGTTCCCTTAGCTACATGACTCCAGGAGTCATACTAATAAAAATAATAGAGAATATGAACTAACAGCAATTTGTACTGGAATGTCTGTTGAGTTAGTGTCTTTAGGCAAATTAATCTATGGTTTTTTAGGTGCATTAGGGAAAACATTTCCCTTGCTGTGACAAGAGAGAGTTAGCATTTACTTTAGAGTGCTTCCAGACTCTTGGGTATGTACATTGGAGATACAGGTCCAAATTCACCTCATCATGTCCTCAGTCACCCTCTCTATAGCACTCACAGTGAGCAACTCAAATCACCTGGGTGGGTGGATCAGGCAAGAGGATGTGTCGATTCTTATTTGGACAATCCCCACTGTCAGACTTGTGCAGAGACACAGCTGTGGTTTAAAGCAACTCTCCCTTGGCAGTGAAAATACCATCTGCCCTTCTCTGGAGCAAGTATCTTCTGAGGAGCACATGAAACTCTTTCTGAACTGCTTGTCCTCCAACCATCCTTGTGTCAGCTAGTGAACAAAACCTGCAGCACTCCCAACCCATCATGTAAAAGGGTCTCTCAATTCTTAGCAATGGTGTTAAATGAAGCTAAGAGAGGCTTTTAAAATGTCTTCTTCTGAGGCAGCAGGTCACTGGATTAGAAATGTGAAACATTCATTTTTTCACTGAAAAAAAATACTTTTTTCTCCAATAATGAACATTTTTACAGGATCTCCTTTTCAACATGAGGGGAACAAGGAAATATAGCACTTGTAAACCCTTAAAGCAAGGACTTTTGAAGATATTCCTTTGATCTTTAGTATTTATCTCCACAGGGAACACATTTCAATCTTTTCATATAATGAAGCTGCTTTATAAGCTTTTATGCCACACCTTATTTACAAATGCAGCACACTCATCACATTCATGGTTTTAAAGAATAGCCTTTAGAAACATGAGGAAAAATAAATGTTGTCATCAAACCAAAATTCTTCTTTTCCTGCCCTTTAAGATTGTTTCATGTTTTGTCACTCCTAACCTGATTGTCTGTACTTTGACATCGATACCTTGCAGATGTCAAAATTAAGACATTTCTTTTTATTGGGTTTTAGGGTTTTTGTTTGTTTATTTGGATTTTTGTTTGTTTGTTTGGATTTTTTCCATAAGCAGCATAGCCTTCTATCTGCCAGATACAAACCCAAACGATATCTGGAGGCATAGGTCCCTGTTTTCCAGACATATTGATTCTCATTATTCTCTCTGCATGAAACAGATGAGATTCACCTATGGTAGCACTGTTAACGACAGGACTTACCAGTTCTCCTGATAACTGGGACTACATGCTTTCTCTAAATTTCTTTTTTTTGCTGCTTCATTATGCATCCGTCTACCCTGGTCACACATCCAGCTCCTAACGAAGCGTTCTGAGATTCCACATCTGGTGCCTCCTATTTCTGCATATCTCCTGAGCATGGCATGTATCACAACGAGAGCTTGCTAAACTTCCTGAGTCTATAGTTGTATAATAGCCCAAGAGGTTGCAACAAGCCAGAGTTTCTCAGAATAAAGACATCTTCAAGCTAGTATCTCAAGGTCTTTTTAAAAACTTTAATCTCTACCATCCTTTTTTTTTTTTGCTCATGTACATCTGAGTCATAAGAAATCTTGTTCCTATAGAGAAGGACTTAATTACTGCCTGCAAGGGATTATACATTCACATCTCTGGACTGGAAAAACTGAGATGCTGACCAATTAAAGGTGGTTAGCAAATTCAGAATGTAATTGTAGCCCATTGTTGCTGCTTCCTTCCTCCGGGAACTGAGCAGCTGCTGAATGTTGTCATTTATTAGAGATCAACCTCCTTTATGTCCTGCTGCCTCCACTGCAATCACAAAATCTAGAAAAGTCTTATTCTCAGAGCTGAGCAGGACTCTTGCAAGCATACGAATTTATACAGAGAAATAATGCATAACCTTAACATAACTTTTTGCTATTAATTTATCTCACGCAATCTGAAAGGAGTCTGATGCAGCTGAGGTTTCATTCTATATTTCCATAATAAACACTTTAAAATACCTAAAAATGGTAATTCTTTCACTTACAAGAATAAAATAGATCTCAGAAATATAAATTTTGATATCTTTCCTTTTTCCTATTTCTAGGTCTGAATCTCTTTTTAAAATTAAAAACATTACCCCAATAAAGAACCAAAAAATCTTTCACTCAAGTCATTTTAATGAAAGACAAACATGAAGCATGAATAAATTCAAAACAAGTACAATAAAGTAGTGCTTATTCTGGTAGTAACCTGACAAAATAAGGATGTCTTCAAGAAGCAGACCCTTATGATAGCACCCAAGTGTGGAGAACCATATAATAGTTTTTCTTCTGTGCGTTTTCTTAGTCTCCAAATATAACGTAGTAGTCCCCCATAGATTCTCTTTGCCATGACTTTGTCTCAAAGTTTTCTTTGAAAGCATGTAAGTGTCTCAGAGAAACAATATTCTGCAAGGAGACTCATGTTTACCAATCCTGTGAAAAGAACAAACCCTTTTTGTTTGTTTTTGAACATTGTAAGTGACATCTTCATTAGGCAATGCGTACAGCCATTGGAAGTCACAGAAAACAGTTATTCCCTCTCGACTCTTTTTGCCACTGATGAATGTATGGGTTTAAATCAATTTCTCCTTCAGCTGTCTTTTTTCCAAGATGTAAAGCTCTGGGACTGCCTGCTTAATCATTTCTTGTGTGGAAGCTATGCCAGACTTCTGATTGCACCTGTAGCCCGCCTCTGAATCTCTCCTCTTTTATTTTGGTATATCTCTTGAGATTGGCAGTCATAATTTGTTGTTTCATGCATTTATAAAAAGCAGCTTAATTGCTTTCTCTACTTAATTTCATCATGATATATGACATAGTTTGCTTTTTTATTGACCGCACAGCCGTGAGCTAAGGTTTTCCTGTATTATCTCTTGTCACATTACAGTGTTATTCCCCAATGGCAATAGCAAGAATTCATTATTTTAAATGTATAGGCTGGGTTTTACCATGTGTATGGCTTCACATAATTTCATAACAATTCCATCATATATCGTTTGGGTGTCCACTAACTGTATTGCATGGACTTCAAATATGAGTATTGCAAAGTCCTGTAGCTATTAGACGACTGTAAGGCAGAGATTGGTTGGCATGGCAAGGCTTAAATACCTATGGCTAAGCTTTCTTCTTCTCTGCCCTGCCTCAGTCCAAAGTGGGTCTACCATGTCCATACTATCTATGAGATTTCATGATGGGAATTTTCTTGGAGAGTGATAGTTGGTACAAGCTAAAATAATGTTAGGGTCCGTAATGACATTGGACAGTAATGAACAAGTACATTACAAAGTTTCAAAGTTGATATGTGTTGGTAAAACCATAGTCATAAAATCCCTTTACACATCCCCTTGGCTTTATTATGCTGAGTTGTGGTGGTTTATCCCCAGGTGGAAACTAAACCTCACACAGCCACTCCCTCACCATACGGTAGAACAGGGGAGAGATGAAGAAGTGCAAAAGTGAGAAAACTCATGGGTTCAGATAAAAACAGTTTAATAGGTAAAACAAAATCTATACACAAAAACAAAGTAAAACAAGAACTTCACTCACTGCTTCCCATGGGCAGGCAGGTGCTCAGCCATCTCGAGGAGAGCCATCTCCATCTCACCACATTTAATGGTTACTTGGGAAGACAAACTACTTTATGCTGAATGTCCCATTTTATTCTTTTTCTCTGCCCAGGTTTATATCCTGTGGATGATGCCAGATGGTCTGGAATATCCCTTGGGTCAGTTGAGGTCAGCTGTTCTGGCTGTGACCCCTCCCAACTTCCTGTGCACCTCCAGTCTGTTCGCTGGGGTGCTGGGAGGAGCAGAAAAGGCCTTGACCCTGTGTAAGCCCTGCTCAGCAGTAATGAAAACATTTCTGCATTATCAATGCTGTTTCCACCAAAAATCCAAAACACAGCCCCATACGAGCCACTAAGAAAACAATTAACTTTATCCCATGACATGCTCAATGTCAATTGCAATGTTTCTCACCTTGGTATTCAAACCTGTTTTCAGTTTATTTATGGGTATGTGCAGTACTGGCTCTAGTACAGATCCCTGTGGAACACTTAAGCAGACACTTCAATGTCAAAACTCATTATTTACTTCTCCCTGCTGGTTTCTGTCATTTAATCAATTAAATGGATTCATTACTTTTTATTATTTTAATATTTATTTATTAAATTAAAGTAACTTTAATTAAAATTATTGTTACATAATCAATTACTGATATCTGCAGGGACCTTCACATCTAGTTCATAGGTGCTTAAGATCATATGGTGAGTCACCCTGTCAAAAGCCTTCTAGAAGCACATAGTAGATCATATCAAAGAGATCAAAGCTACCCATATGCTTAATGACTCCTCAGAGAACTTGAATAGGTCTGTGAGGCAGGACTTTCCTATTGAGGGACTACTGACTTTTCCCTTAGACACCATGTGTCTAACAATTGTGCTCTCTATAAGTGTTGTTCACAGTTTCACTCATTTGGGCCTCAGACTTAGTTTCAGTTCTACCAGGACCAAGCTACAGGAACAGTTTTTTAAAACTTAGTATTGCTTTTGGTACCTTGAAAACCTCAAGTAACAAGGAAATTCAAGTGAAAGGTTAGACAAAATAATGAATATTTCAGCAGTTTCAACACTGAGATTTTTAAGATTCCTGGTAGTATGCATGAAGTGGCGGCTGACTTGAAATCCCACTGTACTCAAATGAAATCTTCTGTTGAGTCCCTGGTCAAATAAATAAATAAAGAAATAAACAACCTGATGTGGCATTTATTCCTTTAGGGTTTATAACTCCTTCTCTCTTTTTTCTGAAAACTGTGACAAATGAACCACAGAACACTGGACAGCCACAAGCAAAATGCTGATGGGAATGTGTTTCATGGAACTTCCCAAAGTTTTTAATTATAGCAGTTTCTTAAAATGTTTCTCAATCTGACGAAATGACAGAAAGGGTATCACACTGATACATAGCTCTGGACATTAGGTGTATATGCTTTTTTAGTGGAGCCGTGTTCTGCAATTTGTTTCCTAAGCGTCTATATCTATACTCTCTCTTAAGGGCTGATAGCTTGGATGTGGCCCTCTGGTGTTTGAAAGCCCTGCAGAGAAGCCCACCAAGTTTTAATGTTAAATTTCATATTGAAAATTTGATAATATTTTTCCCCTATGAGGTTTTGAGATCTCCTGTAGCAGTTCCTGAATTTGCCCTCCTCAAATTTGTACCATTAGTGAAGACTTTATATGTTTAGAAACATATTTATTTGTTGCTCCCATGGCAGAAAATTTTAGAAGACTTCAGACCCACCTGGAACTGCATCTAAAAGTAGAGAAATATATCATCAGCATACTTCTTTAAAAATTTAATTGTGTTCTGATGACAATGTAGTTGTTATTGCTTATGCCAACTGTTTTGCGATCTGTTTTGCTATTTTCTTCTTTTGTTTCTTGCTATCAGAGAAGGAAATAACTAATTTACTTCTCTTAAAATAAAAGTCAGCTTTAAAATGATATGTGACATATTTGCTTTCGTAATGCCTGAACCAGAATTGAGAGTTTAATAATCTATATCTCAGTATGAATTCCTAGAACATTCAGATTTTCATGTGATTTATTTGGATTAATTCAAAACATGCAGACTACTTTTCAGACAGCATTTCAGAATTGCCTTCTATATTTTCCTTGTCCTTTTGGTTAAAAGTCAGTAAAAAGTAAAATTATAACTGCATGAAACCATGTATATGGTTCCAGTTACAGAGTGAAAAAAGAGTAGAAATATGATTGAAAAATGTTGATATAGGAAGGCATTTGCTTTATGGTTTCTGGTCTAGTACTTTTGGTCTAGCTTTGCCTGAAATGGCAGTGCATAATCTGGATTTAAAACTTTATTGCATAAACACAAATGCCTATGATTCTCTCCCTTCTTTCATGCATTCCTAAAACTGAGGGAAAAGGATATATGAGGAGACATATCTTTGTTTGGGCTTTGTATGGCTAAGACAAGTCATAAATATGTGACTTAATAGAAAACAAATTAACTCAAGCATATAATAGGAAAAAAGGGTGCATAGTTATTCTATATATAGGAATGTGTCAGGTTCTGGCTTTTAACCTTTTTTTGGTTTAAATAGGAACAGATATTTCATGTGAAACAAACTTATGCTTTGTGCAAGTGAATTTCTTCTTTTTATATTTGTGATTCTGCAATCTTTATTACAGCCAAATTTTACTGTCATGTTTTAGTAGTATGGCTGGGAGTACATAACATCACTTACTGAAACAGCCTAATTTCTGTTTTCAATAAGGCTTGCTAAATTGCCTTGTTTTTCCTGAAACACTGTCATTATATGCACTATCCACAGGCAGTTTTTCATGGTAAAGATGTACCTTCATTTAAATCTCATTACTGCAGTGTTGATTATAAAATAAACATTTTATAGTAACTGTTACTAATACATAGAATGACTAATAATGACCCAGCATACTCAAATGCAATTGTCCTATTGTAGTTCTGAGTGCTGAAAAAACACACTGCAATGGTGCAATAAAAATGAGCATCATGACATAATAATTTTAAGGTAGTTGATATAAATCCAGCTAATTTTATAATTGTATAGCACAACATCTTAATGAATGTTAGGGAATGGCTATTTTTAGTGATAAAAGTGCTAAACAAATCCTGCAAACCCATTCATTTATATTGCCTGCCTAACATCAATATTTCATATAAAGGCAATAGGAAAGCAATAGGAAGAGGTTTTGAGTGAAATAAACTCTGCCTTCTAGTTGACGCTGCTGAAGTCATTGAATAGTGCTAATGAATTTTGCAAGGGCATTTTTTACAAAAGATTTATTTCTAGTTGTCTCACAGCAGCATACAGGGATACATGAAGGAAATTGAATCTTTTATGGAATTATGACTAGATATTAATGTAGAAGAATGGTGGTATGCTTCCAATACTTGGGAAAACAAAACCCAAATTCAGAGTTAAATACAACAGTATCTATAAAGCCAACAACAATTACTACTCTTGCATTAGAAAAAGATCTTCAATCATAGAAGTTTAACCTCTGTCAGGAGTCACTATTTTGTGTTGATGGATGCATTTTAACAGTTTTACTCTTTCCTTACCTTTCCCACTTAATAAAAAAAAAACCATTTTATTTTACAGGAATAAATATATTTTAAAAATATTGTTACATTTCTTTTTATTCTTCAGTGGTATGTTAAAAAATTTCTCAAAATGCATGCATATAAATCTGTGGATTTTCAGCTAGTTTCATTTATGATAGAGTCTAAAAGAAGAACCCAAGTGACTGTTCATTTTATTTTTCACACACAGTTATAAATGAAGTAATGATAGTGTAAAAGTAAAATTTGTTCCTTTCTGTTCACTTTATTCAGAGGATAAGTTAGATTAAGTGCTTTCATCTGTCATCTCTTTATTGTTCTCTATTTTGTATTAACAACACTGCTAAAATAAGGAGCAATCAATCAGAGTTTCATATCTCAGTTTTTATAGGTACTAGATAGACTAATCTTTAACATCTTTCAAAAATATTGTGACTACAGTGCTATCTTGGAAATGCACATATATTTTATAAAATGGACACCTACAATATATTTGCATTTTGCAAGAAACTTATAAAAGCTTGTTTTTATTGACTTCATTAATCATCGCTAAGCAAGATCTGGGGGAAAAATAGAGCCCTGTGGAGATTTTTTGGTATTAAGGACATGATGAGTTTTCTTAATATTGAATACTAGATATCTGTTATCCAAAAGAGGGAGCCATAACATTATACTATATCTTTGCACTTTTTGAGACAGTGAAGCTGCATAAACTCCTTTATTCCTTTTTCTTAAAGATGACCCTTGCTCTTAGGTGTCTTTTGTTTGTTTGTTTTGCATTAATAAGTATAACCCAGATCTAGATAACAACATGATAATAATCTTATCGGATCTGAGTGAAATGGTTACACTAAAGACAACTATGCCTTAGCAAACATCCTGTTGTGAAAAAAAAACCCAGTTAGAGTAATTTTTCTTGCTCCTGAGTTCACCCACATACACTTTTACCAATTTTGAGAAAAGAGTGTAGTATTTTTACTTATTTCACATCTTTTGAAGTGGAATACATATATAAATATGAAATAAAAGTGCCTAAGATATTTTCTAAACATACTTTGATTGCATGTCTCTGTAAAAAGTGAGATTGATGTAAAATACCACTCTTAATAACTGATGACACTTCCAGTTATCAAACATTTGCTCAGGGGAACACAGTATTTATAAAGGTATTGCCCATATTTTGTAAAACATGGATTAGATTGCCTTCATATCTGAATGGTCAGTGGACAAGAATGTATCTGAAAGAGTAGAATGGAAAAGCACAGAGTGATCATTAGCATGTGCTTTACTTTCACAAAGTCTTTACAGCATTCTGTTTTCATGAGTTCCATGTGCCACATTGGGATTCCAGCACGGCCTTGTAACCCTGTGTGAGGAAGGACTTTTGATATTCTAAGCACCTGAGGAGTATTGAGAGCTGTTAAATCCCTTTCTAATATTTTTTAACTGAAGTATGAGTTTTATTTTCTTGTTGATTTACAAATGGGAAGCTCTCTTTATGGTTTGCCTGTGACTGTATCTCAGTAATTTGTAGCAATTTATTTGGCTGAAAGTAATGCAAATGCTGATTTTACAGACTTATTTGGTCAATGAGAAAAGGCATGCCAAGTTAAAATTCCAGAGATGCAAGTTCAAATACAAATTCTGTGGTTGAAAGCATATATGCATAAATATGTCACCCCTTGTATGGAATGTAATTTCTTCTAGTTTTTTTTCTTATTCCTAGGTAAAATTAAACACCATAGAATAATATGTTATGTAATTTAAACCACTATGTCCTTTAGTTTCTTTTTTGTTTGTTAGATGCTTTTTAGCCTTTAGTGACATGAATGCTGAGTAAATAAGAAAAGAGGAAGGCGAGTACTGGGAAGGGAAAGAGCAAGTGAGAAGATGAGGAAAGCACCGAGAAGATGAGGGAAAAGGAGAAGACAGAGGATACAAACATTTGAGAACAACAAAGGAGCAGGAAAGGAGAATAAGGATTCTTCAGAGAAGTGTGTAAAGTTAAACATTCCATTCATAGCATCTATTTGTGAGATGAAGAGTGGCTGTCTGTTAGAAACACTTTCCAGTTACCCAGATCAAGAAAATTGGATCTGACATTTTCAGAGCTGCAAACTATCAGCAGGTCCATGAATTAAGCAGTTTTATAGATGCTCAGCAATTCTGAAAACTGTCTGTGTTACACTGGATCTGGTGCTTCATTTATTTCAAGATTGTTCTTACTGGAAATATTTGTAATTGCAGAACTTTCTCCATGTATTTTAAGAACCTCTGCTACTTTTTGTGAAACTTTAAAGATAATGTTTATCTCGGAATAAGCATCATTAACACAAATTGGTATTTACCACAGTGGTATCTGATGTCACCTAACAATTTCTACTGCAATAAAATATATAGGTAAGTTTTAGGAAAACTTCTCTTTTATTGAGGTTATGAGAAGCTTTAAGAGGGACTCCACTGCAAAGCAGACAAGGACTGCAGATTTTCTCGAGAAAAGCAAATAACTGAATAAAGCATGATGGAATAAATGTTCTACCTTAAAATAGTTTAGTTGAAAAAAGTGTCCAGGCAGTTTCTTCTCCATTCTGAAATTTGTTAGAGAGCTCTTGCTTATCTAGTATCTCCTTAAGACATACAGTCAATCCAGCCAACGATGCACCTTAATGTATCACCTTGTGACTTGATCTCCAGGTAATTTGCTCCAATAACATATTTGAACTCAAAATTTACAAAAATGAGAAGTTATTCATCTTCATCAAGTTATTATTTGTTATGAATTGTTCACCACAGTTTACTCTCATTACCAGTAATTTTTTCAAATTTCCCATAATAGGAGAATTCTTTAGCTGGTGTATTTTAAAATTTCAGTCAATCTTTTCAGTTTTATTATTGATATTTTATGAGCTTTTATTATATTGCCTCCCAATATGAAAACAGCTTTCCACTTCATAATTTCTATTGTGTCATGAATTTTTTTAGTAATTCATATGAAATAATAAAATCAGTTATTGAATGCATTGTGTCTAATACAAAATTAAATACTTCATCTTAATTTCCATATTGGACACCCCTCCCAGTTGTGCCATGATGAAAGAGAGTAATCTTGCAGAGCAGCTAATTTCATACCATAAAAAAATATGTGATTAGCCGCCATTAAGTCATCATAAAAGAAATTATGAACTTGAGGTTAAACATATTCCCTGTCTTGAGACTTCCTTTTTTGTCTTGAATACATATGGAAATACTTTTGTTAACACCAGCTTGCATATGTTGAAATTATAGAATAAAATACGTTGAAAAATATATTATGTGTGAAACTTTCCTCATTTGGATGTGACCATTGCAAATGTAATAAAAAATAAAAGTGCTTACTCTAGCCATATTTTTACTTTTTGTTCTCCCCGTTGGCATTTGAAAATATGTTCATGTTTACTCCAATTAAGTTCAATGAAGTTATTTTATGTATAATCAGACTTACAATTAATACTCCATAACCAACTCAATAACATTCATACTTTCAATTTATTGTCTTGTTTTAATGATATAAGTCCCCTGTCATACAGTGAACTAAGATTACTTAATTATTGTCTGATTCTAATGCAGGTTGTATCTGCACCTACACTAAAAGTGACCTTAATAAGAATCTGGGTAGTGACTTCATAATTGGAATTCCCAATTTCTAGTGATTTTTCTATGACATATAAAATTATAATTTTACATTTTCTCTCTGAAAGAAATGTATTCTGCATTTTTCTAACAGGTTTATTTCAGTATGTCTCTACTTTGGTATGCATTTAAAGGTTAAGTGTGGTAAGGCACTCTTTACTCCCATTCTTTTTTGCTTCATCACTTACACAGGACATTATTTCAATAACCAATTAATCTTTGTAGGAGTGTTTTGGTTTTTTGCTCTTACCTACATGTACTGTGTTTGCTGTGCCCAGGTGTGCATAATATTGTTCGTATTTTTCTCTCTTTTAGTATTTCCAGGATATTTTAGAACTTTCTTCCAAGTTGTCTGAGTCAGTAAAAACATTCTGCTAACTACAGTGGCCTGCAGTTAGGTTTCTGTTGCATTTCTATGGTTTTTCTACTTTGACTCTGTCTTTTCAGTACTATATACATTCTAACACCTTCTAAAGTCAGGGCTTCTTCAACACATTACTAATCTATACATTTTGAATTTTTAAATCAAAGATTTTTAATCCTGCATCCAATTTGTGTTTGTCTATTGTTCTTGTTATGCAGAACTCATGTATAGCAATTTTTTTCAATCTATTATTTTATCTGAATAAAAGAATGTAATAGCTTTATAAGCACTATGTTCACAATATTATATTTATCTCTTTTTAAGTCACACTGAAATTATATTTCAATCTCATTTTGGTAGCTGAACAACATATACTTCCTCTCCCAGCCTATTCAGAAAGAAGCCTCTTTATATTATCTGTATTTTTATCTAACTTCCTGTCTGCTGTATCAGAAATCAGTGTGTTGGCATTCTGCAATACTGTTTCCTCTGACATTTACCTTGAAAGCAACATGGATTTTATTCCACTTGTTTGCTTGAATACTGATGACTTCTACACAGAAGAGAACACATTTAAAAAAAAAAATCCAAATAGTTTTGTTCACATAATACATTCTAATTGGCTTTGTCATTTAATGATATCTATCTACTCACATTTTATACACATGGACATTATATAACTAACATGAATTCTGTGCACATATCAACCCCTGTGCAGGGGGAAGGATGTGAAGAGAGTGGGAAGAATAATTTGTAGTAGTTTAACAGTAGTCCTGATTGCACAACAGCTGACCATTTCCACCCTATTGCTATTGCCCAGCTCGTGGAGCCTGGGGAGGGTCAGGCACTTCAGACATTCTGGACAAGTTGGTGCTCAGCTGTGCAGTGCATTCTGCCCTTGCTGTCCCTTTGCAGCTCTCAAGTCCTCTGCTTGGCCTCTCAATGATTGTGACAATATTCCCTCCCTTTATAAAGATTGGACCTAAATGTTACTGATGTCCATGGGAATATTCAGCTAGACCATGACGAGCTTTTCATCAGAACTACGTGCACTTCTGTTGTTTACCTGAAGCGTATACTTGATTACTGTCATAGAACACTTTGAAATACTTTGTTGTAATTACTGACTGGTAATTGGCAATTTCTGAAGGGCACCACAGGAATACTAATTTTTCTGGTCTCTAATAAGACAGCTATATTCTTTCTCATCCATGAGATAGAACTATATTGTTTCAAAGACGTTGCATGTGATGTTCTCATATTATTTGTATCATTTTCTTATATTCTAATATTTATAGCTTCAAGATTTAAATTCAGTATTTTAGTCTGAGCTAAATAAAAAACAAAAAAATGTGGTATTCAAGCCAGTGTATGTTTTTTTTCTGAACAATAAGCTATGTCTGTTTACACACTCCCATTGTACCAGTAAATTAGCAGGACTTCAAATTCAAAAGTAAAATTATTTGGTTATCAAAGATGGAGTCAAAGGCAAAATGTGAATTTAAACAATGCAGGCTTATATCCATGCAAGGCTTTGTACTTGTTAATACTTTCATTTTAAAACTAGAAGGGTTAAAATGTCTTGTTTTTAAAACTGCAATATCTGTGCCTTCCTGATTATCCTCTCGTCCTTTGGATTTTTTAGTGATACCAAAATCCCAACAAAACATGAATAAAAATTTCTCTACTCCCTGTTCTCTTGCAGTCTCTCTCTTTTTTTGCAGTCTATGGTCTAACAAAAACAAGGTTACTTAGACCACATATCTTCTTTTTATAAACCTCTAATCTTTTGAAAATGCAGTAGACACATATGGTTCTAAATTGTTCCTTTTTGATTACTAAAGATTACAGACACTATAAATATTTTCCATCAGGAAAGTGCAATTCTGTATGACACATTTCAAGCTGCTTGTAATTGGCCTATATATTTTTGTGTAGTTCTCTTTAGAAACAGGCTCCTGAGAAGTTTGCAGACTCACAGGGAAAGAACCAATCACTTAAACCCATCCCCAGACATTTAGGTAGTGCTGTGTTACTCCATTAGAGCTGGGTTCAGTGTCTAATATACAAATGATTATTGACTTTCATTTAAGTAATAGGCAGTATTTTCCATGTTGGGGGGATGCAGAAATATTAACAATATTTCTAGTAGTTACTAGTTACAATTTTTGCCAAGCAGTCACTATCATTGGGAATAAATTTGATGGAGGAGTATATAACTTGCCTTATTAATGGCTCTAGTAACATGGTAAGCTATGGATATCCAGTGATATGGGTGCATGTACTTAGGCCAGGTGGGATCCTATGCTTAGCCCAATCCCCTTCCTTTTCCGGAGTTCTCCTAACGATGGAGTCCAGATGTTAGTTAGTGTAATTGCTCTTACCCTTCTCACTCTTTCACTGTTTCAATATCAATAAAGTGTTAAGACAAATATGATGGTAACATTAATTCTTTTGGACAACAGGGAGACTTGGAGCAGGGTGAAGGATCTGATAAACCACTTTGGTCTCCAGAACAAGGGGAAAGGAATTTTTTGCTGACAGATCATCCTTTAGTGGAGGGTTTCACCCTCTCTTTCCTCACTTCTGTCAGGTCTAGGATCACTCAGATACCTCTGAACCCTTTACTCTCCTCTTCAAATCAACAAGTCCCTCTGACCCCACAAAACTCAACAGTCCCCCAGCTCAAACCACAGCAGAAACACAGCAAGGCCAGTGGTTGGTTGTGCAAGAAGGCAGTAAAGCTACACCCTAGGGAGGGGTACACAGTATGAAAAGAGGTCAATGTCAGAAAATTAATGATATTGCTGCCATTCTGGCAGATAATAATTTTTGTAACTGGCTTCACACACACTAAGTTTCTACTGGGATTCTGTGTTACTCCTGCTCACTACCAGATGAATTCAATGGAATTGTAATGTAACATGACTCTCATGAGTACGAGCTTCAAGTTTTTAATTACACTTATTTATGCCCATAAATAAATAAATATATATATACACACATATAATCTAAGGAAAGCATATGTATGTTTCTGCATTTAATTACTGAGGTTTTTTACAGTGATTGTGATGAAATTTCTTTTGCATGTAATTTCAGAGGACTGTGGACAGTAAAACAAATGAACATTGACAAATACTTATTAAATTCTCAGTGAGACAACGTATGAGTTTTAACATCCATTCCTAGCATTAAAGAATATGACTGGTGGAGCATTAAAATCAATTTCCAGTCTCAACTACTTAACATACCATATGGTATCATTGCACTTTTTGAGGAAAAAGGTTACAAAAAAAGCTGCCTTCAAACATGAACACCATTATATTTCAGAGCAAAGAACAATTCTCTTTTTTTTGAGTGAGATTGGTGCTGCTGTTGGTCAACCACACATGGGAAAATAATTGCTTGTATCTGAAGTTGATGACTTTGTCTATGACTACCTTACATTTGAATCTTAACATCTTCCATTGTCTTTATAAACAGAAAAAAGAAATCTTGGATTCTTTGTGGCAATGCTGGAAACCTCATGCTTCCTTAAGTGTTCCTTAGAATTAACCATTACAGACTACCTGCAAAAAACCAAAGAACACATCTGTCTTCCTTGTCCTTCCTGCTTTTCAGATACTTGATAGTGGTCACTGGGATGGAAATTTCTGTTTAAAAGGAGCATGCTCACATCATTTGACCTTCCAATTATCAGGATGAGGTTAAACTTCAGGACTAGTTAAGTGAAGTAAGAATTAGAATTCAACTTTTATTTGCATTATAAAGGGGTACTTAAAGTTAACAGAGGTATTGTTTACCTAAGGGCTGATCATTTAGATGACCATACAGTAAGGATGAAGGATTCCAAAAACTCCATTGTAGCAAAAAGATTTCAGGTTTCCTGAACCTTTGCTCCTTGAGGTGAGAAACAGAAAGGGAAGATTAAAACTCCATGTCGAAATAATTGCTCAAATTTTCTGAAGGTGTGAATTTTGTCAATACTTGTAATGAGGTACAAAGTGCATGGGTATTAAAGTGATTCACTGAAAGTTGCCAATTAGTCATGCCACGTAATTGCATTCATGTGATTTAGTCATAAGTTCCTCTTTCATGGAATTTTTTTGCCTCAAAACAAATTTTTTGAATGTAGTGGAATTATTTTCTAGAAATCTTGAAAGACTTGAAAATGGGGCTGATTTGCTGGAGGACCCTGGGAACTGCCAGCCAGCTTCATCTCTGTGCCTAGTATGATTATGAAACACATCATTCTGCAAGACATATTAAAGCATATGGAAGACAAGGAGGTGATTAGGGACAGCAAACATGGCTTTACCAAGGGCAAATTCTGCCTGACTGATCTCAGGACCTTCAGTGATGGACTGACTGCATCAGTGGACAAAGTACCTTCTGATATCATGTACCTGGACTTCTGTAAGGCCTTTGATGTGATCCCTCACAATACTTGTGCTGCTAAATTGGAGGCATATAGGTTTGATGGTTAGACTCTTACACGGACAACAAATTGGCTGGTTGGCCTCATTTAAAGATTTACAGTCAATGGTTGTGTCCAAGTGGAAACCAGTAATGAGTGGTGCCCCTAAAGGGTCTCTACTGGCTCCAATATTATTTGATGCCTTTTTTAAGTACACAGAGAGTGAGAAAGAGTGCACACTTAGCGAGTTTGCAGATGACACCAAGTTGTATGGTGCAGTTGGTACACCCAAGTGAAGCCACACCATCCAGAAGGACCTTGGCAAACTTAAGGAGTGTGCCTACACAAACCTCATGAAGTTCAACAAGGCCAAGTCCAAGGTGCTGCATCTGGGCTGGGGCAATCCTCAGCATTACTACAGACTGTGGGATGAAGAGAGTGAGAGCAGCTCTGCTAATAAGGACTTGAGGGTACCGGTAGAAGAAAAACTCAATATGAGATAATGACTTTTAACTGAAAGAGAAGGTTTAGTTTGGACATAAGGAAGAAATATTTTACAGCAAAGGTGTTGAGACACTGGAACAGGTTGTGCAGAGAATTTGCGGATATTTCATCATTGGAAAAGTTCAAGGCCAGGTTGGATGGGGCTTTGAGCAGTCTGATCTAGAGTAAGGTGTCCCTTCCCATGGCAGGGGGGGGTTGAACTTTGAAGTTTCTTTCCAAGTCAAGCAATTCTATGATTCTGGAATGACAGTATAGACAGAGCAGATGTTTTTTCTGTGTTTTTCTCTGATAATTGCCACCCTAGGTCTGATGTTATAGAATAAAAACTGGAAATTACCTGCAAAGACTTCCTCAGCTCAGAGCACATGAGAATATTGCCTTGGCTATTTGTAACTAGAACATACAGCTCTGGAGGCCTTACAATGCAAGTACACGCATGACTTTCATTACAGAGATGTTGTGCACATAAAAAAGAAATTAAAAATCTATATCAGTCATAATACATTTAAAGGTGGGGCTGTATTTACATAGACATATATAGGTAAATATGTAGATATATAGAGAGATGTAAGTGCACCTAGATCCCTAGATCTTTTGATTTAACCTCTGTCTTTAAAATTATATCAAAATAATTATAAAATTAAATCAACACAGATACAGATGTATGAATACATGTATGTTTTCACCACAAGAAATGGAATTTCAGGATTTGTAAATTTTCTACTAAACTTGTAGGCTGACTAGCATGAAATTAAATTAGTGCTAATTAACTAGAGGTGAAAGAAGAGGAAAATTAATGTGAATCATTTATTTTTCCATTCTACCACAATGTCCCCCTATTTATGTTTCTCTAAAGCATTTTTTTTCAAATTTCAGTTTTCAATCTGATTATTGATTCTGATGCTATTTGTGAAGAAAGGACATAAACTACAACATTTGTTTTGATCCTATTTTTATTGTAGCTACCCACAGTATAGAATTTTAAATTATCTCAAAATAAGTAATCCAGAAATGTCTATGCTGCTTCAGCTTTGTGAATCCACTCTTCTTGGAGAGGATGCCAGCCTTCCTTCCTTCCTTCCTTGCTTCCTCCCTCTCAGTTTTTTTCCTTCTCCAGAGAACCACAATGCTTTCAACCAGCTTGACAAAGTTTCTTCTAGTAGCTCTAGGTATGTTCTTTAACTATTACCCTGGGTTACTCAATGCATGTTTCTGTCCCGCTTTTCTATTCTTTGGGACCCCCACATGTAAATCTTAGGAAAGTTCTCAATCAGATGCATAACACATAGCTACTGTTTCAAACTACCCACACTTGCAGGAGAACATCATTTTATCCTGAGTTTGTGTAATTTATCTGCCAGTTAAAAAATAGTGAAATACTTTTAAAATACAAGTTGAGGCTTATTGTAAGTAATGAGATCAGGAACTTGAATCCTGTGCTGGTTAATCCTTAAGGCTCATTTTAGTTCTAATCAGCACTCGAACTATGAATATGTTCTACTCCTAGTATGTTACATGCACAGATCCGTACACAAACCACACTGGGACCGTTTGTTCTTATATGCAATTGTTAGCAAATCTTCAGCTGTATATTCCTTTGAAAACAGCATTTATATGTTAGGAAAATTTGCTCTGAAATGTAAATGTGAATTTCCTGAGCATAAATTCAAATGGCAAATAAATTATTAGAGTGAGTATCATTGTCAGAAGTGCTAAATCTTTTGTCCTAGCAGTGCTCACATTTATGTTTCTGAAAGTGCAACACTTGGCATGTTCCTAAATCGTTATCTATTAGGTTCAACCTTTCAATATGGATGGACATATTTTAATTTAATTTTTGTTTCTTTTTTTTTTTTTGGCAAAAACTTCAGTCTGTGGTGCAGTCTAGCAACTTCCCAATTCACTCCCCCTTTTGAGCTAAATGGTGCTTTCTCAACCAGTAGACTTTTCGGCCAATGGTAGCTGAGAGCAGCTGTACCAACTTTTTTGAGAGTTTCTTCTCTTTAATTGCCTTTAAAAGTGATTATAAGTACATTAAACACAACACTTTTTTTACTGGAAAGTTCTTTTGCACACTGCAGGGATGGTTTGGTACCATAACTAGATTTTTCAAGAAGGCAATAACTGGAAGAGCAGGCAGTACCAGAAGCTTGAAATTTATCAAAATGTGACAAATGTAATTAAAATACCACAAAAACAGTGCTTCAAGTAATATGTGAGTTTTCAGTCTTGATGCTACTACTACTGTTATTACTACTAAACAAAGAACAATTACCTTCAGTGTTGTAGATAAAGTAGTTCTATCTCCATGAAGGAACTTGAAGAGATTAATTAGTTTCATTTAGAACACAAAAGATTTTACTTACTATCTTACTCTAGAAAAGATGTAAATCCAACCAGAAAGCTGTCTTGACTAGGAAGAATTCATATATAACACAAATTGAAAACCATTAAGAGTAAGGTCAGGCTCAATTGCTGGTAATCCATGGATTGCAGATAACAGAAAGGAATGAAGAGACTACATTATTTTTTAGATAGAAATCCATTTTTTTCTACGAGGCTGAATTCTCATTAGTAATGAAATTACCTTTTACATTTGGAACCAAATGTAAAGATTATTGCAAATCTTCCAGGAAATGGGAAAATATTTTCTGTAACTTAATATTTTTATGTTTACTCTGAGGAAAATAGAATTTTTATCAGATAACATCATTATAAGAACACAGATTCAGCACTCATTTTTACTCTGGGTAAGGGAAATGCACAAAAGTAATTTCACTGGCTTCAGTGGGACCAGTCTTATTGCAAAATGTTACTCGTTCTGAATACAGGTTCTGGAATGCAGCACAAGCACAAACAGATCTCCTGACAGATCGTTTAAACAACTACAAGATTTTCCTTTTGAAATAAGTATGTTTTCCTGGTGTTTTTTTCCTTTTACTACACAGGCAAAATTATTTCTGTGAGATGACCCACAATCAGCATCTATGTCTTAAATATAAGAAGAAAGAACATTTTTACAATACCTTCCCACTACAAAGCTTGATATTTAAATCCACTAGTATAGAAAATAATGACAAAGAATAATGCAAACCATATAAAAGTATTGTAATAAACAACAAAGTAAGCAGAAAAATTCTGCGAGAATGCAGCACTGTAAACTTAAGCAAACCCATTGTAATACATTGCTTTGTACAAATATATTATTATTTTTCCCTAGAATTTGCATGCATTGTGCTCAGGTTTGTCTCTAGATGTATGTATACATGTATGAAGGTGTGTATATATATAACAGTTGTGTTCATAAACTGAGGCTGTTTTTATCTGGTAAAATCAGGTATGAGTACTGTACTGATACCTTCAAATCATACAGAACTTAAAATCGCTGAGTTTTAAAATGTTAATTTTCATTTGTTCTGTGCTAATTTTTTCTTTCTAAACAGAAGCAATGGGATTAACTTCACCATTATTCCCAACTGAGACATTTTTGCATTGCCTCTCATCTCCTTAGAAGCAAATATTGAGTGATGGAGTACAGAGGAAATAAAACCTAATTATTTTAGTAAGATCTTAAGTTGAGTTTTTTCAATCATTATATTTTAAAATTTCCTTTATTGAACACTTTTTATATGACTTGATGTTTTATTGAATTATTTTTTAAGATGTGCTAAAGTATAAATGTTAAATTCTGCACCACTGATTATCAATATAATAGATAATGTTTTTTGAAAGTAATGACTAAATCTAATTATGCCAGTATATATTGCCAGAAGGCTTGTATACATTTTTAATTTACTTCAATTGAGTGATTAAAAATAAGTAAATTCAGATAATCTCTTTCTGAGAGCTGTTGTGTAATTTGTTTAAAGTGATGGAAGGGCCTGCTGTTTCCATCCTCAAACATGAATGCATTATCCACAATTCTCTCCATTTCTTGGGTGTAATTTAAGAAGATTGTGTTTTGAATCTGGACAAGTGCTTTAGGAGCTCTTCTCAACATACTTATATACAATGGCAAGATGTTGTCAGTATATTTTTAGATTCTAAAATATACTGCTGTCAGTATATTTTAGAAAGCGGAATCCTTGAGTACCAACATCCATGGCCCAAAACTGTAATATCATTACAAGCAGAATTTCCATGAAGGTGGTGGTTCTTTCAAATACAGCCTCTGAGGCCAAAGAAACCTGAACACCATTGAGCATCTAGAAAATTTGTACTTACATAAACGTTTCTCCTTGACATTTGCGTATCAGGAGATAACATAACATGAAAACTATCTTTTTCTGAGATAGGGAAACAGAATCCAAAATGATGTTGTCTTGATGTTGGTATTACTCTTACTACTAAAAAGTGTGAAATTTAATTACAGAAGTTTACACTTTACTAGCAAAGGAATACACTGGCCATCACTAGAAGAACTTCATTTTGCAGTTGTAGAAATACATTTTCAGAGAAACATTTGTGGTTATTGATGGTGTTATTTAAGTGTTCAAGATAAATATATATTTTGAACTTTGATGTCATCATACAGAGAAATTGGACGATTGGGAAAGTGGAGGCCCCATTTTATCCCTGGCTTTGATACAGAGCTGCTCTGTAATTGAGACCAAGTCAAGTCTCTGTGTGGCACTGTCTGTGTATGGGATGGCAACAACGCCATCCATGTCCTTTTGTCATCCTCCCAAGATTGCAGAACAGAGATTATAAATAGCTCACTTCACTTCCTGACATTTCTATAATAAAATTACATATTGTGTATTAAAAAATTATTTCTTTCTAAAACCTTTTGAGCCTTCTTGTGAACTGCAGTGTACATCCAGCATTTTTCCTTTTTCCTGAAGCTAGTAACACTTTCCCAGAAGTAACCAAGTCTCACTTCCACTAGGATTTTGCACTGCAGACACATAGATTTGATCAAGATACACCTCTCCTGTTCAGCCATGCTTGGTGAGTAGTCCTCAATTCCACTGGGGTATTTCTTATCATTATCACTCACTGAAAGTCAGGAAAATAACTTGCCTTTTAACATTTAGCAATTTCCTATGTGTTTAAAAGGCAAGAAGAGATATTATCTGACTGTTTTTGCAAAAAATTCTTTTTGTTCTTTTCCCTCTGCTTTATTTTCCTTCTCCTCCTACCACCTTTAGCAAAATTTTGGATTTATTCCTATAAATGATTTTCATAAACTCCCTCACTCACATACAGAATGCAGTTAGCTTTTACTTGGGCATCTCTATTCATGTTCAAATATTAGTGCTTCTGCAGATAACATTTGCATGTAACACCTGCTGCAAGCCTTAGAAATTCAGAAGGCATTTTGATATGAGTGGGAGATGCATTTTTCTCTAGCTTTTTGCTCCAATTACCTTCTGCAGTTAAACTGCTCTGATTGCATGGAAGGAACACATACATTTATATATCTATATTGTCTTATATTCTAGCTTATCTATCCCAGATTTGTTATATGATATCTCCTGTACAAACTCATCCTCAGAGAAAATTGTCAGTCCTGTTACTCTCTGGCTCTACTTCTCAAACACTTCAGCCAGTAGATTCCCTGCAACCCGTGCTGTGCAGGTTCAGAAACCATGTACTGATGCCAGAGATAAGTGAATGTCAGAATTAAGTTGTACAATTCTTCCAGCAGCATTATGGGTGATGACATTTAAACTAGTGGATCTCGGTTATTACATTTTGTTTGGTGGATAGGTCAGGGAATGAAATCATCCTTATTGGCTGCTCCCATGATGAGAGGGCGTCTCTGCCAGTACCACGCAACTGCTGCTGAGATCAGCAACCTGTGGAGCAACAGCCAGGTGAGAGGAGAGCACGAATCCCTGCACATGGGCTGCTGTCTGGAGAGGAAGACAGCCTTTTCAGAATGGTCACTTCTGCAGACAAGCGTGAAAATGCTGAAAGCTTGAAGCAATTTTACCATGGGGCTGTACAAAGCATATGGCAGAGATGTTTCTCCCCACATTTTCTCTAAAAACTGGATCACCAAACTTCTTTTTGTGTTTAGGTGAGAGGTACTGGTTACACACAAGGCATAATATTCTACAAAAAAGGTTACAAGACAATTTCTGAAATTAAAAACTCTACTTCATTTGTACAATAAAGATATGAAAAACTTTGATTGCTGAACTCACTCCATCAAGTTTAAAAAGTCTTGGTAACTGTTTTAGCTACAAGTAGTAATAGTATTGATACAGTTACATTTCTCCATTTAAAATCAATCTTGTTCATGTAACTTAAAAAAGCCCAAACCAAGAATTATTTATTTCACAGACATTTGACTGTATAATGTTTTATGCTTTTGTTAATAGAAAATCACATTAGCTGTAAACATATTTAACTCTCTCTTAAATTTTCATTATTACACAATGAAGTACAAATGACAGGGCAGTATATTTTATCTGTTAGATTGACATAGAGATAGCAATCCGCCTTTTTAAAAAACTAGCATAGTTTTATTAATAAATTTCTTAATAGTCATAGACAAACTATAACACAAGTCTTCTAAATATTTAATTAGTTCACTCAATTTTTGGAATAAAATGATCATTTTAGATATGGAAAATTACTTGGAAGCAATAATATTTAATGATCTGTCATTAGCAATTCCTATCACTATGACCAATGTTATTTATTAAACAAACCTTTTTAATACATCTCCAAAACCAGTGCAAGTATTACACTTGCCTTTTTATCCATATTTATCTTTAGTAAGAGTAGCTAGTGTAGTACTGAGCAATGGAGCATAATCCTGCTACGGTTTCAGTAAAAGATGAGTTTTATCACTGTAATCAGGGCAAGACTCATACATTGGTTGTAAATTTGTCTGTCTACTGAAAATGGAAAGCATTTTAAGAAACTACCATTCTATTTTCTGACCTATGGCTTAAATCTGTGACAAGGTGAGTGGCTACTGTATGCACATTGCCTTAGAGCAGCAAGGGATACCAATTTCCTTTTAGTTCATATACATCATTCTTTCTTTGAAACTCATACAGTGAAATTGAACGGATATGACAGCATGTTTATTTCATATGAAAAGGCAAAACGTCATTCAATTGTTTTCTGCTAGTTACTTCAGAATCAAGTGGTCAGTTTGACTTTTTATGCTTTCTGCCTTGCTTTCTGTGGAACTCTCTGATTATAGATATTAGGCTGTCAAGGTAGTTTGGAAGCACTTCTGGAAAGCATCCTTGCTTTAAGCCTGTTGACTTTGACTTACTGCTATGAGCATCCAAAGGGACATCTCCCTCAGCTCTCAATCTTTCTGAACCCGCTGCACTTCTCCCAGTAACACATATTAAAAAATCCCACTAATTTTGCTACTTCCACTTAAGAAAATAAATTTTAAAAAAGCATTAGTACTTCATTCTTAGTAGTAGTAAAGACCTCCTATTTTTTCATCCTTCATAACCAGGGTTGTTTTTATTAGATGTACTGACAAACACATATGTGAAAAAGAAAAGAAGAGGGGGATAGCATCCATCTGGACAGGTGTAAAAGCATCCTGCACAAAAGTTAGGCTATATTGTTACTCCTATATGACAGGAAAAACTGAATAATATCTAATAGTATTGTCAAATAGCATATATGTTGCTAAATTTTTAATATGCACAAGCAGTTGTCATATATACAGTATCGGAAGTTTAGATTTCAGCAATTTAGTGTTTTGTTTTTTTTTTCCTGAACTCTGTAAGAGAAATATCCCCTAGGTGCCCTGCTGACACTGCCCCTCCACTCCCTCTTCCCTAAAAACTATCTGTAAGGCATCCTTAACATTATAGACACTCTTTAAAGGAAGCATCTGCTCTTTTGCTGTGGGCAGTTCTCATGCTACAGAAAGTTGATCTACTCACCCAGGCTGTCTGTGCGAGCCCAGCTCTGTCCGTTCAGCGCCGCTGCTCTACCTGCTCCCTGCCTTCTGCGTGTTACCGTCTCCAGCGCAGAATGCACTCGCGTCTCACCAGGGCTCCCTCTCTGTCGGCATCACTTTTAAGTCAGGCAGGCGGCGAGCAGAAGCCAAAGGGACTCTCTGTCTGATTGGTTTCCATTCAGTGCCCCTGGTTAATAAAAAACGTCCCTCACAAGGAGAGGTGTCGCTGCCCCTCGCAGAGATGTTGCTGCTGATAGAGCCGCAGTGCTCAGCGTGAGGTTTGGGGCTGGGGGAGGACAGCGCGGCGGCTTTGCCAGCCAAACAGTGATTTGCAACTGAATGCGGTGGGAGGGTTCAGAGAGGAGGGCTTTGTTAAGCACCCTCTTATTAACTGAGGCTTAAATACAGAGGCTCATGTAACCAGCTCAGTTTGGTCCGTTTTAATAACAGGGGTAAAGGCATACCCATAACCTGTGAATTATATGGAGAAAAAAAATACTCTAAATATCTATACTGGCAACACCATGTCACTTGTGTGCAATATACATTGGAGAATGCAAAATTATCCTCTAATGCTACTATGGTGACAAATGATTTTAAGGTGAAAGAAAGCAAGGTATGTGAGATTTCCCTGTGTGCTCAATAGGTTTATAGCTCTAGTGTCACTTACAGCTATTGATAATGATGGGCTTGTCACTGTTCCTGAAAGTGAACATAATACAAAGTTGCAAGGGATGTTTTGGGAATTGCAACTAATAATGTTCAAGTCATTCAGAGAAATAACCAGTTCTGCCAGCAACAAAAATGAATTTCCTGGTTTCTGGTGCAGCCTGTTTGGGTACAAGTAATCACTGCTTGCTACTATGACACCAGATGCTCAATATTACAGAATATTGTGGTTTGCTTGAGCTATCATTTTCAATTAAAACATAACATCATTTACTAAAATAAGAGAACTGGAGTATCCTAAGTTCTGGTTTTTGCTATGTGTGCATTTTTTTGTGGGTTCCTGGGTGCTAAAGACTATTTGAGTCAATGACATAAGATAAAAATTTGCAATGGGACCACTGGAAACCAATTGACATTACTTTCTGTACTGGCAAACCCTGATGATAGCTGTGGTGGGCACCAGAAGAGTAACAGGAAATGCTTCAAAGTGTACTTGTCTGGTCTTATAGCATAATTAATTTAGTACCAACACTTTCTCTTAGAAAGATGAATCATGAGGTTAGTTTGTAGTTATGCAATTTTATTAGGACTATGCTTTCAGTAGTTGGAGTGAAAAAAGATGTGGGTTTAATCTGGTGGTGAAATTGTGTTATAACAAAAGGAAGGTTTACTTCAAAACCTAAGTTTTGTTTTTTAGGCTCTTATTATTGCTTCAGTATTATCATTGATGAGGTCAACAGACTCATATTCACAGTCCAGTGTACCTAGTGAGAACTAATTCACCATTAGATCCCATTTGAAATTATTAAGGGGTTGATGCAACTCACAGACACCACTCTGAGCCTTTCCATTGAATTAAGTGGCAGTTAAATTTGGCTCTGAATGAACTAGGTCTTCTCTGAATGCTATACCTTCATGAAAGCAATATTTTACATATGTGTTACAGAGTGCAGAATTGGGTCTAATATGGGAATATCAGAAAGCTAAATCCAGACACAGAATAAAATCAATTAATGTTCTTCAGGTAAAAAACATAAAGCAAACTTCTAATTAGTATTTTCATTCCACAGTGGGTCCACTTCAGCAGTGGAACTACTAGGAAAAAAATATTTAGTATAATTTTTCCCCAGGAATTATATGGGAGAATAAAAAGAAAAGATACTGACAAGTGTATATCTCTGATGTCCTAAGGTCCTGGTGCAGATTTAAATCTTGCAGATCCTAAAAGGTATTTTCTTAATAGGAAGATGTCTGGATGATAAAAAGGCATGAGTAATGGCTCTACTTTTTCTTTCATTCTGCTGGGGTTTTTTTCACTCTTTTGGCTTCTGTTCGGGAACATTGTGGCTCCTCTAATCAATATTAGGAGACCATCCAGGTACAAAGGAATCCCTGAAACTGCAAAGATGAACAAGGTATCTTTTCACAATATTTCCTTGAGCTTATTCAGTGGCATCTGAGGAACTTGCCCTTGTGTAAAGGTAGGCATAGACCTGCTCAATACCAGTCATAGGACACAGAAATAAACTGAAATTACTCCATTTGATGTTGATGCCGTCTACGAGTTTGTAGTAAAACAAGCAACTTTATTTATATTAGACAGCATAAGGCCTGCTCTCTCATATCTATTTTTCATTTTGTTTTAAATACAGCACAGTAACTACTATACAGAGGAAATATTGGAATTATGTGCTATACATTTACAGAAAAAAAGAAGCATTTCTAATGAAAATAGTGTTGCATGATGGGGATTAAAAGTTTTGCAATATACACTGTAAGTAGCATATACATCAAAAGTAGGCCAAAAAGGAAAAAGCGTAGGTGTGACAGCAAATAGGGAGAGATGGGTGGAAAGCTAAGGCTGTGCTCTAACAAGCAGAAGGCTACTCCATATAGGGGAGGAATACAAAATTCTCCTTCTGAAAAAGAGTGGGCAGTGGAAAGAGATATGGAAAAGCAGAAAGTGCACCAAAAGGATAAAGCAGGAGTGCTTGTATTGCTTGTCAGGCTGTACTTCAGTTTTATATTTCCTGAAGTCTCTTGAAATCAGGTCTCTTCTCTTTTCACCCCTATTCATCTTTCTTTCTTTCCTTCGCAAAGATTTGTCTGCTAGCATCCATGGGAAGCAGGAAGCAGTGATTACATACCTAATCTTCATTGAAATTCTAAACATTTCCTTGTTTCACAGAGGCTAAGATCACTCAGCAGTGCACGGAGTTGGGCTGGTTGCCATGTTAAATCATTCTGAGTTCAATCACTGTTTCCCATCAGTTTTTCTTTTCCTGACATATTTACACTTAACTTGTTTAAACAGAACTAAGTGCAAATAAAACTTCAGAAGGGGAAAGTAATGATCCATTTTCCTAGGTTTTTCCATCTATATGTAGTTAGAATATGATGTCTAGGTCTGCCTGTGGGACTGTTATCTCATTTCTTTCGATACTTTTGATAATCCAAGGCAGACCCACATTTTCATAAATCTCTATTCCCACATGTCCTAGGGTCTGTAAGGAAAACTTGGCCTGTGATTTGGTGGTAACAACAAATGATGCCACTTCAATATGAGTTTTTTCCATTGTCAGAAGTCTTAAATATGTATTTAATCTTTCTCAAATAAGAGACTGTGTGATGTCAAAAAAGAACAGTGGTGAACAGAATAGAACAATCAAGAAACATGTAAATAAATAAAGGCTTCCAGAGATTCACAGGAACAACACTAACAGTTTTGTAACTTCTGCTCTGCTAATTTTCACCGTAGACTTTAAGATTCTGAAACATAAAGAAATTGTATTGAACAATGACCACTATTTGAAAAACTAATCTTAAAAACTTCTATATTTTCACTTAGTCAATCAATTCAAAAGAATGCTATCAGTTTCTTTTCCAGCTTTTCTCCCAGATTTCTTCTCTTTTTCTGTGAAAGACTTTAAATGATCCATTTGTTAAAAATAAAATCAAGTGTATGACTTAGAAAGATTGTTGAAACATTACTGTGTGAGTCAACACAGGCAGGCAGCTGGAACAAGCACAAAATCACAGCTGAAATACAAAGAGTAAATCTATTTCTTTGCTCACTAAGTCGAGGATCCTGAATCACCTGGATGGAGACATCCAAGCGGGAGCAGAGGCACCATCAGGCTCAATTCATCCTAGTGAACAGTGGGCCTGTCATTTGCACCTATTTATCAAAAGCCTGTGCATGTGTAGCTTACCACCATGTTGAGCTCTCCTCAGCTTTGATGAGACAGGGAGCTCAAGCACATCTGTGAGAGTGTCTTTCAAAACACCTACATCATCTCCACACGGAAATTCTTCTCTCAAAACACACAGAAGACAAACAAGAGTAGGCGTAATATGTAGAGTTTCCCACACTGTTATTCTCCAGGCCTTGGCATTCCCAGATGCAAGGTCACCTGAGAGAATCTACCATCCTCCTCACCATTCTTCTGCTTTTAACAATTTCCTCCCAACTATTGCTAAATCAGATCTGACAAGCATGAGTTTTGGCTGCCCCCAGCCTATATATATACCATCGAGAGTATAGGACATAAGAGAGAGAATAGGAAATCTTCTATTTCTTTCCCATAATTGAGCATCTTCCTTTGATAAAATTGTGCAAGGAACAGCCACTCTGTCCTGTTTGAAGGGGAGTTATATTTCTGTATATGACTCTAAGTTCCCAAAAAAGACATGAGAGGAGGGAAGGCATGTATGTGGGAAGGAACCCATATCAAGACCAAAACATGAAAAGAACAATTTGACATTGCTAAGCTTTGAGCTGTTTTCAAAAAAATGAAGTTAAAACACATGTATAAAGTAAGCTGGTGTCACACAGATCATTGGATTAGGCTAAGATATATCCAGGGTTACTTGTGTTTCTGATTTAAGAAATGCAGCGGTAAAAGCTTTAGTTAAGAATATGTGCAATAATTAGTTTCACAGCCTAATACTTGTACTCTCTTGACAACATTTTAAGATAAATTAAATCCATAGATTTGATCTCTGTCCCACTTTTTAAAAATCCAATAATTTATTTAGATAGCTGGCGCAAAATGATTTGATTTATTTACGTACATTCACCTCTTCTCCATTTATTTCCGTAAGAAAGTTTGTTTGTCTCAGTAAGTCAAGGTTCAAGACTAATATCATAGTTTACTTGATTTTGTGGGTTAAATATGTAGAAAAACATTCTTAGAAATCCCCAGTACTTTCAAATTTATTATTTATTTTGCTTTCTTTTTTGTCATCCATAAATCAATGGTATTCATCACTCCTATCTTGCTTTCTTTCCTCAGTCTGCAGATATGCTGTTTTGAAATATTAAAATTAGATAAATCTGGGTTAGGCTCTGCTGAAGTGAAGTTTTAAAACATCAGGCCTGATTTTATGGCAGCAAGGCCTTCATGTTTTCCAAGCATTTAATCAGTTTAAAGCTGATGAAGATTTTGAAGGTACGTAAACCTAATCTAACTATGTATAAGAATTGACCTTTTCAGATTTTCTATCAATTTACCAAAAGGATAGTAGAAGAATGATTCATTACATACACAAAAAGTAAAGTGCAGTATACTAAAGTAAAATTGACAAATATTGTATGGAAGGTACAATTACATGAAGAGAAATTGAAAATAAAGCAATGTACATGAAAGTATGAGTGCCAAGATGAGTTTCTGGTCACAATTCTTTTATAAACTGACTTAGAACTTTATTCGTAAGTTTTATAGAAACACTTTTTGCATGGGTAACTAGTCCTGGTCACGTTTAACACAGATTTTTTTTCTTGAAAATACTAGTTAACTGAAAGTATTGACAAATCTTGGTTGCTTTTTGCTTGTTTTCTTTATCCATGCTTTGGGGACAAAATTGTGACCATATAATTCCTGCATGAAATTAAATCTTTCAAAATTATTTAAATTGTTTTGATTGACCTGATCCAACAAGATTTCCTTTGTGTCTTATTCTGCAAATATTTTGAAATTATTTTGCTTGGAGAGAAGACTTCTCATTTCCCAGAATTTTTAAAAATCACAAAAGAAAATTTCTTGTCCTTTCTACAGTAATGATCCACTTAATTACAATATCAAAACACTCTTCCAAAGTGTTATTGTAAAACAAATTAGCTTAATCTGCAGAGGTGAAATAAAGAAGTTATATGTTCTTTTTGTTCAAGAAATAAAGTTAAGCAAGGATTCAATTTGGGTAACCTGAATCCAATTTCCACCTAAAAAAAAAAAATCCTCCTTACCTCCAAATATTAAGAAGATAGAGCTTCCTAAATGTTAATAAAAATATGAAATATTTCTGGCCAGTCCAAAGGAGCATACATTCCAGCACAGAGTGAACTTCCATGTGCACTACTTACAGAAGAGAAGACCAAATCTACAACAGTGTTTAAATACCTTCTACAGAAAATAAGCATATAAAAAACCCCACATAATGCCTTTTAGAAACTGTGCCATTTACATGGGCAGGCATAAACCACTCTCCTTTTCATGTGACAGAAATATGTCTCTAATGGGCCACAGCAAAGCCCTCATCTTAGGTCAGACACATTGATCAGAAACTGCTGCCAGCCTCTTGTAGGTGTACAAACACACACAAACAAATTAACTACCTATCTAACTGTTCCAGGGCAGCAGTACAAATGCTTGTGGTTCAGAGGAGACATAAGTAAAGTGCTCTGCAGTGTAAATGTCACTTGCTAACTGTGGTGGCTGTTGAAGCTAAGAATAACACCCCCCGAAAAAGCCCTTGGTGAGATAGATCCAAGGAGCAGCAGGATCCCCCCTTGGGCGGGGCAAGGTGTGGTAGATGCCGAGTTGGGGTGTGTTCTTAGTAAGCCAGCCGCTCTCTCCCCATTAGTTTATGCTTATGTTCATCAATTGTCTATCACCCTCAGTTTCTAGAATGTTCAGCTCAGTTCGGTAGTTGGTTGGTTTTCCCCCTTGTCTTTCTCTCAGCCCCCTCCCCGAAATACCCTCCATTGGTCCCCTTCCCTTTGTTCCTCCCTTGTCCCACCTTGGTGCCCTAATCCCATAGGTTGTTATGATCACAATAAAGTCTGATGCACGCTGGGCTCGGGGCTCTCAGCTACTGGGTTTCTCCGCCCTCAGAGCTCAGGGAGCACGGATCCCCCGATACTTTGTTTCAGTGTCGTTTTTTCCGTCTCAGGAGCCCGTCGCTTTGCTACAGTTTCGGCAGCCGCGGTGGTTTTGCTTGTCTGCTTCGGAAGACTGCAACCCCCGGCTTGGGGTCCCAGGATCCTGGCGAGCGTGGACCTGACCCCAGGGACACTCACTCGCCGCTGCTCGGGTTGCTGACTCTAACCCTGGCAGTCAGCTCTCAGAACCCCTGAGAGGCGCGGCAGCTAACTACAGACACAGGGAAAATTTCTGAAAGTAAAAATAAACACTGCAATATTTGTGACTTGCTAAGGAGCAGTAAGAAAGTACTTTAGCTCCACATGAAATTTCCATCCTTAATTCTATAGCTAGAGTCCTTAGGAACTTTGTATGTGCATTCAAAAATTGATCAAGATGAACTGCTAACCATTCAGCTGCCATTTCTTCATAAGCTTGATGCCTAAATTGTTTCTTCAGACTGTGTGACATATGACAGTTGTGAAGAGTTACTGAGAATCGTGGGAGGAGAGATGTTTTCTTCTAAAATTGAAGGAGAAGCTTGTTTCAAACACAGAAAAAAGCAGAAGCAGTTCCTTTTTTTTTTTTTTTAAATGAAACAAAGCTCTGACAGATTATGTTTTGGCCCTTGATGCAGCAAGGTAAAGGATGACACCAAAACTCAATAAATTTGCTTTCATTCTTTTTAAATTGGGATAAATGTGCATTTCATAAATAAGTCTATTAACAATGATCTCAGTCTGTCGGTGCAGAATATTGCTCTCTGTTTATGGATATAAAACAATGCAAAAATGCATCATCTTCTCTGCACATGCCGTTGTTGTACTTAACCAGTTTGGAAAATACCTATTCTTTTTGCTTAAGGTTATTTAGATGAACTTCTTCACCTTCTGTGTGGCAATCTTCAAGTTTCCTTCCACTACAGTCCTTGGAGCACAACCAGAACTCTGATTGTGCTATAATTGGATCTTGAGATTGAATTAATTTCAGCTCTTTTACTGGTCCAGAAGTTAGACAGCCACTTCAAGTTATTTCATGGATAATCAGTGGAAGGAGAAGGAGGTCTCCAGAGGAAAATTCATCCCATTTTAAGATAGCTATTTGAAGAGAATTCAAGTTGCTAAGCAACCTCATCTGGATTTTTTTCTTTCCCTCACTGACGGTGGAGGGAACCCTGCTGAGAAACTCAACTGTTTGCCTCACTTCCAACTGCTTATGGTAGGTGAGATGAATCCTGTCCTCCAGATCCCAGAGTTCTGAAAATACTATGATCCATGATGCCATTTATTCAGGGTAGATCATTTCCCCAGACTTAAGTTACTTAAGTATATTTCTAGTTATCATAACAAGGAGGAAAGAATGAAAGTGCATTTTAAAAAAAGAGGTCAAGAAAGAAGATTTTAGCATGTTATTTTTTATTAAAACATACCATGGTCAGTGTTATCTCAGAGCCTGCCTTTGCCATACTGATGAATCACAAGAAGGTATCTATCTAAATTATAGAAATGCAGCAATACTTAGAGAATAAACACTGCTATTAAATTGTTTAACCTGGTCAAATCAATTAGTTCTAGTTAATTCATAGATAGATTTTACTAGACATGCATGCATATGAGGTATGCAGATTGAGATTTTTCTAGTTAAAAATATTTCACAGTAGAAAGTCAAGCAAACCATTGAAACAGCAATACCATATTCATTCCTATTGATTTTTTTAATGATTAGATTTTTTTGTCCTTAATTTTAGTATAATTTTTTTTAAAAAAGCCACTCCCAACTACTTGAAAAATTCTGTTTCAGTAAATTCTAATAGCGTTGCTCTCTGATGGGAGAAAAAAGAGAATTAATAATGTGCTCTCATGTTTACATTCCTATTCTTTTATTATGAAAAACCTATGCCCTCTTTTATGGTACCATAAACTACAGAGTTCTTGGTTTCTTGGACTTTATTTTCATAAAGCTTTGATTGATTTTATGTGATTTATCTTAACTACAAAAAATATGTGCCTTCAATTTGAATGAATCATTTTTCTCTAAAATACATGCATTTTTGGCAAATACTACTCTAAACAGAGCAGCTCAATTTTTTAAAGGAGATTCCATTGCAGGGGTCTCTATGTAAGTTAAAGTATTCTTTACAAATATCATGGCTGGCTAAATTATACTGAACTCCTGGATACTACATAAGGTTAATAGAAACCTCATGACCACATTCTGTAAGTGTGCACACAGCAATATGTGGACTTATAAAGGTTAACATAAAAATGCTATACATTTTTATTTACTTATTGTCTTTACACGGCAGAGGTTCAGTATCTTTTCTGCTGTTTTCCAAGCACCTTAAGTTAGGTATGAAATGGGGAAAAAGAAATCAAACAGTCAGATGGGAGAATGGATCACTTTTTATTCAATTAGAATAAAAAAAGAGGCAAATGAGAGGAAAATATATTAGATAAATGCATCCAAATGTGCAGCCTAATCATCTGGTTATTTTGGTGTCTATTATGACATCCAAAATTTATTCAGATTCAGAATTTATTCAAAATTCCAAAGATATTTGTATATTAGTGAAAAGCAATATACAGTGCTCAAAGAATGCATTATTCTAAGAGGTACAGAAAAACTCAAGCTTCAAAATATCACCCTGGATGTGATAGGCATCCTCTTAGGATGGCGGTCAGATGGAGTATTAGAGTGCTTTTTTCTTAGTCCCACCAAACAGCAAAACATTCTAATTGCTTTAGCACACGTACAATACGTGGTTTAGATGCAGTTGGTTTTTTAAACTTGTGTTTGAATGTGTCTCCAACACTGTGTGCTGACAAGCAGCCTTTACTATTACCTCTTCCTATTTTTGTGGTGAATAGAGGGCTTTTGTAGAACTTGGCAACTTATTATGCTAGATGCTTTGAAAGCATGCTGTAAGATGCTGATTTATATTACTGGGTGTAGGTTTAGGTTGGATATTGGGAAAAACATTTTGTGGAAAGAGTTGTCAAGCACAGGAACAGGGTGGCCCAGGAAGCAGATTACTCACCATCCCTGTAGGTACTTAATCTGTATAGATGTGGGTGCTTAGGGACACGGTTTTGTGGTGGATTTGTCAGTGCTGGGTTAATGGTTGGACTTGATGATCTCAGAGGTCTTTTCCAAAGTAAGCTATTCTATGATTCCCTTTTACAATTTAAATTGTCATGGATGTCTTAGTGTGAGTGTAAGGAATGGGAAGGAACAGCACATATGAAACTGCTGAAATTACTTGTCTCAGTCATGTAGCAGCTTGGGGAATTTCCCTCTGTGTACTGTGTCTTCCCTAGATGATAATGTGGATTTCAAGCCACTTTACAAGAACCTGTTCAAAGCTTAATTGTTGCCACATTGCCCTGGTTAGTGGGAAGGGAATGTGTGCCTTCTGCTCTTTGACACAACAGCAGAACTTTAGTGCACTACTTATCAGCTGAACAGCAGTTGTCTCTATAGATATGTTTTGTATCTTTGTATTTAACTGTGGGTTTTTTTGGTGGGGGGGAGAGTGTTGTTTAGGGATTTTATTTTTTTTTTTTTTGGTGGCAGTGGTGGTGGCATTTTTGGGGGTTTTTTGCTAGTTTTTGTTTGTTTTTGTTGTTGCTGCCTACTTTTTCCAGTATAATTCAAAGTAACTCCTGTGCCTAAATGAGTGTTTTTTCCTCAAATAGTCATACATCATTAGATAACCATCTGCAAAAATGAAGCATACCTTTGACAATGTTGAGTTGTCTTCCATCTTGTCAGGCAACATTCAGTATTTCCCAGCTCTAACCACTGCATTCAGTGTCAAATGACTACTACACACATTGGTCAGGAAGGCAAAGTAATGATGGAAGAGCTCCATGGACTTGCACATTTTGTGGCCAGAATCAATGTGGGGACTAGCTTACCAGTGGCTGCTAGATTTCCCCTAGTGTAAGTTGCATCGTTTTAAAACTACCCTCTGGGATTTTTTTCAAGACTCACTTCTCTTTTATCAATTCTAAATTATTTGTCTTGTAGTCTTTCAGTTTATATACCTTTTGCCAAGCTTCCTAAAAGATTAAATTGAATTTGTTCCTCTTTCAAGTTAGGGATGCAGTGAGAGTGAGAAAAGAATTGGAAAATATTCTACATATCACTGATTAGCTTTAAATTATGAATTATCAACACAGTTTTAACTACAGTACCATTCTAATCCTAATGAATTTTTTTTTTTTTTAATTCCACCTATGTGAAATTTATCCCAAGGACAAATACCCCTTGTTGACATTGAAGAGAATATAAATCCTAGGGAAATTAGATCACTGATGAAACTCAATCTGTGTCAAGCTGCCTAAAACTGTTTGTGGTACTGTGGAGTAAAACAAGGTCTCCTGGGAAATTGCTCAATGTGTCAGAAAAAGCATGTGGTCTGTGTGACCTACTGTTCTGGAGATATTAAAGACCTCCAAGACAAATTAATGCAGCCCAGACGCTATGCCAGCCTCGCTGTGATAATTCTGACACATTTCCTTTACCCCAAAGGAGAACCACACTCATTTAGTCAAATATAATTTTTCCTCTGACTGATGGTTGTTGCATTTAGAGAATAAAAATATCCCAAACCTACAACACTTCAGTTGTTGACATCTTAGCACAAGCAGCAGGCAGTCATAAAGCCTCAGATTAATAGGGCTTCAGGGCAGATTTGCTTTATTCTGACTGTTTCTGATTCATTCTGTTGTGTTCCTCTGTTGCCATAAGGTTTGAGTTCACTAAATCATTTTTGATAAACAATGAGATTTTAATTCACAAAATGTAAATAATAAACACAGGATAAACAGGAAAATAACTGCCAATAGATGTCCACATTTTTGTAAAAAATAATATGGTTTTGTTTCTCAAAGAAACACCCTTAAGGATTCTTAAGGGTGTTTCTTTAGGATTTACTTTTATCATTATTAGTGTTTGTTAATACTGGATATATAGTATAGCTTCTCCCATCTTTCTCAGAATGAATGTATTTTTTAGAATTGCAAATCCAAGGATATGCGTTTGTCTTCCACATAATGTGGAGAAACAGGAGATTTTTAATAATTAGACAAGAATGTAATAATACTCTGATTTTAAAAAAGAATTGTGTGCGATGTTTCTTAAGTTCAATAATTGCCTTAAAGCACATACCCAGATGCAGAATTTTCATCTTCTTGCTGGTGAGAAATCAATTATCTATGTTTCTTCTTCTTCTTTGTACTGGTGCTGTGTAGATTTGGGGTTCTCATAAACAGAACTGACTCTAATAGAGCTAATAATATTTCCTAATTTGGCATGCGTTATTTTGGTATTAAAAAATCTTAATTTAAAAGCCAATGAATTACATGAAAAAGAATTATCAAAGTAAAAAATAATTTTTTTAAAACAACTAGTCAGTATTATGGGTTTCTGTTGCTGTTGTTGTTCTTGTTGCCTATGCAAGACACAATTAGTGAAATCAAACTGAGTATGGACTGAAGGATTAGTTATCTCTTACTTGTTTTTTTTAGGGGTTTTGATATTTCTGGACTCATTTTAAATGGGAAAATCTTGATATATCAAAAATTCTCAAAGGACAGGTAAATTGGTTCCTGACAGCTGTACTGATATGATCACGTTTGTATAGCTTCAGGCTATAAATTAAGCTATCTTTTCAATTCTTTGAAACTGATGAATGACATTATAGAATATTTTTCAAAGCAGTATGGAAAAAGAATATTAATATTAAATTAATATGATATATTAAGTATATATTTAAAATTGAACATAAACCTCACATGATGATAGTGTTATTATTTAAGTGTACTGGGTAACGCATTAAAATAACAGGTTTGTGTTTGACACTGAAAGATAAGCTCATTCTCCTTTTTATACATACTAATGTTGTCAGTGTGGCATTATCATTGCTTCCCATCTAATTGCGTGTTTCAAGATAATAAAACTCTCTTCTCACATACAAATATGTTATTAATTATTGCCTTTTTACATACAAAATAGCCCTTTAACTCAGCATGAGCTTCAAAAGAGGAAATAATGGGTGCTAGTAAAGATAGACTGAGCAATGTTCTGTGTGGTGAGCAAGCATGTCATGCTTTCAGATCTCTCAGTGAGAAAATTCAGAGCCTTTGCAACGTGCGTGTGAGGGGGTTGTTTGTTTTCCTGTGGTGTTTTTTCAGTCTTCCAGTACTTCAGGAAATCAGGTGACATGTTTTTAACAGAATCCGGGGAGGCATATGAATATGAAGACATGTGGTGATGCATCCTACAAGATTCAGCTATTTGGCTTCTGGGAGAACATCTCCCAGGATGCAAACCTTTATAAAAACAAGCAAGGAAACCAAATAACTCGTCAAGATTACAGTGTGAATACAGCAAAGAGAATGAGGAGAGAGCTGCCAGAAGAGGCCAATTTTCACACAGGACAAAGAAAGCAGTCCATACACTTCAAGAAGCATTAATTTATTTATGAATTAGTGAAAACTTGATGCTTAGACATCAAGCTTTAAAGAGGTGACTTGACACCCAGTTCTTCCTTGAGTACTCACTAGTTAATGCTTTATCACTTAAGCACATTAGCACTTTGCAGCATTGCCATGGACTATAAGGTGATAATAGAAGTGAATCCCCCTTTAGAAAAGTTGGAAAAACACTTTGATATGTGCTGTAACTACAACATGTGGAGCAGCTCCAGATTCCTTGAAATACCAGTGTTGCTTCCTGTTCCTTGCTACCTATGATCACATTCTTGTACTAAATCCTTCTTCAAACCACCACAACTATTTACCCAGCATTGGAGCACTTAATCTATAATGTTCTTTATGTCAGGAATGCAAGTCCTGATAAACCAGAATGATAGCAGCTGAAATGTCAATAACTGATTAAGAGTGCATGATTTTTACAATGATGGGAAATCTGATGCCTCTTTTTTGGAGGTTAACAGAAATCTATGTTTCTTTTATTTAACTTTGCTTGTGTTTTCTTTCTGAAATAAACTAAATTGATGCATGTTTTCTCTTCTTTCAGGACAATTGCATGCAGAACAAGAGTGTATCAAGGTTTTTCTCTGGGTGAGGCAGTGGAAAATGCACAGAATTCAAGGGGTTTTGTCCCTTGTCCATGGTTTCCTGGCATCCTGATGCTGGTTGGTGTAGTCACGTCTGCTACAGCTTGGCTGGGTGCTTCAGTGTTATTCTTCACAAGTGGATCAGCAGTGCAGTGTGTTTATAGCACTTCCAAGGCTTCCCAGACGCAGCCAGACTGCTGTTGCATTGTGAATGGCACGTCTGGCTGTGGATGGTGTGTGTCACGTTTATCAGTTCTGCCGGTGCACAGGAGCTGTGTGCAGCACCTGCATTAGCGTGGTTTCCCAATCATGAGCAAAAATATGGGAGGCTAATTCATTTAGGTAGGAGAACTTTTACTATGCGTTTCTACCAAAAAGATAGCCAAACTAGTACTTTTTGACCATCATAAAGTAATCTAAAATTTGTTTATATTGATGGAAAATTTAAATGCTGAGCCAAACAAAAACTTTTTTCTTTTAAATTCAAATTTGAAAATCATTTAACAAAGTAGTCCTGCTACTTTTTTGAAGCTACTTTTTGTTTCCTACATTTTGAACTGATTTAAATTAAAGCCAAAATAAAAATCCGGAAGGCATAAACTTTCCATGGAAATTACTTTTTGATTTAAAGTAAATTTTTTATGTCAGGCAAAACGAACAGAAAAAAAAAATTCGGTTGTTCACATCAAGGAGCCTAAACCAACCTAGACTATTTTAAAGATCCTGATTATAGGAACCATTTACCCTCACAATATTTAAAAGTTTTGATTGTGATGCCAATGAATAGTTAACCTCAACAACTAAATAAATACCTTATTTATGGAGATGTCAAATTCCCTAATATGCTATTAAATGGCATGATGCCTTTGCACTGATGCTGCCCTTCCCTCTGGTGTGACATCCTCATGGGCCACTGTTTATCAGTGTCTTTTAGTCCACTAGATGTGTGTATGTTCCTAACAAACTGGCAAACCATTCTTACACCTTTGCTCCTCTCACAGCATCTGTGACACTGCCTTCAGCAACCATTTCATTAGCCCAGCTACCCTATAATCAATTGGGGAATCAGCTGATGCTTTTTCCACAGAAAACTCCATCTATTTCACAATAAAATTGCTTGTAACTGGGATGGCATTGCTGAACAAACAGAACTGGATGTGTCTGCAGGAGAACATCTCTGTCTAAATTGCATATAACATCCCAAATATTAGGTAACAGAGGTAACTGTTCCCCTACTACGTGGTTACAATGTAAATGACCTTATAAAAACAATAATGTGCAATCTACATTGTTTGAAGAAATACAACTTGTATTTCTAGTGTGGCATAATGGAATCCTCAGCCTTGAACTAACAGATACACTTGAAAATCTAAATCGATGTAGAAGCTACACAATTTGGTCGGCATGCTTTAATTTTTCCTATTATTCTGAGTTAAACAAAAGATCTAGATAGTACAAATAAACCAAAAACAGTAGGGGTTTTTAAATGTTCAGTTTAGCTTGAAGTTTCATAATACAACTCCTTAAATCGTTATAAATATTTTATAACAACATTTTCTTTCAGAGTGCCTTGGGTTTGTACTTCTCTATGATCAAAATATTTCCATAGAAGGTTCTCAAAGAAATTTGGAAAAGTTAGAAGTGCATATTAATGCTTCCGAAGAAGAAATTATTGTAGTGATATAATTGTTTAAAGATCAAGATCAACACATTCAGGATACGTAGTGATAACATTTATATTAAAAGAAATAACAACTGGTGTTAATATACTTAAGTTGACTCTAAGCTAGCAAAACTCTTTTGCAATGAGGTTAGAGAGGAAAAATTGTGATGAGTGTCTCATGAGAGGGCCTGAAAAACATTTACATTTTAATGTAGTAATGTATTTAATTTTTTTAAGATCACTTTTAATTTTGAAAATCTTCTGAAGGACATTTGAACTTTCTGACTGAAATTCTAAATCCACCAGAGCTCAGAACAAATCGTATGACTGTTATGGAGCCAAGTTTTCACCTCTCTCTGCTGTATTCTCCAATTTTTAAGGATGTTTGGGGGTTTCATTCACTTGAATCCCAGTTTATTGCTTTCAACTAATTTTAGCACACTTCAAACATGTGGATCATATGTTGCCACAGGACAGGTTCCCTGGATTTGGGAACACATTAAATTAGCCTATTTTTATGTGAAGTGACTTGTTCTTTCCCCAAGTCTTTGTTTTTTTGTTTTTCTTTTTTTCATTCCTTCTGTTTTTTCTCTGGAGTTGACCGTGTAACCAATGGGTTTCAATGGAAGAAGTTGCAGCTTCTACAAAGGCTCCTCCAACAAAGACTTCACAATAATTTTAGGATGAGGAACTGTAAGATGGAAGTGGGCTAACTTACATAGAAGTAACACTTTTAATCTCAAATGTTAGGCTTCTAAGATAAGCTATTCTTTTGACTTTGTGAGATGACTCAGTTGTACAGTTATATGTAACACTGGCAAACTGATACACTTGAAGTCTTTTTCTCTACCTTACATTTCAAGTTCTTAAATAAGATCCATTCATTCTTCAGAAAAAAATTGGTGGGAAAAATTAACATCTTTACATATTAAGCAACCAGACCAAATTCTAGATGTCAAGGGCAGTTTCAATTGTTGTAACTCAGTTGCGTTGTTTAAAATTTCTGTATTTCTCACATACATAATTTCCAGCTGCAAACAGCTGTTGCATATATCATGAAGTCTGGTCTTTATATTTTCTACAACTTTTACCACTCCTGTAGCATCAGGATTTGCATCTGAGCATTTTCATTCAGCAGAGAAAATCCCTGTAGCCGGTGTGTGATTATTTTCATGCAAAATGTGACTCTAGAAAAATAAAATTACTTTGGGATAAGGTTTGCATACCAGGTAGATGAATTCGTTACAAGTTTATACAGCTTCTGTGTTATTCTGATTATTAAGGATTGAACAAGTTGACAGGTTTCCTTGCCTCTCCTTCCTCATCAAAAGTGAAATCCTGGCTTTTGTTGTGTTTTCTTCTAGTTTGGGATATCTACTTAAACACCTGCCTCGGTATTTTGAATGAAATTAACAATATGCTTCTTTCAGACACTGGGACATTAGAAATGCAGCATTGAATAGAACATATCCTGTTATATTGTAAAAGGGAATTTAAAATGTCAGTTTACTCAGTCAGGTGAAAGTAATCCTATTCAGGGAAGCAATTAGGAGGGTTTACAGCTATTAGTTGTATCAGGTCAGGATGATTAAAGAAAGAATCCTATTTTTTTAAATAAGAATGGGACATTATTATTATCTGTACTGCCAGGGTTTAAGACTTTATTGTCACTTGACAAAACGGCTTTAAAAATTACTCCTCTATGCCAAATTATTTTATATATAGTAGAAAAAAAATCCTTGCTTGCATAGAAGTTACTTGGCCCTATGTAATCCCAGATTTCCTTGTATTTGTTCCTGTCTTAACCTAGTTTTCCCTTGTCCTTCTCATTTCTTCTTCTGCTTGAGTTCTCTTCAAATTCAAATGTGACTAAGGGACAAAGTTGACAGCTTGCCTTTTGTAGAGCCCCATCTCATAACTGAATGTGTTTCATAATAGTATTTTGAGCTCATTTCAGCTGCTATTTGGACAAAGCTGTAATGTTCAACTTCTGGTGGTTAGGATGACAGTAAATGACACCAATTTTTTCAGAGGAGATAAATATGGGTTGGAAATATAATACAAGTCAAGAAATAGGTGACACAGGAATACTTTCTTCTCTTTAATACAGTCCTGAACCTCTTACTCAGAATAATTTTGGTTTGCAGATAACTAAAATACGAAGTTTGTATTCCTTTCTTAGTACAAAGGAGCCAAGATACAACAAAAAAACTCAGTGAAAGCAAAGGTGCTTGTTGCTTATATCCGCGTTAGTAGTGGAAGTTAAAGTCTTGAAAGAGAAAAGAGTTTACTTTGACATGTTTACTCAGGTGAAAAATACAAGCTACCTTGTCTTGCCCTCACATTGCTTGAACCCTGTAGTGAAGCCACATAGTGCTTGCTGCAAGACAAGCAGGGAGAAAGTAAGGACACAAGAATTCATCACATTATACTTCATTCTGTAAGATATGGAAATAATGATTCAGACAATAGAAAGCCTGATGGAGGAGAAGAATTTTTTAGGTTTGGCATTTTGAGATGCCTGTGCTTCTGCAATTATATTCAATTCATCCTACAGAGTCTGGCCTTTCCCATATTTAATAGCTTTGTGATTTTTTCTATTTTTGGGCTAAAAGAAGTGATTCTAACAAACTGACTAGCTGCTTTTCCAGCTGATTTTCTTCCAATATCTATGTCTTGGAAGGAGAATCAAACATTATGTGCTAGTAAGCTTAAGAATCAGCAACAGATTTCCATTTAAATAGCTTATTTTTATGATTTCCAATGATCCACATATTAATTACTTTTGACCACAGACATTTTCAGTATTCTTATTCTTTTATTTTTGTATTTGTTAGTTTATAAATCAATTCCCATTAATCTAATTAGAAGCCCAGAAGGCCTTTCCACATGGAAAAAAAGACACAAGGAAATCCTCGTTGCAAGGTAGTATTTTGTATTCTTCTTGATAACCATGGCTTTACAGAAAGGAACTGTCCAAGTATATCTACATAAATGGCAAATTTTCTGAACACGGGGGCTGGCATTGCAAGGTAACTGTTCATTTTTTGGTTAACACTACTTTATGGAAAAGGTTTCTCTCATTTATATTCAATTATCAACAGAGGCAGGTGTTTCAGGAAATAGTAAAAGGCAGAGAATACAGGAATTTTCATTTTCCTAAACTCAACAAAGAGGGCAGAGAGGTCACAACATGCCTAGCTCTTCCCATGCAGGGAAAGTACTGCAACTATTTAAACCAACTTCCTAGCAGGCAATAGATGAAAGAAATATTTGCTGAAGAGAGAGAAATATAAAGGGGAGAGGAAAACATTTTTTTAAAAATGGCATCCAAGCATCAGTTTTCTCAAGACTCTTCTAAATTGTTTTCCGTCTGCCTTTTCTAGTCTAGTGAAAAAACAAGAAGGAAAAAATTGACAAAGCAGAGGAAACAAAATATATTATTTTGCATTTTATATTCTTACTTTATAAAGTCTATGAAAATAAGTCCAAACCTTAATATAAGCTTAAAAGAAAAATAATGATTTTGTCCCCTCCATTAAAGGGAGGGGAGGAAGAAGAAATCTCAGGGAATCTCCATCTTGTGGTGCATTTTTAATCCAATTCCTCTGTAATCAGTAGCAATCTCCTCTTGACTTCAGTGAAAGCTGAAGTATGCCTTGGCCAGAAACCTAATTAAAGTCCCATTGTACCTGGACTCTGCCCTCCAGCATTTTCACCTTACTTCTTTTCAGCAGCAATGCCAGTCTGTTGAAATCATCTTAAAAGTAAGGGGTTGGTCAGTTACAAAGACAGAGTCATAAAAGAAGTGGTTGTTACTGTGGGAAGTGATTTAATGGGCAGCATTGCCCATCACACAATTTCAAAGATCACCACCCAGAAAATTTTGGAAGACTTCAAAACTGAATATATGTATATTTTATAGAATTAATTAGAAGGTGTTTTGGGAAAGAGTTTCACTTGAGAAATGCTAATTCATCTGATGCGTCACTGTTTTACATGGTTCACGGAGGTTTTTTCCCTTGGTTTGTTTGATTTTTTGGGACTTTTTAGCATTTATCTCTTGCAGCAATTCTCACACCTGATCTATCCATCCATTTCTAATCATCTTTTCTTCCCTCTATTGCCTTTATTTTCTTCTTCTCTCCATCTTTTCTTCCACTGACCTCTTCCATAGCAATTCTGTTTTACTCTTTTTGTAACCATCTCACGTCTGTTTACTCTTCCAAAATCAGTGGATACATATTATTTTTGCAGTTTCTCTTCTCGTGTTCTTCTTTATTGAAAAGGTTGTCCTGAACTGTTCTTATCTACCTAGAGTATTCTTATTTTCTGTTGACATCATCATCCTGTATGGCAATCAATTCCATCTGTATATCATCATTAATTCATAAATTTACTAATCTTTCTGTTCTTTCTGTATCAGACCTCTAAAACAACTCCTTTGATGGCTGCCTGCATAGCTGAACTCCTGTCTAGGTACTGAAACACCATACCGCCTACACTTGATAATTTTTTTTTTTCTGGGATTTATATAAAATCCTTCTGTAAAGTTTATTTATATTCTCTGTTGCCAAGGCCATAAATGCTTACTTGTTTTCATCTTCTTCCTCAGATTTACCTTTCTACAACTGCCTAAAAAGGTGTTACTTTCAAGGGCACCAATCACAGTTTCTCACTCTACTTACTATTCTTTATTCTCTACCTGGAATGTATGATAAGATAAAACATTAACTCCCATTGTTTTCTGGCTAAACATTGAGATAAACAGCTTTGGTACTATTGAAGAAAAGTCCCTGTATTTCATTGTTACTTTTCAAAACACTCTTTTGCTTTCATTTGTCAAAATTTTCTCCAGGAAATTTGACATTATTTAGATGGTTAATGTTTCAAAATCATTGCCAGGGCAGCATGTATCCACAATTTCTATCTTATTCTTCTCATACTTCTTGTGTTAAGACTGGAATGCAAGCTCTGTGGTACACAAGTTTTAAATTATTTTACACCATTGCAGCTCTGCATCCTGTGATGCCGCTTCAGAGCTGTGACATTTAAGTACCAGAAGCAATTATAAAGAGTCAACAGAAATGAAAGATTTTTTTTCTGCAGAAAAAAACCCTCAGCATTATACTCACCAATAGCCTTGATGACTTTCATGATAGCTAACCTTTTGGGAAGTGAAAGCCCCGGGGTTTTAGTTCCTAGAATAAGAAACAAAGAAGAGCCGTAATGTATGAGACTACCTTGCACAAGTCCTATCACTCTGCTTCAGTATGCATTTCTTTTAATCAGTGGGAACTTTTCCCACACTACAGCTTTTTACTGTTTTGCAGTTTTATCTTTTGAATTCTACATGCCAGTGAGGATAATTTGCAGGCACTTTCCTGGCTGTCTTCAGAAGATCAGTTTTCTCTGAAACTCACAACACCTATTAGCAGGTGAAGCCTTCTTTCCTTCACCCCAGGAAATCTCCTTTCTCTGTTTTTGTTATTATGAAAATATCCTCTTTCACAAGAGAAGACTTCCAAATATGATGCTAAAAGCCTGGTGCTGATAAATATGGTTATTTAATCTGTACTTGTGATTTGAGCAAACATCATTTCCCTGTTAGGTGGTATCTACAAGATCACTGAATAGTGGAAAGAAAATTGTGGTGGAGTTTCAGCTATTGTTTTATTATTAAAACTACATACTTTCATGAGAAACAACCCAAATTACTGCATCATATCTGAAGCTGCTAAATATTAAAGTATGAGTTTGGAGAAAATTCTCTTCTATGGAACATCTTTGAATTATGGAGCTAAGTAGACATGATGAGCCACTGAATTGCCAAAACTTGAGCAAATTGCATCAAACAGCATCCAAGTAAATCAAAATTAAAACAGGGAAGAATCTAGTATGGGGACAAATATATCTAATTTATTTGGATATTGAGTTTACAGAGGAATAAATTAGCCTGCATTTAGATCAAAAAGCTATTCTATTGGTAAGAAAGATGGGCAAGATTACCTCTGTTCATATTGCTGAAGCAAATGTCAAGGTGTCTTACAAAATTTCTTTGAACTGAAAATATATTAGAGGGATCTGTCACCCTTTGTGGAATCAATAGCCTAAGAAAACATTAAAAAAGTGTTTTGACTGTTCTGTGAGTTTTTAAAATCTCATTTTGAAAGCTCTATAATTTGACCTACTATTAAATTTCAGTCTTGTAACTGTGGTCAGGGGCATGAAACTTCAGAGAGAATTTGAAACCCAAATCAAGATTAAGAATTAGATGGAAAATTGTTCTTATTTGTCTTCACTTCTACCTAACAGCTAGATCTCATGTCAATACATAACATAAGGCTTATTTTCTTCACCAGTGGAGAGCTTATGACTTTCATTACTTTCACGACATTTCAAACCTTTAAAGTTAAGAACACTTATAAATATATATGTCCTCATGAGACACCCTTTCCAAGCTAGAAAATAAACATTTCTCATTTCCAATTCAAATGACCATAAAACCATAAAGCATCTCTCTGTCAAGTCTAGTCTTATCTTTGAATGTTAATTCCATTCTTCAGAAGTTTGATAGAAGTTCATAATAAAGGCTTAGATTTATTGACTTGTTTTCTAAAGCTGAAGCACTTTAAGAATGCCTACAAGTATTGAATTGAATTCCTATTTTCGGGAAATGATATGGTACTTGGGAGATCAAGACTACAATTTTTCTGACTACATAGGTGACTGCAACTAATACACAGACACCTTGGGAAAAACACAAAAATGTTCTCTATGACTACGAAAGAAAACTACACCATATCTGAAAAATAAGCAATATTCAAAATTATTCAGAACAAGTCAACTAACTGCATCATAAAAATATTTATGCGTGGAATGATAACATCTTCTCTTTTGCATATGCATCTTATCTTACAGAAACAGAACTTGTTCAGTCCCAGAGCATGGGGAATTCATCCCAGCTAGCAACTAAGCACCCACCAGCCAATTGTTCACTCTCCACTCCCAGGAGGATGGGGAAGAGAATTGAGGGCAAATGCGAGAAAAAAATCATGGATTGAGATAAAGGCAGTTAAATAAGTGAATGAAAAAAACCCACCCAAAACCCAAAAGGTCATGCAAATGCAATTACAAACCACCTCTTGCCAGCAGACTAATGGCAACCTGTCTCTGAATAATGGTTACTTTGGAAAAACTTAGCCTCCCTCCCAAGTTTTATTAGTGAGCATGATGTTATATGGTACGGTATATCCCTTTGGCCTGTTTGGATTCATTGTTCCAGCTCTTTCTCATCCTAAACTCTTGCTGATACACAGCCTACTTCCTGGGTTGGGGTGCAGAGTGGGAAACAGAGAAGACCTTGATGCCGTATAAACAATGTTCAGCAATAACTAAAACAGGTATGCTATCAACCCTCTTTTACTCACAAATCTAAAATGCAAAACTGTAGAGGTGCTGAAGAAAGTTAATTTCATGCCAACCAGACTCAGTACACAGACCCCTCGTAGAAAACAAACAAAACCCCCCAAATTAAAATTAATTGTTAAGAGGTTAGGTTCTTTTGTTGGTTTTCTTGTGCTTCTAAAATACTGCTGTTCTTATTGTCATTAATTCAAGTTAGGAGGAAAGAAACTATAAGCATTTAGGAAACCTTAAAATATATCCTAAGTAAATGTCAGAGTAGTCTCAAAATAACCTCATGCTAGTATAGTCATACAGATATTTCTCCAGAACTAAGGGTTGGTCTAAAAGGGAGATTCGGTTCTTGGGTAAATGTTGTCAGTGACTAAGATTTTCCTGTAAAAATAGTACAGTAAGGAAGCACAATTGACCCATCCTGCCTTAACCATTTGACAAATAATCTGTCCCTCTGCTGATCAGCTGTCAATGGCTTCTGGATCATTCTTTAGGAGGTGGAGGAGGTACATTTGACAAATAATCTGGCCCTCTGCTGATCAGCTGTCCATGGCTTCTGGATCATTCTTTAGGAGGTGGAGGAGGTACATCCTATGTAGAACCACAACCAGCCCTTTTGAAAGACGTCTGTTCTTAGAACCTGCGTCCCAGTATTGTTTGTCTACTGAGACGTAGGCTGTCTGTGATGCCAGGAAAAATATATTTCCTATGGCTGAACGCACCACCACTAAAACAAATGAATGAAAAAGACCATCTTAGAAGAGTACAGAGAAAATTGAAATACAAGTGCTACTCTGGGACAAGAAGCAGTGGTGCAAGGCTGAGGACTTTTTGACCGGCAGCAGCTCTGCAGGGAGGGATCTTGGGGCCTTGGCAAACACAAGCTGAGCATAAGCCAGCTGTGTGCCCTGGCAGCCTGGAGATATTCACAGGGGCACTGACAGGACACCAAAGGGAGGAATTATTGCCCTCTGCTTGGCACTTGTTAGATCCCATCTGAATACTGTGTCTAGTCTAAATTATCAAGAAATGCATAATACAAAATTCTACATCCAATACCCAATATTTGTCACTTGGTCCATTAAACTTCTAATTGTCTATTTGAGAATTTTTATATCTGATGACTTCTTTCCCAACCCTTAAGGAGGCTTCTGAAAGATTTTGGGCTTGTTAGCAAATGAAGATCTACAGATCTTTGCCTGAAGTTTAATGGCATAATCATTTTTTCTTAGCATGGAAAAATTGCTCCTAGTCATCAAGAAAGAGAGGTCTACGGCCCTTTCATTCACAAATCAGAAAAATATAAACAAAAATGGCATTTGTAGTGAATCAGGAACCTGAGGTTTTGATCAGTTTTGCAGTACAAGTAGAGCTAAGAGTCCTTTTGTCATCTCATTAAAAAAGAGTTGTGTTCAGATGTATTTGCTATAGGCAGTCAAAGTAGTTTTTACTGAAGAGGAGTCCATCATTCATTTATATTTGCCAAATTATAGAGGTGTTTGGAACATGGATATCTTCATAAAATCTTTCCATGTTCTGCAGCTCAGTGTCTGTGAATATTTTATAAAAGTAGACAGTAAAGCTGTTATTTCCTGTTGGCTAACTTCTAAACAGCACACACTGGTGCAGTAGAATATGTTCTGCCACTACATGAACACATGGGAAAAAAGGCAGTCTGGATAATTTGGATTCGTCCAGGGTCTGTCATGGTTGTACGAGCATAAGTTCTTGCAGAAGGATAATTGGCTAATTTTATCTCCTGCTAATTTTTTTTTCCTTTTTATGTTTCCATGGTAAGGTCAGGCAGGCTAGATATCCTTATTAGGAGTAGTTGCCTGTTGCTTATTGACAGCAGTGTGCATCCATTCTGTCTCCTGTTTCCACCCCAATCATTTGTCCCTTCCTGCAGACTAAAATTCATTTTCTTTGTGGCCTATATTTACACAAGAAAGAATGAGAACACTTTCTGCTGTTTGTCTCATTATTATTTCACTTCTGTCTGATAAGTAAAAGACCGGGCAACCTTCATTCCTCCTTTCTTGATTGAGTCAGAGATGTCTTTTGAGATAGACTTGTATGAAGATATTAACTGGTTGATAATTTTTTTAAGATAAAGAGTGTTTCATTAAAAAATGTCATCTGTGAAACTCTATTCTCTCTGCAGAACAAAAGCATTTGAAATTAAAAGGACAGACCAAAATATTCTCCCAATTACTTCAAGGCTCCAGGGAGTTGCCTGGGGTATTTCATAACCCAGAGAACCCTTTTTTTTATTATGTTTGCAGACTCACAATTCTCTTCCAAGACTCATTTCATCACCTTGCAGAACTGTTACACCTGCCTTTGTTATCTAAGTAGCACTGTAGTGAAACTTATATTTAAAAGATCTCAACATTAATTGAGTTCTGAATTTTGATAATCTTCAGTACGGCACTAAACTTGATATGTCTGGCTTTATGCCAGATGTTCTGAAAATGGTACTGAAGTAGATTTTTAAGGACTAGACATTTAAAATAAGATAGATTTGCAGGTGTCCAGTTTATTTTTATCTTTTCACACACCCGTGAAGCTATTTATTCTCTTCAACACTGTAGAAGGTAGTTTCATTCATTGTTCTCCCAAAGAAAGTCGCTGAATTCATTAATGCCATGTTCATATTTTTAACTTTCTGTTGGAAAATTAATTACTATTTATATGTATAAATTGGTATAATTTCTGTCTTATCACCCAATTAATAACTCCAGCAAATGGCATCTCATAATTATTTCATTTCATATTTATAAGTACCTTATTTTTTCAGGGGCTTTTATTTTATTCTAATAAATGTCAGAATTTCAAGAGAATTTCTTTATAATACAGTCTTAATATTTTCTCATTATAGAAGTATTTAAATTTATTTAAAATATGATTTCTGGCAGATGTTTCATACCCTCAACAGTTGTGAAAAACCTTCTTAGACTCACCAAAAAATTTTTGACATAAACTCCACACTCATTATCTACCAATTCATGTATTAACTCTAACATAGAATAGATGATAGATGGCATATTTTACTGATGAGAAAACTGAGGCACTGGTTACTACTGGTCATTTAAAGTCTTGCAACACTTTTTAGGAAAATGAGAGTGTACAGGAAGGAAAACATTGGCAAATTCCAATTTCATTTGTAGATTCCAAGCTACATTTTGTTTTGCCTCGTATTTCAATGTGTAAAATGGAAGTTATTGCTTTTCGTTTTATACTTTCAGACTCAATACTTTGTTCAACACATTGGAGTGGTGAGTGACACCCACAAATTTAGAGACAAGCTGTAGCCAGCCTGTGAGTGTGCTTCACTCAGCAAGTAATTAACTTGAAAAAGTCTTCTGGCACAATTTGCCTTTCTAGGAAGGAAGGGGGACTGGAAAAAAATGTAAAACTTCATCAGAGGGGAAGTACTGTTGCTAATAGCTGTTCAGAAATCTTTAGCTGAGACTATGACATAAATTGCCATCACTGCCTCCTGTGGTTTTGTAATGTACCTTTGTTATTTTAGTTTGTCAATATGACTTCTTTAGTTCTTAATGACCCAGTTTATAATAATATTTAGTCCCCAAATTTCAATCTTTAAAAGGCACATATAACAATTCAAATTTCTCTGTTTTCAGTTACTCAGAGAATTAGACTTTGTTGCTGTTTCTTGAAGCCAGTCTGGTTTTGTTGTTATAAATTTCTCATTCTGCTCTTCGTAGCCAGAATTTGGGATGTTAATTTTTTCCAGCTTTTTCTTTTGCCTTAAGATTCTTCTGTATCCCACAGCAGAGCTAAAAAGGGAGGAAAAATTACGTACTGGTTTGTCATACCAAAGAACAGTGGGAGTTGTTTTGAATTTTAGTCTTTTTTTCCCCTTAGACTATCTGATCCTATATAAATTACCTGCAACAGTGATAAGAATAAATTTGGTATAATTTTTGGTATAAGGTGCAAATGGAGGTCAGAGAATAACAGATATCCATTGAGTAACATAAAGAATGTGTTTACTTTTTACTAGGCTGTGTATATCTTCCCATAATATAAATTAACACCACTTTATAAAGTTTCTTGCTGCTTACTCTTTGGATTCCTTTTGACCCAAACATTAATCTCTGTAATAACATGAGTTATTTACAATAATTTCTGTCATAACCTAGGGTATATTTAGAATTTCTTACTGTAATGAAATTATATTTTTCTATTGCTCTTTGACCCATTAAAAAGCAGTCCTACAAAGAGCTGATCATCCTCTCTTCTCATTTCAATGAACAGAGTAATAAATGGTGCCTTCCTGACTCTGAAATCTGACATGTAAACTTGGGGAAGTGTAACTGTTGCCACATATCCCTCAGTTTCCCAATCTCACCTCAGTGATATCCTTTGCCAATTTATCTACTACAGTTCCAGTAGTATTTAATTCAGCAGCATTTCGAAAATTCAAGTTTGGGATGTTAAAATGGAAATGCATACCAAAATTAAATAAGAACGTACTTTAAGACCATTTGTTAATTTTCATGTACAGTTAACAAAACTCTTCAATTCATCCTTCATCTTAAGTGACCAAGATATGCAGAGGCAGTAAGAAATACTTAACAAAGAGCCTTGGGGGATGAACTAGATTTAGGTTTTTGGTCATTATTTCATACCTGTTGTGCAGAGGCATCAAAGAAGTTTCATCCGTAATAAGATTGGTTTAGGAAGAAAATATCCGTAATATGTACAATGACGTGCCTAAAAACTCCAGCACGTATGTCCATATAGTCATGCTCATGCAAATGTGAGAGTCTTCTTTATAAAATGCTTCCATGTGTTTTCAATGTTGTAACTGGGAGTTCATTTATATAAAATATAATTTGCTTCCAGTATTGACTTCGTATGGGAAAGAAAAAGTCCTGGATTGCTTTTGTTAAAAATACCTAAAACCTCACTGAATAGTTGCTGTTACAAAACTCCTTTGATTTTACACTTTTCCTTTCACAGTGTGTGGCTCCGTATTCTATTTCACAGGGCAATGCTCTGTTGAAAGCTGTCACTCTAAGAAGCAGTGTGATAGTTGTCAGTGATATCCAAAGAGGACTGAATTATATATACATATCTTTTTTTTTTTTAATGTGCCCTTAACACATTGACTTTCCTGGCTGTGGGAGCTCAGTAAAAAGAGAATCAGCATAAGGTGAAGCGTATCTCCTGCTGGGTGGCCAAACTGCATGAAATCTCATGCTTCATTAATGGTGCTTCTCATACCAGCTGGTCAATGGATCATGAAAATGAATCAGAAGTATAATGGGAACTTTTTTCCAGTTGTAGCAGTCATAAACAATTATGAGCTCCTGGCTCCTACTCTTTCAATACATAATGATTTCATTGCTTTTGCCTTAGCCATGAGAGAAACATGATATAATGTTTTGAGTTGAGGGAGTGAGGAAAGCACTAGCAATCTTTTTAATCAACAGGTTCCTTATTTTGGTTAGATACTTACCCTGTCTGTGCTGCATTTTCTAATGTAAACATGACATCCTATATCACAACACAGAAATAAAATTCTTCCTGCCATACCCCACCACAAAGCTTTCACCTCTTTCCAGACTTAAGGCCATGATTCATGGTGTCTCTCTTTATGGTTTTCTCATTTAAAGGAAAGGAAGAAGAGGCCTTAGAGGAGCCAGGGTTTTAAAGGTGAATACTGACCTCCTGAAAATCTGGGGTTTTTCCAATTATTTTCAGATATATGGAAATTGGGAAATAAAATCTTAAGAAAAATTACAAGATATTGATACAAACACAGAAGAATATAGCACTTCCTTACATATCTTAAACTTACATTTTCCTGCCATCTTTTGCTTGCTGTTCTTCTCAAGCAACAGAACTATGCCTCTGCCAGTGTCAGTCCAGATTTAAGTTGTCTTCCAATATTGTCCTTTTACTTACAGTCTTAAATTTGGGATCAGATTGGCTCCACCAGAAAAGAATCAGAGAAAGAATGTAACTTTTCTTTGTGGCATTAGCATCTTCTTTTCCATAACAAGTCAATATAGCTATATATATATATTTGAGCCTCCTCTTTCTGTTGTCCCAGTTGTTCAACTGCAGGAAATTCAATGTGTTTACTTTCTGATGGCTCAGCCTGGGCATTCAGAGTAGGAAATTACTCGAAATTAAGGCTTTCACCATAGCAGTGTGTGCGCATTTAGTCCAACACAGTGAGTGAAGCAGTGCCTGGTAAAGAGCTGAGAGCTGGACTGTACATGGCTGTGTGTACTGGCCTATGAAGAGTGTGCTCTGTGAATAACTATCATTTGAATTTGGTGTGCCATGCAGACCACTGGGAAATAAAATCAGTTCTAACATTCAAGGAATTGAGACATTAAAGAAAATTTTGCAGTGTTTGTACAGAGCAGAAGTTGTTTTTATTTTCTGGAAGAAGGAGAGAAGAATCAACTAATTATGTTTTAAGCATGAAACTATTGATTTTGTCTTTTTTTTTCTTTTCTCCTAAAGCTTCCTTCAGTGCTTCTTCCTGGTGATCCCACTTCAGTCCTACTTAATCCTCTACGCTCTAGTGAATTCAATTTCTGGAGCAGGATTTGGAGTTTCAGATATTACAAGGTTCCCTTGTCTGAAATCAGCAAAGGAAATGTCTACCACAAAAGAAGGAATAGCTTTTATGCATTTTCCTTTTCTTAACTTCAGCTATGTATATCTAAAGATTATAAACATCTCATAATCTGTGCTATTGTTCTTTTCTTCCCTCCTCTGCTTCCTTAGCTCTAAAAGAAAGGTTATTTCTTGTCTACTGTGATTGCATGTTTATCAGTCTACATTGTATTTGGATTAACACAGATGTGGCTTTTTTTCCTTTGGTTAGAAGAGATGTGCAGCCTGCTGTTTGTTTTGATTCATCCTTTTCCTCTGTTCACTGCAAAGGTCTGAATCTTATCATTTACCTTCCATGCTAATGTAATAGCTTTTCAGCCTAGCAATCAAATACTTGACTGAACGTGGCATATTCTTGTCTGTATCTTACATGAAATATAAAAAGCTGCATAACTACAGGCCAAGCATATCTTTCACACTGTTAATTCTTATCAGCAACTACAGATCTTTATAAGACTGAGTTCTGCACTCAGAATCACATACTGAAAATGAAAGCACCAGTTAATGCACATTTCAGTTTTTACTGTGAATGAAGAACATAATAGCCTATATACTTCAAAGATTCACATTGTCAAAGATCAGCAGAAATTTTTATGTTCAGCTGATAAGGAACAGAAAATCTACCTTTTAACTTTGAAATTAACTTAGAGACCTACATCTTCTCTCAGAGTTTTTGTTACTACATTATAGAAAAGAAGCAGTCCAAGAACAAATCTTTGTAATGAAATAACTCCAGGAATTTCTTTAGCCAGAATTTTCAAATATACGTAAATTATTTAGAAATGATGCCAACTTTCACTTACAGATTTAAGGTAGGGTAAGGAAGTTCTAAAATGTGGTTTAGGTACCTCTGAGGTTATGAAATTCCCAGAGGCTCAAGGAATTAAATCTTATGCATCTCAATATTTAAATCACTCTTTGGAATGATTAAAGAATTTACCTTGTTATTTTCTTCTAGTATACTTCAGTTATATTTAAAATGAATTGTTTTACATTGAACAATTCATTATTTCTGAGAATTATGTCAGGGGTTTTTATGTATTTCCTATCAAATGAAATGAAAAACTTCTTTTTAGTTTTCATGAGTCTGTCTTCTCATTGAGAAAAGCATTAGTAGAAAAATATTACAGCTATTTTGCAATTTAAAACGGTGCAATTTTTAGAATACTGGGAGCATGAGAAAGTAAATTCTGACTGTTATGACACTTCACTGTCAATATCTTGCAGTTCTGTATGACCAATGCTTAATTTAAAAATTATTTTCAAACTGATTTTGAATACTGAAACTATTGTGCTGTACTGTGATAGTCATCTAAGAAATAGCTTTTTCCAAACCTGGCACTCCCAGCCTACAATGCTCTAATGACATTTCGACAGTGTTACTTCTACTTACATAAGAAGTTGACTATTTTGTGCTGTGACTCTTGTATCACTACTGCCATTCACTGCCAAGGACACTCCATGGGACTAATTATTGACATGTTCATTGAACAATGACATTAACAAAGAGTAGTCTTTAAATATTGATTCTTTACTTCATCTCAGAAAAGAAATTATTATTATAAGGGCTGCTCTTGGTGTTTTCTTGCTGCAGTTGGTCAATGTTGAGTTGTTTCAAGCAAAGTCCTGATTTCAAACTTTCAAAAATTTCCTTTCTTGTCAAAATGTATTAACTTCTAGTTTTAATCACTCTGTAAAATCAACATGTTTTGATAATTCAGTGAATGAAACCATAAGTATTTTCATCTCATTCTAAACTGGTGAAAATTAGCCCAACTCCACTCACTTCCATAGAGCTAGACCAGTTGAAATAATTTAAATTTCTGACTATCTTCAGTTTGGAAAAGTCTAAAACAATACATGTAGAGTTACATTGTTGAATTGGAACAAATGGTTGAGTCATGACTCCCATGTAAGGAAAATAACCTCTTCAGGATTTATCAATTGTTCAAACAGCACATGTAGAAGGTGTTGAAATATATACATTCATAAATCATAAGGTGATCACTCTACACAGCCTGTCTGTGGATAAAGCATTTGATGAAGCTTTGTGATCTGTGAATGATTATGAATTCTAGTTGCATCCCCCTTAAAAAGAAGTACATTCTCAGACTGTAATAATGAGTCTATAATTGAAAGAATAGCCCAGGACTATGAACAATGAAAAGTATGCCATAATGTTGTAGTTCCTCCAGAGACACGAGTAGTCAACCCAAGATAATCTACACCAATAAAATGTGATTGTGAAAAAATGTTAATACTAAAAAGAGTAGTAGCTAACTGTAAATATTAATAATTGTAACTACGTCTTATATTGCCTAAGAAAACCCATTGTGTCCCTGGAACTGGTTCAGACAGGTTTTTTTTCAACCTAAAGTTCCTGTAAACACCATAGAAATAGAAAATAATACTACATATATGTGGAGCACTTTAGTCAAGTTGGCCCATGCAATGTAACATGCTCTAAAGTGCTCTAGACCACAGAGGAAATTGAACATAGTCCTCAACAGAGAGCACAGTATATGGTAACTATTACTTTGTCTGATTATCTTTTTTACAAGCATCTTTCAGCTTTTATATTCTGATTTGACTTATCTAAGTAAGAATAATTAACCACATATTTGGTGACATTTATACCTGCCCGGTTAAAAGTGCTTTTGTGGGTTTTTACATAATATTTTTGCTGACTTCTTTATTGGGTTTTTTTGTCATTCACACTTTAGACAAGACAGACACTAATAAATTAATTCTATTATTTATCTCTGTCATTGGCATAATAGCGACTTTAATGAAAACAAGGATAAAAAACTTGGACACTGGTAATTACTCCAATCACATTTTCCACACAACCCAATATAATTCAGTGCATCTTTATACTGTGTCCTTCATGTATTCACATCACAGTGAGAAATACACAGAGCTGTCACTAAGCATAAGTCAAGCTGAACAAATGGGGTTTTAATTCTGACTGGAAAACACAGCCAATCCACTGTTCGTGATCTCATATGGAAGGGCATTGCAAAGGCATGCAATGTAGTTGAACTAGTGAAATCAAGCTGGGAGGAAGAGGTTTGAAGATGAAGAAAGGGTACAATGAGAATAGGCTTTATAAATCTGCAGTACAGTGAATATAAATCGATATGACCAAAAATAGGATAAACAAAGTCTCCAAGGCCAAGTTAGTGAAACAGCTTAAATGCCCAAGACAAAATTTTGGGATGTTTAGGAAAACCTGGAGAGCAGCTGATTTTATTAATTAACATCTGGAAACTAAATAAGGACAAGTGGAACAAAATGTCAAAGGGGCTTTTAACTTTATGACAAATGATAAAAAATTACAGATGTGAGAACATGAAAAAAAACCCTCTATTTATAATTTATGACTTGGTGCCTCCAGATCTTAGTTTTATTTATACCTGTTATTGACAACATTTAAGTAGAACAGAATTTCTTTGCAGCTGTCAAATATATATTTTATATACAACTTCCTAATGCATATGGTAATAGAGAACTTGAAATATTTTCACTGCTGTTTCTTTTATGTACTTTCTTTTCCTACAGGATTGAGAATTCTAGCACAGGGAGCAATCTGTAGCTTCATTTTGAATTACCTGCTTTACACAGTGCCTTTGTACAATGGATTAAATTCCGGTCCCATTGAAATTAATGACAAAATGGACCCTGCCTTCTGAGTGGTACAGATTTTGCCAATAATATTCTCAACAGTATACATACATCTGTGTAAATTTAATTCTCTCATTAGCAATGGATGAACCACAACAGGCTCAATGATATGCTTCAGATAAGCATCACAAAAATTTGGCTGCCTATCCAACTATCCACACTAATTGGCAAATACGTAAGAAATCTCTGGAGAATTGACTCTCTCAGGAAATTTTCAGCAATTACTACATCTGTTCAAGAGAGGAGCTATCAGGATTTTGGCAGTTGCATGAAAGTATTTTTCAGAATCATAAAGAATGGATGCCATACAAATATTTGATTTAGTAAGAAAATACAGAGAATACATTTTAAAGGGAAAAAATAATCTTTGTATCATTTAGATAGTCAAATATTCACAATGACTTCTCATGTCTCTGAAATGTTTCCTATCCTAAAAAGTTCTGAGAGAAGGATTTATTTAAAAGTCATAAATATTACATTTTTCCATGAATTCAACATTTTCTTTCTTTTTTTCCCCCAAAGATTTTTCAAAAATTACGTATTCAAGTCCACAGGTTAAAAATCATATTCTATAAGAAAGAAATCATCCTTTTTATCAAAGAGATTTTCATGCTGTTTTATTTCAGGAAATAACCCAGAAGATGGTGAATATCTACAGCCTAAAATTCGTAATGCAACCTTTTTTGGACAGTTCAGAGGATATTTGTCTAGAACTACATTCTGCAAAGAAATACGTATATCTTCCAATGTTATGGCCTCCTACAGACTATGTGTACATCTAATCCTCCCAAAAACAATGAATTTAAATATGAACTCTCTTCATGTAGGTAAAAATGGTCAACGCAAGAATAATCTGTCTAGAATATTTTGTGGCTCCTGCCAGTGGTACACTGAGACCTGGCTGGACAAGCTTCTGTCACGAAGTTATGTAATCCACAGTAATCCTGTTTGGTGGCAGTGAGATGACTAGATCACTTCTAAATCAATTTTAAGTTATTCTATTAACACAATCAATTATAAAATTGTATGAAATCTCTGATGAATTCTCAGTCAGTTCTGACAGTAACTCTCACTGCACTTCAAATGGAGGCCATTCAGTATTTCACAGAGATCATGGTTCTGCCTCAAAACTTCCCTTCACATATGATTAGGTAGCATCAGTATTAACTCTTAACAGTGGTTGGATACTGACATAGTAAAGTACCTGATTATAATAACTTAAGAAATTTAGATTTAGACACTGCCCAGTTCATTTCACTATATAAGCTTCCACTTTTTGCAACAAAGTACCATATCTACTGCTTTAAACATCCACCCAAATTTTTAACTACTGTCAATAAAAACGTCTGAAAAAATAAGTCTCCTTCATGTTAAGCCAACTATATAAAATCTTACAGACAAGTCAGAAAAATGTAACAAATAATAGTACCACAACAAAGACAAGAAATACTGTGCATTTTCTGACCTCCAGCTCCCTGGCATGAACGTCAATGCATGCAGACATCGGAAACAAACAGGAGGAGCTGGAAGATATTGGACAGCAAGAAAACTATCACACAGTTGTCATCACAGAGACATGGTGGAATGGCAAGGAAGGACATACAGGGTAGCCCTGTATGCTAGGGAGGGGTTTGAGTGTCTAGAGCTTAATGATGGTGATGAAAGTCAAGTGTTTAGGGGTAAGAATCGGGGGGGAGGCCAACAAGGCAGTGGGAGTCTGTTATATACCACCCAACCAAGATAAAGAGACAGAAGAAATATTCTATGACCTGGGAGAAGTCTCACAACTTCCAGCCCTTGTTCTCATGGGGAGCTTCAACTTACCAGATGTCTGCTGGAAATACATCACAGCAGAGAGAAAACAGTGTAGGAGGTTCCTCGCGCAGGAATCTAGGAGTGTGTAGAAAATAACTTCCTGACACAGTGGGTGAGCTATCAAACTAGGGATGATGAGCCCATTGGACCTGTTTGGGAACGGGGAAGGACTGGTGAGTGATGTGATGGTTGGAGGCCGTCTTGATGGTTTTTGATTCTTGAGGAAGTAAGGGCAGAAGTCAGACTAAATTTTCTCAGGCTTTAATAGCAAGACCAGTTGTTTTTGGGGTACCCTGACCTGGAAGACTGGGACAGGGAGCAGAAAAAAGCCGTCGTAATCCAAGGGGAAATGATCAGTGACCTACTATGCTACTTAGTTGTGCATAAGTCTGTGGTGACAGATACAAACTAAAAGTACACTTATGAATACTTTTTCCTTAAAATAATAATGAAAAGTTGAAATCTGTCTAACTTAAACTGAAACTGATAAAAATATGTTTTGCTATCATCTCTTCAAAAGTTATGCTAAGATATATTTGAATTAATAAGTTGTACCAGTTTGTAAAACAGCTTTCGGATTACCTCTGAAATTCATGAGATACTGATGGGTTTTCTGAGTGATATTATTTAAAGTACTGACAGCCGCAAGGCTCCCATCTCTAATATCATGAAATTAGCTGCTGTCTGTGCCTCATGGAGTTTTCTTCCTGACAACAAATTTTCGATTAAGATGTCTGTTGTCTAAAAATGTGAATGGAAAGAAGTTTGGGTGCTGAGAGATTTAGTTAGGGAACAACAGTAGTGGCAAACTATGTGTTCAGAGTTCAGAGGTGATTAATCATTCATTTATATAAATGAAAATATGATCTATTTTCTTCTATTTGATGAAATACAGGTTTGGTCAAATACTTTGTCAGGCACCAGATCCTGTACAAGTACTTACTCCCCTTCCTCAAGATTAAGTAGTGTAATTTTACAGTCAATAAGCCATTTTCCTTTTGCGTTCTACTGGTTTTATCCTTTCTTATCCTGTGATGGTGTGAAAACAGGACTTCAAGGAAAAACTGCCATTTTTCTATTTGTAGATGAATAGAATCATGAGAACTGGCCTCCTAATACTGATTTTAATGGTTCACCCTTTTGAATGTATTGCTGATGTTTTAAATCTCTATCATCTTCTAGTAATTTTTCAGTTACTGCATTTATGAAACTGGAATTAGGAACAAAAGCTTTGGCAACAGAACTCAGGGTAACAACATATCTTTGGAAGAGTGAAAAGTTATTCTGGATGAGATGTCCTACCTTTCTGCTTCACGTACCTGGTTGCATTCATATTTTTCTGTTCAGATCACAGGTCAAATTCTTACATCCTGAGACTTTCCTAGTAAAAATTCTGATTATCTCTCAGATAGCTTTTTTTGACTCTCCCTGACTTGGGTCTGGAAGCCTTACAGCAATGGGACACCAGAAGAACACAGATAGCCCACTCCTCCACCTTTTGTATTGTTCAGGAACCGCGAAGGATTCCGGCAGCTAACACTTCTACTGAAAGTCTCCCAAGGGAACTCATCCCTTTTATCTGAGATGAACACCTTGTGATTAAAACAAAAAGCTTTCTAAGGGATGAACACAAGTACTATAATAGGCGTCACTTAATTTAAAACACAAGTACTTCCTTGCCGTAATTCAACTCCTGGTTGCTACCTCTCGACTTATTGAACATTTCTGACTATTTCCGTTTGGAACAGAAGAATGGGAAGTCAGATCCCTGAAGGTTCAAGCTGTTGAACACAGTCAATATATTCCTCCACTACCTGCACTGGGGAAATTTACCTTAGGAGGTGTGTTCTAGCTGAACATTACTTCCAGTGGTAATCAACCATTCAGAAAGCCCTGCAAAGATCACTGAACTTAGTTGCAAGTTAAAATCAGACAGTTTCTCACTGTTTTAAGGGCAAAAGGTACTCTTGAATCCAGCTAGTTCTAAATCAAACAAAATCTAGGTAGATCTGAATGGGTGTCTCTATTTTCAATTTTTAAAAAACATGTATTTTCCATTAAACTCTAGAAAACTGGAAACAAAGGATAAAAATATCGTATATTTTAATTTATGTTTTTAAAAATGAAATCTTATTGAATAGAACAAAAGAACACTCACCCATGGCTGAACAAATTAGTTATTTATTGGGTTTTTTTGTTGACAGAATTTTATACAAATTGATTTTTTTAGACAAAGTATTTCTTTTTAAATAAAAGAAAGAAAAGAGTCTTTCTGTTGTCGTAGTCAAATTAAGCAGTTCAGAAGTTAGTAGATTTTGGAATTGCTTAAAATAGCTTGTTTTCATATCACTACCATATGTAAGTATAATTTTCTGCTTCTGTTTTACTCTTCATCAGCACCACTAGAAAGTTTTAGTTTATATGAATCCAAATATTCTGTGGCTGAATAAAAGACAGCCCTGGCCCAGAAGCCAAGTGGCACAGACAGGTTGACATCCCCTTAACTCCTTCTAGAGCAGCCAGCCACTTCCTCAATAGATAACTTTACCTGTGAATCCTCAGTGGATCTTGTAGGGCACCTTGTAGCATTGACACATATATCACATGTTTTTGTGGCCTTCTGTTCTTTATATTTTTCATTTCAACTTGTCTGAAATAATTCAAGGACAATTTTTAGTCCTTCAGAATAGCGTTTTATAGAATGGACCTGAAAAGACCTTTATAGGATGTTCCTTATAAAGGGTGTTTTATAAGGGAGGGTGAGAGGGATGGTGCGGAGGGTTGGTGCCAGTAAAGTGCCAGAAGACCATAACATGAAGAAACACAAAGGTAATGCAGTTCTGCATACTGACCTTTTGGAATAAAACTTTCCAAAATGTAGTGTGTTCCAAAGCCCATTCATTTTAGTCTCACAGGAGATTCATACGGAGTTGACCCAGAGAGAAAACTAAAACAGTAGAAGACTGAGGGCTGGTGTTCAAATTTATTACCTGACTTTCTATACTTTCATAGAGTAGATGTGCTTTTTTAGGACTTTGGATTTATGAGAGAGGGGTTTCAGGTAGAGTTTGGGTGCTTTGGTATAGCAATCATCAGAAGTCGTACCTGGATATCAGATTATAAATAGATATATTATGCATAATACATGATCTACAATACATTTATATATATTATATATATATATATATATAGATAAGATAAGATATAGATATAGATATAGATATAGATATATAAATAATGTACATTTCCAGATCTGAAACAGGTATTCCAGGAAACTTGAGGCCCTGTGTGCCTACTTTTATTCAGCTGTGTGGACACCCAGTCAAAGTCCCCATTATGGAAAAATGTTATAAAATTTACCTTACTGGGAAGATTTTCCAAGAGCCATGCTTTATTTTCATAGAAGCATTATTTATGTTTATTGCAAAATATTTCAGCTCTTCCAATCACAGATAAATGATAATGTACAATAATTCTACACTATTGATACTTACTGTAATAAAAATATCTAATTATATAAATAATCTGGTACAGTTCTAAATTACAGGAATTTTACTGGCTGTCCTCTCATCTTTAATTATATATCTATACATATCAACATGTAAACCCTTTGATTTTCTCCCAGTGCCCCAAAATATGTATTACAAGCTTATTAAAACAAGCACCACCCAAGATCAGACAAAGAGCACAGAGAAATAATGTGCCTTCATTCCAGAGTTTGAAAATACAGGGGACCTTTGATGCTTGAAACAGGAAAATTTTTTTAAAAATTTATAAAAAGAAATGTGCTTGATGTAATGAAAGAAGCAAGGTAAGTGCAATTATCTTGGGTAGCATTTGAGCATACATTTTGTAAAACATCACCTTCTTTTCTACAAAACATGTATTTCCATGCTTCAGTCAAAATATCACTCAGTGGATGATTCAGTAGGTCTTTAAGATAAATGATTCATAGGTGTGTAATGCTTAAAATCTTCTGCAAGAAATTCAGTTTGTCTCTAAAAATCTAGATTTTCATGTCTTAATTGTGACTGATGAAGCTCCCAAAGATATGTATAATTTAACAACATATTAGTAATACAATAAAATTTACCTTATGCTCCAAATTTCCTTTGACTGGGACCATGAAGAGAATTGATTCTATAGAAAGTAATAGACATAAGCACTATTGGTTGTAGAGAGACCTGGAATGTCTAAAAATCTCTTTGTTGTTCAAAACCCAACAGTTTGCATTTTTAAACAATATTTTGGTATTTAATAATTGTTGTTAATAGCATTAACATTGAAGTTGTTTGTTTGTGTGTTTGTTTGTAAAACAACAAATTTCGTCTTTTAGAATATAAGGTTTTTTTTTCCCTACCTTGTGAGTTACAGATAGATATCTGAAACACATCTTGCCTAGATACAATTGGATCACTATGTATACTAATACTTCACACTAAAGGAGACTGATCAAAATTTTTTACAGAATTCTTGTCCATTACTTAAACCAAAGACAAATTTCTGGGAATGAGTGATACATTTCTGCTTTCCACAGTCTGAAATGTAAAAATAAATTAAAAGGAGATGTCTCTGCTTATTATTTTAAAAAATTTAAAAAATATATAGCAAACCGTCAAACATTTTCATCCAGAATATGCTTCAGAGAATGATGTAAATGTAATGTTCATAAAGATCATACAAAACCATTTTTATAACGGAAATGTTGACTGATGTGAACAACAAATTCAGTTGCAGAAAATTTGCAATGTGAAAGACATTTTTCTTATATAGAGAGCAATGATGATACATAACTTAGCCTAGATCCTCTTACTAATATTACCCAAATCATAAGGGAAATTGTAGAGCACATTGTCATTTGCATACATATTCAGAATATGTAGGATCCTGTGAATTAATAAAGCCTTTGTCTAAATAATACATATTTCTGTAGCAGACTGGATTATTAAAAAAATTCTACTCTTCATGTGATGAAAAGTGATCATTTGGTTGAAGAGAAATATGTATGTTTGTATGATGTTTACATTATTAATTTGCTGTTCCTTGAAATTAAGCACTACCTTGAAAATGGGCAACCATCTCATTTTTCAGTGAGTAGGAGAAAAGTGCAGGGACACTTCCAAAGCTACAGTGGGGATTATTGTATGTCAGCCTCATAAATTCTAGCAAAACTCAGTATTAATCCAGGAAGGAACTTTTTCAAAACTCGATTTGCTAAGGATTCAGTTTTCCACAAATGTACTGGTAAAATACTTTACAGGAACCTGGCTTACTGCAGGATTATGCTATGAATGTGTTTTATTTTAATGGTAAAACCAGGTCTTCAGTTACCACGTACCTCTTCCACAAAAGTTAGAAGAGTACAGCTTTCTATATTAGCTGAAGACTTATCACTCCTCTCACCACAATTCAGATAAAAAGACTTGCTTTATAAAGTTTCATCATTGTCTTATAGTAATGCAAGGCAATGCTGATACTGATCAGTCAAAGAAAACCAAATTACGTTACACACCAGCAAAGGATTCCTGCAACTCACCAATCAGGCCATCTGATAGAAGAAATAATTTTATTCCACTCACTAGATAGCTGTTAAAGGAAGAGGACACAAGATTCCATAGAGTGAAGGCAAATAACCCTTTTGACTTACCATAGCATTTCAAAGAACAAATAAGAATCAAAGACTGCGTCATCAGTCACCTAAAGGGTAAGTCCATTATAAAGGGTATATTAACTCATTGTCTCCTGTGAATAGGCAAAACAAAGGCAAAGGGAGCTTTCATAAGTGTTAAACAGTCTTGTGGAGAGCTTTAGGTTCTCTTGGAGCTTTTGGGGCTCTGGTGTTTTTTCTTGTTACGCTGTTCATTGAAGGTATTAGGGTAAGACTATTTACTCAGCAGTTTTCATAAACTCCTGAATGATATTCTGAAATAATTATTTTCATTCAGCCAAGGCCTTTTTTGTCTGTCCTATCACATTCCCTCCTGCTTATCATGTTCTTCAAATTGTCTGGATTTATTTCTATGTTCAGAGAAATGCATTGCTCATCTTCTCAACCCATCATTTTAAAACTTAACTGGCCAGTTTGTTCTGGGGTCTCAAGAGTAGAAAAGAGTTTCTCCCTCTGATTCCTGAAGCAGCTTCTTAATTTGTCATGGGCAACAACAACAAAAAAAAAAGCTTTAAAGAATCTCTGTGATCAAGGTGAAGTACAAATTATCCAGTCAAGACTTAGAGGAAAGTATACTCAATTAGAAACAGTGGTAATGGTGGTAGCACTTTTGTGATAATATATTTAGGGAGGGGGAAAAACCTACTACACAACAGTAGCTTGCAGAGAGGAGAGAATATGTGAGAGATACAACTTATGCAGATACTATGGTCTGTGCAGAAAGAGGGGCAGGAGGAGCCCCAGGTGTCAGGGATTCCCCTGCAGACTGTGGTGAGGACCATGCTGAGGCAACTGTGCCCCTGCAGCCCATGGAGTACCATGGTGAAGTGGGTATTCACACTGGAGCCCATGGAGGACTCCATGTTGAAGCAAGTGGATATTAGCCTGAAAGAAGCTGTAATCCCATGGAGAATCTGTGCTGGAGCAGGGACCTGGCAGAACAGATGATTCCATGGATGGCATATGCTGGAGCTGTCCATCCCTGAAGGACTGCACCATGTGGAAGAGACCCACACTGGAGCAGTTTGTGAAGAGCTCTAGCCTATTGTGAGGACCTGTGTTAGAGAAGTTCATGGAGGATTGTCTCCCATGGGAGCAACTGTACAGTGGAGCATGGGAAAAGAGTGATGAGGTAGAGTGGCAGAGGCAACCTGTGATGAACTGACCGCAGTACTCTTTGCTCATCCCTCTGTACAGCTAACAGAGAGTAGGTAAAGAAATCAAGAATGAAGTTGAACCCAGAAAAAAGTGAGAGGTGGGGGACAGGTGTTTTAAGATTTGTCTTTGTTTGAGAAACCTCCCTTACTCTGATTTGACTGGTAACAGATCAAACTAATTTTCCCAAATTTAAGTCTGTTTTCCCCTGATAATAATTGATGAATGATCATCCTGTCCTTCTGTCAACCCACGAGCTTTTTGCCAATTTTTTTCTCCCCCACTCCTGTTGAGGAGGAGTGATAGAGCAGCTTATTTGATACCTGGCCTCTAGCCAAGGTCAATCCACCACAACATCCCCATTATTAGGTCTGGTCTGACACTAGAGATCTGCAGGGTTGGAGCCAATGGAAAAGGCAGACACTGAAGAAAAGAACAAAAGCCAAAAAAAAAAAAAATTAAGCAAAAACTTTGAAGCAAAATAGCCTAAGATTGAAGATGTGAATATCCCAATTGGTATGCAAATAAATTCTATGTTAAAAAGCAAGGAACAAAAAAAAATGCACAGTTGGAGGCTGAATGCTTAATTCAACATACTAGTTTTAGACTGATATAATGTCTTTTATATGAGCAGTATCCTGCTGACATTAAAGTACAATAATGAAGGTTAAACCTCAAGCATGAAATTTGACCCTGACAAAGATCTCATAGAAATTCTATCAGAATGCTTGCAAGAAGTTCCATTTGCAAAAGTGCTCAAGTCATTAAGGAGCCCAATCCTATTTGCTCTCAAAGAATTTCAGATTATTTGGTAAGTGGCATTAAGTCTCACACTCTTTAGACTTTTTGAAACCTGTATGACCTATAAGACATTGCAATTAATGATTGGTGTGTTTAGATTATTTTCTTCATAAGCAAAAGTACATTTTACTGTGGGCTGAGCTCAGTTGTACAGTTGAATATTACTTAATTTGAGGAAAAATTAAAACAACCTGACTCTAAATTTAAGTTAATCTGAAAATGATTGAAAGTTGACCTGCCATATAAATCTGTTTGACTGCAAGCTAAGTTAGTGTCTGTCTTCTATATTTATATTTTTTAAAAATCTACCTGTGAAATTACAATGAAAAAATAATCACTGAAAGATAATCACTGATTTCTATGCACCTGATGCCTTAGTGTACCTTGTTTTAATAAATACTTCTTTTATTCTCTTAACTCTGTCCAGCCTCTGTTTCAGGTCAGCCTTTTGTAAGGCATCACACCTATTCATTATTTTTGTGTTAAGAAGCACCATTTATGCATTATCTTCCTACTTAAAGACATAAATGTCTGTCTGTCTGTCTTTCCATCATTCAGTTGTCTGTATCCTTCATTCTCACAGTTCTCAGCATCCATGCTAACTCTGAACATTTCTGAGAGCTGAAAGTTGACAGGACAATCAGCTGAGATCTCAGGAATCATTAAAAATCATGACTCATTCAAGGTAAAGTATGACTAGAACTGAATGCTGTTACCTTTACTCACCAAGTTTGAGATAATTTAATTCTAGAGTTCCTGGAAAGATAAATCTTTTATTTTTATATTCATTGATATATTGTGTGTTATATTTTCACATTTGTTATTAAATAGAAATATGTTTCTACATTTATAATTACATAATTGAAAATACTCCAGAATATAATGTGATTATATTGTGCCCCTAATAGAAAGGTACAAAATTTTTGAAAGTTTTGTATATGATAATTTCAATTTTGGTAACTCAGACTGCCTACAGTGGTCTTCCATTTCAACATGATATGCGTTTTCTCTGGCAAATACGTACACAGAGTTGGTAGACACGCTGATAAAATCTGTATATTAAAAGTACAAGTGAAAAGGTAGATGAAATAATCAGATAGGATCACTGGAATCTGTTGTGATTAGGAAAAGTCCAGGTTTTCTTTCCTTGTTGTTTTTTATTTAGTTGCAGCTCTGAAACACTGATCCAGTACATTTGTTTCTAAAAAAGTTCAGCATTTTCAACCAAATATTTCACAAGTGCTGACAATGGTCACAATCCATTGTTATACCTCTTTGCTCATATGTATCATCACTTTCACCACTATAAGAATTAGCATGCAGAGTAATAAAGTTAAAAGCTTATGATCTTGTGTTTATTATTTGATTGCCACTACTTCAGATATCTGAACTGAATTCTCTAAATGTTCCTCATAAGCTTGGTTACTTTAGTACTGCTAAACAGACATTCTGAAACAAATGAGTGGAATATTGTCATTAATTTTATTTAGAAGAATTAACATAACTGAATAATTTTTATTATCAAATTTCTATTTGTGTAAGAACTAAAAGCCTGGAAATCTAAATTAAATAAGAGAAAGATATAACTAAATATTCATTATTATTATTATTATTATTAATGTATAGCTGTATCACAAGTGATGATTAATAAGATATAAGTGAGAATTATTTATGCTGACTTGCATTTATGGGACATACTTGTTAGGGAATCTGAGTAAAAATTAAATTACAAGCTGTTAGAAAATACTTGAGTTAGTAGTTTACATTAGTTTGGTCCTACCCTAGATTAAAATTTCTCTTCCTCCTTGAAGTGCAAATTACATCAACTTCTTCACCGAGGTAAAGATAGAAGACAATATGTGAGTATATGAGTTTCTGACTTGTGTTTCCTAAAATCTCACTGCTAAACTGCTCTCTTAAAACATTAAGAAATTATAAATACCATGTGAGAGTGTAAAAGACATAGTAAATTCAATAGAGAACACTCTGAATATCAGCAAACAACACGTGTGAAAATCTTGTGCTTGTTTTCACCTTTGTGTTATCATAAAAAAGTATTCAAAGTAGTTACATCAAGGAAAGGAGGGAACGGCTGAGTAGGAAAAGTTGCCAGTGGAATCCTTGCACATTGATAGTTAAACTAACTTGTAAAGAAAGAGGGACATGATAAACTGACATAATCAACATTTTTTTTTATTAGTATCTCTTGCTATTGTGAAAAATGAAGGCATGGAGAGAGTTAAGGAAGAGATGAGCTGTCCCACTGTAATTACCACAACTCTCAGCAGGTTCCTTCTCATCTGATTAACACCACAGCAGAACAGATGTCCTACTATGCATCTGTCTGCCAGAGTCATGGGATTAAAACAAAGGTGCTGACTGATAAGCACAAAGGTGTCTTCAATGTTAAAGAATCTGAAATTTACAACTATACTTCACAGTTTATAGGTACCCTAACTGAAGAGGTACATTTGGGGTAAAGGATTAAAGGAGAGGAAGACTGTAAGTTAAATTTATACAATATAATTACAAAAGAATTTTCTGGAGAAGAATTTTATCGCTCTAAAAAGCAGAAGAAATGTTCTCAGCAATAGAATTACAGTGTCTAAGTAATTTCTTTTGTACTACAATAATTTACCGGCTTCAACTGGGCTAGTGTTAATTCTCTTTATAGTGCCGTACATAGTAGGTATATTCCAGGAGTATCAAGAAGGATTGCAGAACCCTGAGAATGGTGGTATGGTTCTCTGAAGTGCTGGTAGATTTTCATCAGTCCTCCTGGTCAAAAGAAAAAGGCTTGAAAGGGACAACTGAACCTGGAGAACGAACAGATGGTCACAGGACTGGTGCAACAAGGCAGGGGTTTGGCTACTTAGACCATGGAACTCATTTCGGGAAACTTGGTCTACTGGGGTCTGATGGGGTCCATCAATAAGAGGAGGGGAAGAGCATCTTCAATCCAGCCTGTGAAGATGATGAAGAGGGCTTTAAACTAAAAAGTTATTGAGGCAGTGGAACCTCAATCCACCCCACTCCGAGCAATTTTATGCCAGGACCAGGAAGAGATGCCCAGAGCCTAGAGAAGATTTACAGGTCATCAGGAGAGAGCCTGGAGAGCAACACATAGGAATTCCAGCCACTACAGCCTGTAAATTGTCTTCCTTGGGGACCCAGCTTAAATGCCACTAAGCAAACACATGTAGCATGGGGAATAGGCAAGAAGAGTTCATGTGCACACGTCTGCATGGCTATGATCATATTGGCATCACGAAGATGTGGAGGGATGGCTCCTGTGACAAGACTGCTGGAATGGAAGTATACAGGCTCTTAGAAAGGAGAGGCAGGGAATATGGACAGGGGTTGTCAACCTCTTTGTCAGTGAGCAGCTGGAGTCCATAAAGATCCATCTCAAGACTGATGAGGAACTGACTGGGAGTTTATGGGTGTCCTGGGTTAGGCCAGAGGGGTCAAAATCTAGGAAGTGATCTGGGCTGCAGGAATGCAGGAAGAAATACAACTTCCTTCCTGCGAGAGAGAGAGCCCATAATCAGGTAGTTTTAAGAATTGATAGGTAGGTAAACCAATTAAAAAGTTGGTCCGCCTTCAAGGAAAAAACCATATATAAGCAGAGACTCTCTGACGCTCTTCCTCTTTGGACCTGCTGCTGCTGTGTAGAGAGGAGCAGCTCCTGCTTCTCTCACTGGTGAGGCCCAAGCGCTTTCCCCCCCCCCACCCCCCTCCCGCCTTTCCAAAGGAGGGATGGGGGGGGGAAGGGAGGTTTTTACGGCAGCCGTGCCGCTGCAGCCGGGCAGGCATGGGGGAGGAAACGATTGGAATTTTTAGCAGATCCAGCTCAGCCGGTGTGTCAGCTACACAAGAGGGGGAGCCGGGCCAGGCAAGGACCGGGCCGGACTCCATCCAGCTCGGGCCAGGCCCTGCCCTGTCACCCCGGGCCCAGATGGCCCTACCAGGCCGAGCCAGCTCCGCAGAGCCGGGCAGAGACTCTGAGAGCGTCTGGCATCCAGCTCGGACCTGTTCAAGCAGCCCGGCAGAGAGCACGTGATCTTTACACTGCCGGAGAGAGAGAGACAGAGATTAACTCTCTCCATGCCTGGACTAAACTCACAGACACCCATCCTTCCTCGCAGAGAGAGGAACGAGTGAGGACACTTACATAGTGCAGCGCAGAGACTTTACAGTCAGTGAGGAAAGTAGAACTGATACCTAAAGGGAGGTGCATGAGAAGTTGCTTCAAAAATGAAGCTGAAAACTCTTTTGAAGAACCATGGTTGGGGACTGAGCTAATAAATTCTCTGTAATATATGAAGATATAGTCCAAAGGGGGATGTGAGGTTCTTATTGCAGCCAATGAACTGAAATACTTAAGTACAGACAAGTAAGTGTTGAAAAAGTACAGCCTGATGAGAAACTAGAACCAAGAGAGAAGAGAGGCTGTGACTCAGAGCCCTGGTCCCAGGGAGAATGCTAGAGAACCTGAGTTGTCAGGAGAACCTGTGCTGCTAAGCACAGAAGAAGGGATTTTCTTTGCTGCTGCAATTGAACTGGGCATCCTTAAAACAGGTACCCTGTGGACTGTTCATAACCCACCATAGTGGCTGTGGGAAGGCTACTGGTGTGGGAGGGATCAACCATTAAGCTGGTCTTTGCTCCGGGCGGCTGCTGATGGTGAGGCAGAAGACCCATAAAAACTGTATTTTTCTTACAGAAAATCCATGGTGTAAGCAAAAGAAACGTCTCTCCTTAAATAAACTAGAACAAGAGATGTTTCTCAGGCGGTAAACTGACTAGAGGTTGAAGTGTTGTCTTTCGTATGTTGTCAGGGAGAATGAAACGGAGAGGTTGGGAAGGAGGGGTGGTCTGAAAAGTTTGTTCTGGTTTTTCTTAGGTTTTTTTTCTTTTCCCTTTGCCTTAAGTATATTAATAAAACATCTTTGTACTTTATAAAGTTTGAGCCTGCTTTGCCTACTCCTAATCCTCATCTCACAACAAACAATCAAGTAAATTAAAGTAAGTATGCTGGCATTTAGCCACAAACCTGAATAGGCGAACTGAAACCACTACATTCAATGGTGTTTCTGCCCGGTTTCGAACCAAATAATGGGCAAATTCATGAGAGTTTGAGAAAAGGATTGATTAGGAGAAATAATAGGCAAAGCATGCATTAGAATACAAGATAAAGTAAATGATAGTAGAAACTGTGTATTGTAGTAGTCATATAAAGTCTAGAGGTGGAGGTTTGTGTAAGAAGCTTCTGTTTAGTTTAGTAGTTTTTCTTATTCTAAGTAAAGATTGTATGATTGATGTAATTTTGATAATAAGTCTTATATATGGTTTTTCCTGAAGGCGAGAGGTGGAATGTCCTGGGTTAGGCCAGAGGGGTCAAAATCTAGGAAGTGATCTGTGCTGCAGGAAGCAATACAATTTCCTTCCTGCGAGAGAGAGCCAATGATCAGGTAGTTTTAAGGATTGATAGGTAGGTAAACCAATTAAAAAGTTGATCCGCCTT